>PVJO010000593.1:0-225812 GCA_004026905.1 Hystrix cristata | reverse complement strand
TTTCCCGCCCACGGGCACTTCCGCTCCACGTTTTTCTGCCCAAGAATGCTTCGGGTTCTCTTTTTCCCACATTAGGGATATTGGGGTTTAAAGATTTGAAGCTTTGCTCTTGAGGGTGGGTGAGAAGCGTTAGGAAGGGGGGGGAAATGTGATGTTCTCTTCTTTTGCTTTGTTTTACATTTATGGCATGTACAAGCTCGTAGAAAGATACCCTGGATGTTGGGGGGGGGTTGTTTGTTTGGGGGTTTTGTTTGTTTGGGGGTTTTTTGAGACCAGGTCTCACTATGCAGTTCGGACTGTCCTTGAACTCGTCATGCAGCCCAGAGTAGCCTTGAACTCACAGCAGTCCTCCTGCCTCAGCCTCCAGAGTGCTGGGATTAAAAGCGTGTGCTGTTCCATGTTTTTAAGTACATGGATTGGTTTATAGATCAGTGTTCTTCCATGTAAGAACTGCACCCTAACAGAATGTGCCCCAGAAGTTCTTCACGTTCTTTAATTATTATTGTTATTTTGCTTTTTAATTTTTATTGTGATGAAATATATGGAACATAAAAGTTTCTATTTAAGCCATTTTCAAATGGCACAAATTATGTTCATGGTATTGGGCAACTGTTATCAGTATTTGGTTCCAGAATTTTGAGGGAGAGGAAAACAACTGGTGTGCTGGTCTGCCCTGCTCAAGTAGCTGCCATTCCTGTGGTCTGGCCGTTTCTTCCCCAGTATTATTTTCCGTGATACCCGCCCTGTGGCTCTCCAAGGGTAGAATGTACAGCTATCTCTAATATTAATAGTTACTGATAACTTACTATGTATCAAACGATAAACTGTTTCACCTACATAATCTATTTCAGTCTCCACAATAACCCTATTACTGTATACTTTTTGCATATTAAGACACTAAGATGTAGAGCATTTAAATGCATTTAATGAATTGAATTTAGTGACCTCTGGATCCCCCTCATGCTCTGTGCCCTTCTCCCAGTGATCAGCACTGTGTGGTTTGAATTTTTGGGTGCTGAGGATTGAATGGAGGGCTTTGCACTTGCTAGGCAAGCCCTCTACCACTGAGCTAAATCCCCAGCCCCAGTTTGAATATTTTTGTCCCCTTCGAAATTCATGTTAAAACTTAACCCCCAACGCAAGGGCGTTATGAGATGTGACTTTCAGGCTGTGATTGAGTCATAAGCGCAGGAACCCCCCTGCCCTGAGTAGAATTAGGGGTTCCCAAAAGACAACTTGACAGCAGTGTTCACCCCTTTGGGTCCTTCTACACCATCCACCCTGGGAGAACACAGTGATCCTCACCTCCGGAAGATGCAGTAGCAAGGTACCATCTTGGAAGGAAGCAGAGAGCAGCCCTTGGTAGACCTACAGCCTGCTAGTGACTTGATAGTGAACATCTCAATCTTTAGAACTGGGAGCAAATAATTTTTGTTGTTTATAGATGACCTAGTCTTAGGTGTTCATTATAGTACCACAACCAGACTAACACAATTGGTAAATGTAAAATATAACTTGTTCCTAGAAGAAAGATTTAAAATAATTCTCAGAACAGTTTTGTTGTTGTTGTCATTTCTCCTTTTCTAGAGTATTCATTATAGATAGGTATTTCTACTTGGATGGAAGGCACTTTGTCTTCAATTGCTGTACTCATCTTGGGAAAACTACATTGTATAAAATCAAACCCTTCATAAACTTTAAAAATGAGCATACTGTGTCAATGAATAAAACTGTGAGTAATTTCAAAATAAAGAAGACAGAACCTCACAGTAGGTACACTGCTTATATTATAAACAGAGTTCTGAAAGGATCAGAGAATACTTTAGAATGAGGTAAGTGGTCATTTGAACTTATGGGTTTTTTTTTTAATTTTTGAAGAATTTAACACAACTAGATAAATGCTAGGGTTGAGATACAGCTCAATGGTAGAGCACTTGTCTAACATGCCTGCACCCCTAGGTCCCCTCCCCAACATGGAAAAAAATTGTTAAATTCTAAGGCCTTAAAATTTCAAGTTACAGGTATGTACACTTGCCTTGAGCAGTGTTTGAAATTCTGCTTTTATATACAATGAGATAATCTATGAAATAACCATCCTCTAGTTCCTCAAAGTGACAAATCTAAATAAACTTCAGTTAGTGTTTTACTCTTCTCTGATTACCAAATTTTTATTGAATTGTAAGACCCAATACTGGTGAAGAGATAATTAAATTGGTCATTACATACTTGTGGTGCCTTCATAAATGGTACAACCTTTTGGAAAGCAACATGGTAAGACAACCTTTTTCTTTCACTCCTGGAAATTTGTATTAGGAAATAACATGAGGAAACATTACATATAAAAGATGCTTATTGCAGCACTATATATAACAGAATGAAATTATAAATAGCCTAAATATCAAAATTTAAGAATCATTGGATATAGGTGGGCATAGCAGTACATGCTTATAATCCCAGTATTGAAAGAGGCCGAGGCAGGAGAATTGCAAGTTCAAATCCCACCAAGGTAATTCAGCAGTCCCTGACTCAAAAAGGGCAAGGGGTGTAGCTCAGTGGTAGAATGGAGTAAATTATAATGCATTGACCACCACGGAAGTGCCTTGTTGGGAAGAGCTCACAGTACTCATGGCCACCAAAAGACAGAAACCCTAAATGAACCCTTATAATAATAATATGAAATTTTTATTCCAAGTTTTTAAAATGTTTTACACATCCAGGGAACAAAAAAAAAAGAAGTTTAGATCACATGGAAAATGCCAATATATAAACAAGCATGACGATAAGCTATATTACTATCTTTAAAAACAAGAAGCTCAACCAAATAGATATAAAATATACCACATTTTTCCCTGCGTCCATTGAACATTTACAAAAATTTGACCAAGAGCTACATGAGAAAAACTCTCTAATAATTTTATAAAAATTAGGGATTTTAGAAGCCACCAACAATAATCTATAATAAAAATTAGATGGCCAATCTATCTCTGGATCCTCCCTGCCACCCCTCTCAGGTCAAGTAAAAGAACAAAGGAGTGAAAGTCATGTAGACTCGCCTTGAAAGGAGAGAGGAAAAGAGCCTAAAGTCGGCATGAGATGCCAACACAGGGCTTCTGGAGAGGGTCGCTAGTGCATTGCCAAGATGCCAAGACAGCCAAGAGCAGCCAGAAACAGAATTGATGGCAAGACCACTGGCTAGGAGAGTCGCTTACACCCAGGTCACAGCCCTCCCAACCTCCTCGGGATACCCCCATCACATTAGCAAACTGAATCCAAAGTTCGAACTTAGTGAATAACCAAGGAAGTAAAAGACATGGAATAACCAAGGAAGTGAAAGACATGTACAGTGAAAACTACAGTACTCTGAAGAAAAGAGATTGAAGAGGAAATCAAAAAATGGAAAGATATTCCCTGTTCCTGGACAGGCAGAACCAATATAGTCAAAATGACCTTATTTCCAAAACTGATATACAAATTTAGTGCAATCCCAGTCAAAGTACCAACAATATTCCTCACAGATCTAGAGAAAACAATCCTAACATTCATGTGGAACCAGAAGAAACCCATAATAGCAAAAACAATCCTGGGCAACAAGAGTAAAGTGGGAGGTGGAGTACTACCTGACTTCAAGTTGTGTTACAAAGCTACAGTGATTAAAAAAACAAACAAACAAAATAAAAACAACAACAACAAAAAAAAAAACCCAGCATGGTCCTGGCACAAAAACAGACATGCGAATCAATGGAACAGAATAGAGGATGCATAAACAACTCTAGGCACATTGTGCTATCTGATCTTTGGCAAAGGGGCCAAAATGATAAACTGGTGGAATTGATAAACTGGTGGAAAGACAGCCTCTTTAGCAAATGGTGCTAAGAAAACTGGCCACCCACACACAGAAGATTGAGTCTAGGTCCATATCTTTCACTATGTACTAAAATAAAATCAAGATGGGTCATAGATCTAAATGTTAAAACAGAAACAATCTGCTAGAAGGTAAAATAATCAAAGACTTTCTGAACAGAACTCAAATTGCACAAGAAATAACATCAACAATCAAGGAATGGGATCACATCTAATTGCAAAGTTTCTGCACAGCAGAAGAAACAACCAATAGAGTGAAGAGACACCTACAGAGTGGGAATTCTTTTGTCAGCTTGTATGTCTTGTATCTAGACATCCCCAAAGCCTCACATGCTCATAGGCAGGCTCTGGGGAGTGCCGGGACCGTGAGTGTGTGACATTGGGTTAGCCACTGACTGGTTTAGTGTCGCTCAGGGTGCAGGTGAGGGATTTACTGAGGAGAGGAGCCCCCCACCCTGGGCGGCTGGCACCAACCAACAGGCTTGTAGCTCGGATGGAATAAAAGGAGAAAAAAGGAAGCCTTGGTGCTTCCTTCCCACCCTGCCACGCACTGTTTCTCCTCTGTAGTGTCACCTTGCTTTGGAGTCAGAGAGCCTAGAACAGGTATCTCTACAGACTGTGGGGTGAAATAAATCTTTCCTCCTCTAACTTGTGGTGTCAGGTATTTTGTTCCAGCAACAGGAAAGTAACTAAGAGGCGGTTACCCTTCTGATAGAGGATTAATATCTAGAATGTTAAAGAATTTTAAAAATAGACCCCCCAAAATATAAGACCCAATGAAAACAATGGACACATGGTTCACTTGTTGTTCAGTGAAATAAATAGACACTTTCTCCAAACAAGAAATACAAATGGTCAATAAATATGAGAAAAAATGTTCAGCATTACTGGTCATTAGAGAAATGCAAATTAGAACAATGAGATTCCATCAGAATCAGAAAGAATGACCATGGGGTTGGGGATTTAGCTCAGTGGTAGAGCACTAGCCTAGAAAGAATGACCATCATCAAGATGGAGGGGTGGCTAGGGAGGGGAAGAGAATGAAAAAAAGAATTAAGAAGTGTTGTGTATAGGTACCAACTCCCCAGAAGGAATGTAAACATGATGTACTGTAAACAGGTACCAAAATAAATTTTTTAAAAGAAATCAATTAGTAATAAATGCTGGTGAGGCTGTGGAGAAAAAGAACCTTTCTATATTGATGGTGGGAATGTAAGCCAGTACAATTAAATCAGTATGGAGATTTCTCAAAAAACCAAAGCTAGAAATTCCATTCAATCCAGCTTTCATTCTCTTCCCCTCCCTAACTACCTTTCCATCTTGGGGTCTATTTTTAGATGGGGAAGAAGACAGACAGACAGTAGCCCACACTGATGGTGGCCAGCATACAGAGGCCTGCTGTGAAGAATGTGAAAAAAAACCCAGGTGCAGGTATAGAGGATGAAACATCATGTCATGAAAATTCTCAAATACTGTCACATGAACTCCACTGCCAGACAGGCAAGGAAGATAAAGTCTGTCAGAGACAAGTGAAAAAGAAAGACAGCGACGTGGTCCCACTTGACAGAGAAGACCAGGAAGTAGAAGACGCGTCCATTGCACCCCCTCCACCTCGCCCGGCCCCAGGAGGGAGACGATCACGCCAAGATGGGAGACAGTCTTCACAGCCAGGTTAGGGCGATGGCAGATGTCCTCGTCTATCCCATTCCAGGGAGTTGGGGTAAAATTAGCACTTTGTGGAATCACCTCCTCCTGAGGATGTCCACTGAGTGAGAACCCAGCAGAGAGAATCACTGAACAAACCCTGCCTGTGACAAGCTGTGATGGCATCCCCATGGCCTTCTCATGTGTCCAGCCCGCCAGCGTCCTCCAGCACACACATGTGCAGGGTGCTGCATCGCAAGCCGTGTGCTACCCCTGACACAACTGTGAGCAGAGGGGATGCAGGCAGTGCAGCCCTTGAGCAAATGATGGAGCAGGTGCTGACCAGGACAGGAGTGTGAAGAGTGGCCGTCACATGTCCTGAGCTCCAGGGCCTGCATCAGAGCCATCCTGCGTCCCCTTAGAGAGGGTTCCACGTGGCTTCCAGGTCACCCCTTTGTTCTGGCCCCGCCTCTCGGGCCATTGTTCTTCTCGCCATCCCTTTCCATCTCTGCTGTCCCCATGTCACTTGTGGAGACTCAGCCTGCACCCTTCTCCATTGATGACAGTGCCTCAGCCAGGTGAGGGCCCCATGTGGCACCATGCTGGCCTCAGAAATCTGGGATCTCCTTGACCCTCTGTCCATGTCACCCCATATCCAGGCCACCCGGAATCCCATGGACGTCCCTGTGAGCATGTACAAGTTGGAGCTTGTCCTCTCCTGGACCTGGACCTCTCCTCTCCTCTCTGAGGGTCCTGCAGCTCCGTGGTGCCCCAGGCCACACAGGCCCTCTGCTCAGAAGGGGAAAGGGGGTTCCCAAGTTGGAAGTGTGCACAGCGGCAGTCGCCCTGATTTCCTGCCCAGCCCTACTTCTCCTTCCCCCTGCACCTCTCTTCCTCTCCTCTCACACTCTTTAGGCACCCACGTGGCTCGCTGCAATTCCCCTGCCCCAGAAAACTGCACCCCAACTCCCTCCTCCAGGCCTCTGACCTGCACCCAGGAGCCTCCTCCTTCAACCATGTTACAGTGCAGCCCACGCCCCATGCTGCCCCCAGTCCCAGCCTCACAGTCCCCAGGAACTCAGCCCCTGGGCACTTCCTCCTGATCATCGTGCACCTCCTTCCTCTTCCACAGCCACTGCACCTGGGACAGCATGGGTCTGTGCCACTTGGTCCCAGGAAGACCTCGGCCATCAGGAGTGAGCCAGTCACCGTGTAGTCACCTAGTAGCTGTGGAAGGAAGGGCACAGCACTGGGGGGATGGGTGTGATCTCTGTGGTCTAGGGTTTCCTCCTCGGCCCATTTTTTGTTTATATTCTTCTGAGAAATGTCTACTTAGGCCAATTGCCCATTTTTAACCGGGTTATTAATTTTTATGAGTGAGTAAGAAAGACATGAAACATATTCAGTGGAACAATATTCAGCCACAAGACAAAAATGAAATCCTATCTCCTGCACCAACATGGACGGAAATGGACAGCATTATGTTAAGTGAAATAAGACAGGCCTAAAGAGACAAATCCTGCGTGGTCTCACCCTATGCACAGTGTAAACATGTCAGTGTCATGGAAGTTGAGGGAGAAATGTGGGCATCAGCATGTGGAGGATGAGTTGGTCTTGGTTTAATGTAAAATGTCCTCCCTAGGCCTGTGTGCTCAGCGGGTGGATTTTGGAAATGAGACTGAGTTATGAGGGTTGTAACTTCACCAAATGAAACAACTCGCTCCTGAGTTCATTAGCTGAATAGGCTTCTTAAGAGGTAGGCCTGATAGGACGAGGAAGGTGTCATCTCAGTGTTTTCCTTTCTAGCTCTTCTGCTCCCTCTCTGCTTCCTATCTCTGTGAGGTGAACAACTTACTTCCACCACTCCCTCTACCATGACATTTCTTCTTCACTACTGATATAGCTTGTTGGAGCCAGGGTCCATGGGCTAGAATCTGTGAAACCATGAGCCAAAATAAATTGCTGTGCAAACTTTTTATGTCAGGCATTTTGTCATAGGGATGGAAAGTTCACTAAGAGGAAGGAGGGTTGATCATTCAGTGCTAAGTTGCAGTTAGGAGCAAGACGTTCTGGGTGCTGCGCAGAGTGTAGGTAACAGGCATGCACGTGTGATAGCTAACAGAGTAAGAAATTCCCAGCTAAACTGGATCAGGGTAGTCCTGGGTATGGCTGGGCGGCGTCGCCAAGGACAGAAGACTCACCCTGGGCAGGCTTGTTGCCTGAATGTTGTAAAAGCAAAAGGAAGAAATAAATCTCACTTCTGTTTTTTGAGGGAGCGCCAGTCTTCGCCTTCACTGCAGACATCCTCTCCTGGCTTCCAGAGCAGACTCAGCATAGACCCTTCAGCCTTCCGTCGTGGACCCTTCATCCTTTTGATACGAAATCGCAGGGGATGCTGCAATGAGCTGCAGACCTTCAGATGGACCCTTTGGGTCTCCAGCCTACAGACAGACCTTTTGTACTCTGTACCATTACAGACTCTGTGGGGGCCATTGTAAGCAAACTTGTCAATTCTTATATATCTGCATATCTTGCACTAACCCTGTTTGTGTAGTGAGCACTAACATACACATACTGTGTACCTGAAAAAGCTAGAAGAAGGTGTTTTGAAAGTTTTCACCATTGAAATGCCGAATGTTTGAGCACATATACATGTTTACCCTGATTTAAACACTCCACAACGTATACATGTACCAAAACATTACATAATACTCCCTAAGTATGTGCAATGATTGCGTTTCTTTGTAGCCATTAACAATAAATTTCTCTAAAAACATAAATAAGTACAAATTTACGAAAAAAACAATGGCATTGGTGGCTTCCTCTACTCACGTCCAGGTGAAGCAGAGGAGACAGGCATGGAGTCACCACAATGAACACCAGGTGGGGATGACATCATGTTTCTGGACCTATCAGGTCTGTGATCACAGCACCCAAACACATGGCAAGAGGATTTGGCTCACCCTCTGTCACTAACGCATACATGTGGGCGATGCAGGCAGGAGACTGACTGTAGTGGCCACAAAAGGAAAAGCCCCTGCCCTGGTCCCTAACCAACAGCGATGTCACTGTGGAGGACACCCACCTTCCTGAGCACAGAGTACATTGCTGCATGTGCTCCTTCTCCTCAATCCTCTCGAAGCCATGCTTGGAAGGGTAATTGTCTTCTGGTTACATAACCTGAAACACCCTTAAAATGATCCTGCTCTGGAGATAGTCTTGTGCTTCGGAAGTTACGAGGATTTTGAAAAATTCCTCTTTCCAGTTCTGTACAGGGCCTATGACTATGCAAGTTTTCTATTTCTTCTAGCATCATTTTGGAAAGGAATGCTTTTTCAAGTATTTCAAACACTTCAGCTGTTCTTTTCATCTTGCTGACAGACATGTCAATGTCCACAGTATCCTTAGCCTTCCCCCATCTGTAGCATCTGTGAACAAGCTCCTTCTTTTTCTGGCATTCTGTGCTCTCCCACCTTTTTCTGGTGCAGCCCAACCAACATCCTGTCCCATGACACAGTCCTATCAAAGGTCAACCTCTCTATGGACTTTCTCTAATGTGTGCTCATTAATGCATTATGAGTGACAGAGTCTTGGGAATTGCATTAGCTTTACCTTGCTGTGATAAAACATCTGACAAATGTGAGTTGGGGAAACATAGATTTATTTTCACTCATGGCTTCAGAGGTTCAGCCCATGGTCAGCTGACTCCATTGTGGGTCTGATTTGAGGTAGGAAATCATGGCAGAAGGGTGTGATGATAAAAAGCTGCTCAGCTCATGGCAGTGAGGAAGCCGGGAAAGAAAGAGCCAGAGAGGAAGGGGCCAGGACAAAATATAATCTCCATGGTCAACCCTGCATGGTCCTTCAGCTAGGCCCCACCTCCCACTTCCGTCACTTCTCAAATTGCCATCAAGTTACTCTCTAATCAGTGGACGAATCCAGTGATGAAGTTAGATGACCTCTGACTCAATCACTTCTCCATGAGCCCTTCAGATGGCAAACGAGGCACTGTCACATAAGTTTGGTGGCATTTCAAATCCAAGCCTAACAGGAGGGTCCTAGTACTCTGCCGTTAGCAATCATCTTGGGCAGCACTCAGTAGCAAATGCTTCTGAACCCTGGAGCAGCACTCATGAGGCTTTCTGCGTGGTGCTGCAGACCTCCCTGGGGGAGCAGCTGATCATTTTTTGGCAGACTTTTGGTCCAGTGGATCTCAGCTTGGGAAAATTAAGATGGACCCCTAGCTCCATATGTCACCTTTTTTTTAGCCAATTATGTACATCTCATTTGAAGTTGCTCTTTCTTCTTGCAGAAAATTTGCTTTAGCTCTTCCAACGTTGTGGTCGAACATGATTCCCATACCGGGCAGATGGTGTCTGTGTAGTTCAGCAGGGAGTTGTAGGAGGAGAGATAAGGATGAAACATGGTACAGTCAGAGTATAATGAGCTAACGTCTCCCTCTTGTCCTGCAGGGCTGAGAAGACCTCAAGGTCATGTAGAGACTCTCACTGAGGCACAGCACTGTTCCTCTGCTCAGTGTTGAATAAGTTAGAGAGTAACTGTTGCCTGAGTCTTGTGTCATCAGTATTTCAGTGATGTTTTTCCTGTGATCCTGGAGAAGGACCAGAATCGTGAGCACAAACGTGCTGGTGGCTGATGTTCACACCATGCTGTCCACAGACACAGAAAACAGCAGAGCTTCCCCTGTCATGGAAGAGCACTTGTGTTATTCAGCTTTTGTCCATTTGAAAAAATACCTGAGAAAAACAATTACAGGAGGAAATGTCTATTTTGTCTCCGTGTCAAAGGTTTGAGTCGGTGGCTAACTGGCTCCATTATTTCTGGGCCAGTGGCAGGCACAACGTTACATGGAGAGGGCAAGGCAGAGCAGGGCTGCTTGCCTCACGGTGCCTGGGAGAGCGACCTGGAGGCGGGGCTGGATTTCAAACCTCACCTCGGAAGACAAGTCCCCAGGACCTACTTCCTCCAACTAGGTCCCATCGCCTGAAGCTTCTACCTCACTTTTCTGTTGCTGGGCCAAAATACCTAACACCCTCACCTGAAGGGAGCAAGGGTTTATTTTCTTCCCGGTTTTGAGGTGGGAATAGGATGTGGCTCGAGCTGGCTGGGAAGATGGGCATGACCTGAAGGAGCAGCCTAGACCTGACGTCAGCCTGAGCACGAAATCCAAACGCCCTCTTCTCACAGGATCGGGAAACTCTCAGGAGAACTGAAACAGAATAAACAGAAACGACACTAGGTGCCTGGTGTCTTGCCCGTTGTCCCTTGCTCCCGAAGCCATGCTCTGTCTCTAGCTCGCTCTGTAGCCCTCCTCCCCTTTTTGGACCCCTAACTAGCAGTGAGGGCAGCGGAACCGGAACTGGTTTCCTTTTCTTTTGTTACTTAAATAGATTTCCTTCAGGCCCTAAATTCGGCCCTAAATTTGTCCTTTCAAATCTTTGCTCGCAACAAACAAGAACTTGCCGGATAACAGTTTCGGAGGTTTCAGTCCACGATCACCTGACTGCGAGCTAGAATATTACAGCAGAAGGATGTGTGATGAGAGCTGCTCCACTCGTAGCATCAGGGAGGCAGAGGGAAAGGAAAGGCCTGAAAAGGGCGGGCCAGGGTCAGACATAGTCCGCAAGGTTCGGTACCCGTGTCACACCTAGAAGTGTACTTTTCTGATTTCCTAAGTGTTCGGCAAGACAATCGGCTTGACAACCAAGATCAACCATCACACTTCTCCCTGTGCCGGCTCAACCCCAGCGCTTCTCCTCGAACGTTTGTCTCTAAGCAGAGATGATAACAAGGTCAGAATCATCCTAACACGCTCCAACTATTCTACACAGCACTAGAATCGCATCATTCTTTTTCCAAAGTCTCAACACAAAATTTAAATTGATTATTTCTAGGATTCAACCCAATCTCTTACTTTTTAACTAATGGAAAATTTAAAAAGTTATAGTATACTAAGATACAATGACTCATTCCTAGTCCGAAAGAGCGCAATAAAGGGGGTATAAATGAGTCAGATCAAAGCAAGACAGAAAGTGTAGGGACAGGGGTCCCCGTAGGTAGGGAAAAGATAGGGTAAAGGCCTCCTCAGACATTAAACACAAAAGCAGCTACATTCCAACAGAGATAAAGGCAAAGAGACTAATTCTGGAAGGCCCCAGGCAATCTGATTAACATACAGAAAGCAAACTCTCCCTTTTGACTCTTTAACTAGCTCTAAGGCGCCCGCCCATAAATTTGCCCTCTGCCAAAAGACAAAGGTCACAGAGCTGAGGGAAATCAAGGCAGAGGTGACAGACAAGCCCAAGAGCCAATCAGATTCCAAGGGCCGACCCAAGAGAAAAACCTCAAATAAAAAGGGGCTACAACGAAAGGCACACGAGTATTTCGCTTTCTAATGCTCCCTACTCATCGAGTAACTATCTATCATCTCCTTTTCCCCCTTTTTACCACTTTTAAATAAATTGTCCTCTAAATAAATTGTCTTCTCTTAATTTAAACTCGGTTTCTTTCATTCTTTACTGTAGCTGGGTTTACGATCACCGGGAAATATATTTTCTAGCAGGACAGCAGGTCACAGTCCACCTCCGGACGTAACAAAAGCCAGGTGAGCAAGCGTTCTATCCTGCATCTCCAGGGCCGGCGTTCAGGAGATGGCTCATGCGACGTGGCGCGAAGCCACTGTCTCCCAAAAGCAGGAGACCGTGGTTCCAAAGAGCTTGGGCAGCTCTGACCCTGCGGCCTGGCTGGTGCAGCCCAGAAGGCCTCTCTCTTCAGCTGGCTCTGCTTGCCGACTGCCACTTTCCTCAGCAGATGTTCCACCTTCCTGGTATCTCCAATTCTCTGTAGTTACATCCAGGGTTGGCCCGCTCTCCGCGCCATGTCAGGCCATGTCACTGCTCTGCCAGAAATGTAGCTCCCAGCAATCTTAAACCCCTCAGCAGTAAGGAACTATAAGAAAGTGGCAAAGGGGTTAGGACAGCAGGAGACAGTTTATTTGGGGAAGAAGGTGGAAGAGAAAGAAGATAGACAGCTACCATGAGGTGGCAGGGAGTTTCAGAGGTGGAAAGCCCTCAAGTGCTTCTCGCTGGCTCTTTATACTGGGGACTAGTGTCTATCCTGTCCCCCAGGTGGGTGCTTGTCGGGTGCCTGATCTGTTGTCTGTGACTGTCTTTGATCCTAACCCAGGCCTTCTGGCCATTTGGCTTCTTCCTATTTCTTTGTAATGAGTAAGTGAAGAGTGGAGGGCTTAATAGGAAGGCAGCTTACTTAATGATTAAGTAAAGAGGACATATGTGTATCTGGTATAATGTTATAGAACATACATATATGTGTATATGCATAGATGTGTGTGTGTCTCATATATCAACGAGAGTCTTCAGGTGGCCGTCTCTTAGTGTCCCCCTCATTCTGTCGGATAGGTGTGGTGGCTGTTTCTTGCTAATTGTATTGCCTGGCGCCTCTCCTCAATCTAACTAGCCTTTCTTGCCTTTGTCTTTCTAATTACTCTAACTGCTGTAGAGTCCACCTGCGAAAGCAGAAGCTGCTTTCAGTGGTATGGGCAGAAAATACTTTTAGTAAATTTTCTTACTAATTCTTAATAAAACTCAGTGAGGCTCTTACCCTACCTTTCTCTACATTTGGGGACCCCTGTCTCCACACTGTGTTCTTCATTGCAGCTTTAGCCTCACTCGCACAGCTTCATGCATTATCCTCTCAGGAAATCCTGGCGGAGTCTCTCCAGCTGCCTCATATTGCCTGGCCGCCTAAGCCCTCCTTTGAAATCTTGCTGGAGGGCTCTATGACCCCGAAACTCTTGCACTCTGAGTGCCTGCAAAACCAGCATCATGTGGAAGACATCAGGGTCTACCATCATGGTGTACTACAAACAGGACGCTCTGGACTCCACTGCGGTGCTGACAGCCTGGGTTACTGAAGGTGGGAAATGCATCTTTAGTGGACAATGAAAGCACGGAACTGGGGTGCCTTTTAAGCCAAGTCTCTTAGAGGAGGTTGCACATTATATCCTCAGTCTTCGATGGACAGTTTGTGGGTTCCTAAGATGGCCACAAGGCAATTTTCTATCTTCTTTGCAAAGACTTCTTGGCTTCACTTGAATAGTGTGCATCTTTCAGCAACTACACATTTTTAGCACCCACTTTACACAAGCTCCTTTTTGGGGGCAAACTACATATTTTTCAATATTTTGGCTCTTCCTTTTGCTGCCAATTCAAACTGTAAATCCAGCTAAAATCGGAAAGCAATGGCATGCAACAGCCTGAATATTGGGCTGTCTTGAAATTTCTTCCGCCAGGTGAATTAGTCCATCGACTTTGAACTCAGCCTCACACAAAGCTTTAGGGTATCGGTGAAATGTAGGCAGATCTGCTGCCAGAATGTGACACACACCCCCTCCAGTCACGTTCTCAGTAGACCCCTTCTTCTCTTCTGACCTCTCACAAGCAGTCCTCACTCCGTGCATTTCTGTCGGGAATCTGAGCGCCCAGCAGAAACCCCCAGGGAGCGGTGCTGACCCGTTCTAGGGCTTTTCTCACCCCCCTCTCTAAACCTTTCCACGCCCCTCCTGGAAACGGCAGCTCCAACGGCTCCTGAGCCACACGGTCAGGCCAGTCACAGCAATAACTTCACCGTCTCTGGGAAGAATTTTCTGTGTTGGTAACTTTTCTGCTGTTGTGACAACATAGCCGACACAGCCCACTTGAAGGAGAAGAGGATTCTTTTTGGTCACAGTTTCAGAGATTTCAGTCCGTGGCCAGCTCGCCGCCTGGTGGAAACATCTTAGTGAAAAGACACAGAAGGAAAGGTGCCATAGCTAGTGGACATGGAGGTCCCGCTGAGGCCCAAAGGACCCTCTGAGTTAGGCCACCTTTGGGCTTGGAGGAGCCAAAGGGAGTCCGTGCATCTAAGAAACCAAGATTCCAAGAGTCGAGCAATCCCTGGAATGAAAGTTTTATTTTGCATTAATCACATTCACAGCAAGATAGAGGGGACCTCACTCATGGCATAAGCCGGAAGCTGGAGGTGGTGCTAATGATGCAGGATCTTTCTTCCAGCTGGCCAACACACCGTGATACCACGGGAAGCCCAATGGCAGCCCTGGAACTCACAGTGATCTGGAGACAGCCCTGGAGCTCATGGCCATCCGGAGCCCGGTACAGCAGGGCAGCCAGAGGGGCATCCCGACAGGCAGAGGGAGTCAGCAGAAGAGCTTGAGAAGCAACTCCACCACGAGCAGACGCAGAGCAGAGTCCATAAACACTGAGCCAGAGGCTGAGCCAAAGAGCAGCCGGATGCACCCTCTTTTATACCATGGGGAGTTTGATACAAATAACATGTGCTAATCTTACAGTGGTGTACAAATAGCATATGCTAATTCTACAGTGGTAAAAATACATTTTTCAGAAAATATACTTTTATAAGTTTCTCAAAAGTGTTCACAAGATAAGTGTTTCGGCATGCAGACCATATGGTTATCACACTATATGGTCACCACACAAATTATCACACAGGCACACAGTTGTATGGTTATCATGAGCCAGTTTAGACTCCGAAGTAAGTTTAGAACCAGACAGAAGAATAGGGAGGCTTCTGTCCTGCTCACATCATTGAAAGTAAGTTTAAAACCAGGCAGAAACATAAGATGGCTTCTGGCCTGTTCACGTCAGCGGCTCAACTCATGGCATCCAGGAAGCAGAGAACCGGGGAAAGTCAGTGAGGAAGGGAACAGGGACAGAGGTCATGCCCCATGATTTACCCATGCACGCCCCAAAATGTGCTTTATTACTCACCTGCTGTCTCCTGAGTTAATCAAGATGAGCCATCCCGACTTCCCCATATTCCCACCAGATGGGAACCAAGCCTCCAACACATGAGCTTTTGGGGGACACTATGATTTAACCATCACAGCCTCCCACAGTCACAGCCGATGAGTCAGGCACAAATGCCGCAGAAGGGAGAGCTCTCCACCGGAGCATGGGCGGCAATCAGCAGTCTCTCTCCTGTCACGTGGGCTACAGAATCTGGATGCCGCCTGCAACCAGGAGTCCTCAGAAGTCAGGCCATCTGTCCCCGCTCCTAGGGGGCCTTTACCTCTGGTCATAGAACAGTTAGATTCCGCTTCCCAGGACTCTCTTTGGCAAGGGCTCTGAGCAACCAGCAGGCAAGTCCAGCTAAGCACTGCTGAAGCACACAGCTGGGGCCCTCGTCCCCGGGCCTCTCATCTCTTCTGAGCACGGGGCCCGCTTGTTGCAGAATACAGCCTTCTTCTTCACCCTCTGCCGCGTCCTCTTTGGAACTTGGTGGGTTCCCCTGGGTGCTGATTCAATTCGCACCAAATCATGGTTCTTTCTTCAGGGTCACACACTTTCCCTCCTAGGTATGTGTCCAAGTGTGGTTCCTAGCAAGGGAAACAAACGCACTGTAATACCAGGACTCACGGATACAACACTCAGCCACCTAATTAACCACCATGTCTATCAGCATCCTGATCTTCTGAGCATCCACCAGAACCTCCCAGGGACTGATGGATCTTACACAATATTCGTGAAATTGAGGCACCTGGACAAGAGAAGGTGGCTCTCTCGACTCTCAGAGTACCCACACTCTGCCCTCCTGCAGATGAGGTGATCTGGAAAAAGTATCCCAAGCCACTTGAGCTCCTCTTTGGGGACATTCTTTCTTCAGCACTTAATCCTCACATTGGCATAGATGAGGCTGAAACAGACAGAAATGTAAGACCTGCAGGCATCCCTCCAACTTGTTGGGCTCTTTTGCTCTACAGTGAAAGACTCTACCCCCACCCTGGTCTAGGTGGCCACGTGGTTGGAAGAAGTGAACTAAAAGCCTGGACCTCTTTTCCCAGAAATGTTCCAGCCTCCAACAGCTTTCAACCAACGTTTTCTCTTGGGGTTGAGGCTAGAAGAAGAAAAAGGATGCTGCGATTCTGGTCTCAGTGACAGCGTCTGCCCTGGAGCAAGGCTCTCTGGTGAATGGATGACACCAACTCCCAGCCTGGCTGGCCCTTGTAAAGCAGGTCTCTGGAAATGCTGATGTTGGCGCAGAGCTAGGGCAACAGCCAGCCCCTCTTGGGTCACAGCTCCCAAGGACCCTGAGGGCCTACAAAGCTCCGTGACAGCAGGGACCTTTTTCCCTCCTGCCCGGTGGCCACAGTGCAGACTCCTGTGCGGCCTGCCTGCATTCACCGGGCAGGTCTAGCTGGGTGCTGTGCCCGTGGGCCTCAGCACTGCCACAAACCCCAGGACCTCAATTCATCTGTGTTTGGTCAGGTGCCCTGCAGTCAGGTGCTTGGTGTCTCTGCATCCTAACAAGAGTACGTAATTTAAATGGTTGCACATATATTTTAAAATGCAAAATATGACTTAAATCTCTCTAAAATTGTTGCCAATTTACAATAAAGGGCAAGCAACGTAGTATGGACAAGAAGGGGTGGAGGGAGTGGGGAGGGCAGGGGAAGTAGAAATAAAAAGTAAGATTTGTTATGTACATGTACTGTTTACCCATGATGAGTATAATCATTGTGTGCTGCAGACATGGACTAATAAAACAATTATGAGTGAGTCTTGAATTTGCAAGTAAAATACACACACCAGTAAACAAAAGACAGGGGAGGGCCCAGCTGAGGAGTGGAAGGTCCCCGCCTTGTCCTGGAAAGCAGAAGCCTTGGAGGAGGCCTCTGGCAAGGGCAGAAGCAGCCTGAGGTCTGCAAGCCTCCACCCTGCAGGCTGGGGCGGGGGGGGGTCTCTCCTGTCCACCTTGGCGTCCTGGGTCTACAGCATCACTCTGGGGCTCCTGAGCTGCTGGCCTGGCCATCAGCCTTGGGCTTTTGCTGAAAGAGTTGCTCAGAGCAGACTCCTAAGTGCACTAACATAGAGGCCATCAGCATCTTTAAAAACACAAGACACAAGGTATTAGATGACTCCGAATGACTAGAAATGCAACTGAGTGGAGACATGGGGCTCTTCCCTCCCTGCTTGGACAGGTCAGGAGCTTGGATTCCCTCATTCAAATCATAATAATCACCCCTAAACAGGAAGCAAAAACGTTTGCTGACTTCTGCCTGAGTTCTGGCTCAGGGCTTAGATGGGTGCATTTGCCCAGAGATGTGGTGTACACTCCCTGCTCCCTCCCTGCTCTCTTCCAGCTTCTTAGCTTGCCTTCTTTCTTTTATTTATGTCAGCTGGAGACTGAACCCAGCACCCTGCACTGAGCTAAATTCCAGCCGTTTTTTTTTTTTTTCTTTTGGTAAATTTTGAGAGTCTTGCTAAGTCACTATGCACCCCCAGCCACAATGAGTTCTCGATTAGAGACATGGCACTTTTCAGTACCAGAATGTGCAATGTATTTTTGTGTTCTTATTTTTGAAAAATGATGCGTCTTCATCCTTTCATTTTTATCATCCAGTTCCCCTATTTTCTTTAATAACTCTAATTTCTGGATCACCTGTGAATCTGCTTCTGTTTTCTGTTGTTTCTCCTTGTCAGTGAGAAACATGTTTTCTTGCCTCTTTATAAATGCACTAATATTTTCAAATTGAAAATTGCGGTGGCGCACACCTGGGAGGCTGAGGCAGGAGGATTGCTGTGAGGTCAAGGCCAGCTTGGGAATTCACATAAGTGAATTCAAGACCAGCCTGAACTGCATAGTGAAACCCTGTCTTGAAAAAAAATCAGGAAAAAAAAGAAAAGAAAAGAAAATTGGGCAGTCAGGCCACTGGGTTCTCTCTTGCATGTTGGCCTTCCCTCAGGCTGTAGAGTGTACTTCTTTTCCTACTTTTCCTTGGCCCAAAATCACTCTGTTTCTCTTCCTATCTTTAATCCAACTTTGCTATCATTTGTCCTTCTCTTGACTAATTCTTTGCTCAGAACAGAAAGAATCTAGATTACACTCCTGCTTCAGCCCAGCTCACTCAGAACCTGTCCGGGTTGTATTGTCCAAGTTAATAAAGCTTGGTGCGAAGTTTGTCAGGCGCTGTAATTATGTTTGACCAGATGCCCTTCCACATAATTCTAAAAGACTTTTCAAAGATAACAACAATGTTTTGGTATATGTACACTGAACCCACCGAGGAAGAATGAGTCAGTTTATTACGGTTCAATCTAACTTATTGAAAATAACCTTCCTTTAGAGTATGACTTTCATATGAATTTTGTGATTATTGTCATGTAGTCACTGAAGACTTTTCAAGGACTCTCCTGCATCCTCACTGCTGTGTGTGCAACCTGCAGCAGAACCGGGAGGTGGTATCACCACTGGGCACATCAGCTGGCGACTGGCTGTTTTCTGTGCACATTTGTAAGCTGTAATGTATCACAATTTTAAAACCAGGAGATAAAACAATGTGAAATATGTCGTAACAGCCTATAAAAGGGTGTCACTCACTGTGCTGTTTTTAGTAGCCAAAATACAAAAATAATCTAATATTAAAAATACAAAGCTGGGCCAGGTGTGGTGCACACCTGTAATCACAGTTACTTGGGATGCTGAGACAGGAGGACCACAAGTTTGAGGCCAGCCTGGGCCTGGGCCGAGATGTGTTCATCAGACTTCATTAGGCACAGAACGCCTGGGAAACAATGTGGGCTCACAGTTGCAAAGGGCCTAGTCCACAGTCGGCCGCTCCAAGGCAGAGCCATGGTGGAGGGGAATGGTCGCTCCCAGGAAGCAGCCAGGGGCGGAGAAGAGGGAAGAAGCCAAGAGGAGGACCAGGAACAAAAGTAGTCCCCAGCCAACCCCCAGCCCCCCTGGCCTCAGCCAGGCCCGTCTCCCGTGTTTCCACCCTCCACAACGCAGTGGCTCAACAGCAGCGCTGTCTCCGAACACATGGACGTTGCAGAGACATTTTAGATCTGAGCCTGGCAGTAACTTAGCCAGATTCTGTCTCAAAACTAAAAATAGAGATTCAGTGCTCCCTGAGTTCGGTCCCCAGTACCCCCCAAAGAAAAGAAAAGAAAAAGAACAAGTTTAAATATCACCATATACCCGTGAAGTACACCACCACACAGACGCTTATAACCAGGTTGTGGGAGCACAGTGGTGCGGGTGAGTCAGACAGTCACCCTGCACGGGGAGACCCAGTGCTGGCTTCCACTGCTGTGGGCTCCTGGACGGTGACCGGTCAGCAGGGGAGCAGCTGACGGAAGAGGCCAAGGTCTCGCTGTGGGCAGTGATCCCCGCAGCACACAGTCGCCAGACCCGGTCTACCTGAGTGGCAGGTGCCCGGGGCTGGTGGGTGAGGCGCAATGTCAGCACCCGGGAGGGAGGCTCAGTTCCACAGGGTGAACCGTCCACAGGTGGATGACAGTGAGCGCTCTTCCAAAACTTGGGTGTGCCAGGCGCCACTGGACTATCACTTATGCGTGGATAAGATGACAAGTATTATGTCACGCGCTTCTGACCGCAATAAAATAACAGGGCTGCGTGTAGTTTGGGGTAGCGCCTGCCCACCTGCACAAGGTCACAAGTCCATTCCCAGTACCACGATGGTAAGAGCAAGAGCAGTAACTTGAAACACAGAAACAGGGAAGCCGTCTATTTGAACCTGAGATGGGCGTTTCGCTAGCTCAACTTTGGCTGGGCGACGCAACAGTATAGTGCTCACCTCGCGCCTCAACTGCAGCAGGGAACCGACCCGCGACTCTCAACACTGAAGGGGTCGCCCGGCGCGGTCGGCTGCAGTGGCAGTCTGCAGACGCCAGAGGGCGCGCGCGGACCGTCCACGCCCCGCGCTCAGTCACCGCCAGGACAGCGCAGACAGCGGTCCCGCGTGCGCTCGGCCACCGCATTGGATGCCCGCACCTGCGTGGGGAGGGGACGGGACCAGGCCGCCCCACTGGGCCTGGGAGGCCTGGCCTCGCTGGGTGCTGGGTTGGGGTAGCCGAGGGCCGCCCTCCCCCTGCTGGTGCGGAGCCTAAAGCTGGGGGGGTGGGGGGCAGGAGGAATGACCGGACTGGGGGCCGCGGGCCGCAAGAGGAGCCCGGCCGCCTCCCTCCTGGAGCCCCAGCCCCTCCTGCCCGCTTCACAGCCACGCAGTGCCCACGCTGACTTGGCCGGACCGAACTGGGTGCCTGAGCGGAGGGGAAACCTGACCCCAGGGCTAGCCCCAATCGGTCCTGGGGTCCAGGGCCTCCTTCCAGGGCATGCAAGAGGGGCGGGAGGGACCCAGCGGCAGGGGCCGCACGAGCGGCGCCTCAGGAGGGGTCGGTGGGGAGCCGTCCGTAGGGTGTCTGGGGACGGGGTCCTGGCGAGGCTCAGGGGCGGCACAGTCCTTCATCTGGTGCCGCGCGAACGTTCACTGAGCGCCCACCGGTTACAGAGCGCAGAGCAAGGAGCCCCCCCCGTGAGCCTCTGACAGTCACCATCGCTGGGGGTGCGCGGCTGCGTGGTCCCTCGCACTGTGGGCGCCAAGAGTCTCTTGGGTTTCTGGGCTTTGAGGGGGGCGCAGAAAGGGCAGTAGGAATGGCCGATCGCCGGCCCTCCTGGGCGTGGGGTCCCAGCGTGAGTGGGGGCGTGGCTGAGGCCGCAGGTGGTGTTCGGGAGCTGCTGTGACCCCTCCTTGCAAGCGGGAGAGGGGCTTGCTGTCCCGTGCAAATGGGCAGCGGGCGGAGTGCGTTCCTGGCTCAGAGGTGGCACAACTGGGTGCTGGAAGCCTCCCGCTAGAGGTCACGGGGAGTGTGACCCGGGCCATCGTGTCGCCTGGAGCGCGTCTCCTCCCTCGCGCGGTGTCGCTCGGGCTCCCCCTGCAGAGTCGCGGGGAGGCGGGTGCGCCCCGTCCCCGCGGGGAGTCTGGGCAGTCCCACCACAATGACGACCTCCTCTCCATCCAGGACACCCGGCCCGGGGCGGGGGCGGCCAAGCGGACAAAGGCGGGGAGGGGACACCGGCACCAGCTCGGCCGGCGAGCGGGGACGACACCGCAGCACGGCCAGGGCCGCGGGACCCGCCCGCAGGTCTGCGAGGGGCGAGCGGCGCGTGTCGCGGACCACGCGGAGCCCGGGGCCGTGAAGTCCTTCCAGGTGGGTGTGAGCGGGGCTCGGACGCCGAGCTGCCCCTTTAAGAGCCGGTGCGGCTCGGCCGACCCCGCCCCCGGCCACCGCCTCTCCTGGGCGCTCGCTGACGTCACCTGCCCCCGGGCCGCGCGCGCTGATTGGCTGCGGGTGACGTCAGGGGCTTTTTCGCCCGGGTGACCTCATCCCCTGCGCCCCGCCCTCCGCCCCGGGCTGTCACTCGCGGTCCGCGGCGGCCCCGGCTCCGCGACCCCGCCCGCCGGACCGGACCCGCGCCCGCCGACCCGGGCCGAGCCGAGCCGAGCCGGGCCGCACGCCGGCCGCGCCCGCCGAGCTGCGGGCTGGGATGCGCGCCGCGAGTGCGCGCGCCCGCCCGCCGTGCGCGCGCCCCGGCCCGAGCGAGCGCTCCCCGCGGCGGCGACGGCGGCGGCGGCGACGGCGACGCGGCCCGCGCGCCCCCCCGGCCCGGTCCCCGGCCTCGCGGGCCCCCGGCGGGCCCATGGGCGGCGCGGCGGTGCGGGCGCCCTGAGCGCAGCGCGGTCCCGGGTGCGCGCCCGCGGCGAGCGGCGGCCAGGTGAGGGGGCCCGCTTCCGTCCCCGCTCGGGGCCGCGGGGCCGGGGCCGGGGCCCGGGACGCGGGGCCAGGGCGCAGCGCGGGCGGAGCTGCAAGAGGGGGGCTGCGCGCGGCAGGGGCGTCCCACCGAGACTGCGCTTCACCTGGCCAGCGGCACCTGCGCGGCCAGAGGCCCTGTGCGGGCAGCTGGAGGCGCATCTTGAAGTCCGCTGGCTGCGGTTGGCAGGGCCTCAGCCCTGGGGAGATTCTGGGCCTGACTGCCAGGGACAGAGCTCTGTGACTGAGGTGCAGGCACTGCCAGGCTGGCTGGCGGTGTCCAGGACTCCCCCCTGCACACGGCTTCTCTTGTCCTGGGGCCTAGGGCTGCTCATGCAGAAGATGGACAGGGCCCAGACCACAGCAAGGGAGACCGCTGGGCTTAGGCTACCAGGGCTCCCTGGGCCAAGGCCACCTCTGCCTGACCTACAGGCACTGACCACCAGAACCATGGGCCGTCTAGTGTCCAGTTGGGGATAGCGATCAGAGGAAGCCCTGGGCTGCCCAGCGTTCAGTTGGGGACAGTGACCAAGGGAAACCCTGGGCCACCCAGTGGGGAACTGTGACCAGAGGAGGCCCTGGGCTGCCCAGCGTTCAGTTGAGGACAGTGACCAAGGGAAACCCTGGGCCACCCAGTGGGGAACTGTGACCAGAGGAGGCCCTGGGCTGCCCAGCGTTCAGTTGGGGACAGTGACCACCAAAACTCAGGGCCATCCAGCGCACATTGGCAACAGTGATCAGGGGAAGCCCTGTCATCCAGTGTGTGTTGGGGACAATGACCAAAGGAAGCCCTGCAGATCTCTGGCTGGGACAAGCCAGGTGGGGATTGGCCTCCCACCCTGTTCTCAAGGGCACACACACACACACACACACACACACACACACACACACACATGCAGGTTTGCCTGTAGGCCTGGTTGGTCCCATGGCAGGTTTGGCCTGCAGCACGGTCCTGGCCCGGGCTGGCTCTGCTTGGCCTTGACACTGGACAACGAGGCCGGCGATGTCCTCCCCACCTACCCCAGAGAGCCGAGGGAAGTGGAGGCTGAGCTGTGAGGTGCCCCTGGTGACGCTTAGGTGGCATCTCACCACCTTGTCCCTCCAGCTATTTCCTGAGGGCCCATCCAGGTGTGATCAGGGGCAGGACACCACTATGATGAGGGAGATGGTCCCTGTGCTCAGCTGCAGAGTCCTGACAGCCACTCCAGGTAGTGAATTCCCCTTCCTTGGGCACTGAGTGGGAGTCACGTGGTGAGGATGCTGTCTGGGGTGGTGGCCCCGAGGGCTGGGGCTGGGGCTGGTCGTGCATGTGCACAGAGATAGGACTGTTCTATGTGGGAGCCCAGTGGGGCGGGTGATCTCCAGGGAGCTGACCCTGGGGCACAGTCTGCAGAGGTGCAGCATGTGTGTAGCATGCTTGTGTGTGTGCATGCTGTCTCTGGTCCTGATGTGTGCACATATGTTGGTGTGTGAGCAACTGCAAATGGGGCTGAAGTGGGAGAGGATAAGGAGCGTGTGTCCTGCGTGCAGAACGTGTACAGAGGGATATATTCCTACACTGGCAGATCAGCTGGCCACGTGTGCCAAGAGGAGTCGCCCTCTGACCTTGGGCTTGGGGCTTCTCCTACCTTGCCCCAGAGCCCCTGATGAGGGGTCTTGCCCCCAACAGCCAAGCCTCGGGTGGGAGGGCTGGGCAGGAGGTTGGCCATGCTTGGCCTGTTCTGCCCACACACCTGCCCATGGCCGAACTGACATCTCTGCCCATCTCCGCCACTCCGCCAGCTCTGAGCCCTGGTCCTTGGGAAAGCAGGCAGGGGAGGGGGCTTCCTGCCAGCCGGAGCATCTGCTCTGGGGGTGAGAGTGGATGAGGAGGGGCGACCTGCCCACTCTGCAGAGCAGCCGCTCGCTCGCTCGCTCTGTGACGGCTGCAGGAGCAGCCGTTGCCTGGCACCTCTGCTGTTGCCATGGTGACCACGGAGGTGCTAACTTGCTAATGAGTCCCCCTCGGCTGCAAATAACGACACTGCAGCAGTTAATAGGGCCAGCTCCAGCTCTAAGAGTGTCCAGGGACCAGGGGTGGGGACCAGGTACCACCCTCCAGCCCCTGCCCTGCCCGCTCCACTCGCCTCAGCCTCCACCTCATTCCTAAGAGTGGGCACCCCCCAGACCAGTGTTCCTGGAGCATCTTACGGGTGGCAAGCCGTGGGGTTTAGCACCCAGAGCCCACCCCACCATGGCCCTTAAGGAGTCTAGGCTCTTGAAGTTCTGCCCAGAGTGCAGGGGAGGCCTGGTGGCACTGGCATTTTGTTTCCACGTACAAGGTTCAGACTAGAACTCAGTGAATTGCCCCAAGAGAGAGCATGCAGGAACTAATCGGGCCCCTTGGGAGCAGAGATCCCCTTGGTGGGGCAGGCACCCTCCTCAGCGGGCCAGGGATCTTCTGTGGTGGCCTGGCCCTTGGCTGCTGACTTTGCTTATGTAGGAGGGACTGGGGAGAGGCTGGGGCACAGATGTCCGTGAGAGACCCCACGCCACACTGCCCATGTGCACCTGCCCCCCAGAACACACCACCCTGGAGCCAGGCTCCAGGGGCAGGCAGGTGAAGGCCCAGGCAGGGCCCAGAGATCTGAGGCAGGAGGTGGGTGGCCTGCTCCACGGTGCCTGCAGGGGCCAGCAGGTGCAGCCCACTCTGGCCTTCCTTCTCAGGGCTCTCCTGCAGTCCCTGCCCCCACCTAGGAATTGACCTGCAGGCATTCAAACAAGAGGCAGCTCTGTCCCGTGTCATGGTGGCTGTGTGTACAGTGGCACCCACGTGTCTGGGAGTGGGGACTTAATGGGGGTCCCCTCTGCCTTAGGCTTTGGAGTACACTCTGAGCTGGGTGAGAGATGGTCAAGTAAAGACCCTGACAAAGGCCACCATGGGGGTGGGGGGGCAGTAGACATGGACCTTGCAGGGATCACTCCGAGCCCTGGGTTCTGTCTAACCTCCTTGCGTGGCCTCTGGTTGGTGCCACCTTTCTCCTGCACCTCAGTTTCCCCATATTGGAAGCAAACTTAGCATGACACTGTCCTTTCTGGGGACCGTGAGGCCTACAAGGTGGTAGGTGACAGAAGGTGGAGTTGACAGGTGGCTGGGGGCAGGGCCCCGGGTCTCCCTCCTGCACACAGTCCTCAGCCTCCAGGACCCTGCTGAAGTCCACCAACGTGCTGTAAAGAGCCCCAACCAATGGGGTGGGACAGTAGTCACAGCAAAGGAACCCCCAGAACAAGCCCCAGCACGAGTTCCCCTCCCGCAGGGTCTGGATTATTGGCTTGGGAGCTGGCCCTGGAGATGGGGCCTCAGGACTGGCTGTGCACACTGTGCCAAGGAGGAAGGGTGGCCAGCTGGGGAGGGGCAAAAGGCAAGCTCTGGACCCCTGTTGTGCAGGGTTGTGGGGTGGGGATGAGGCAGAGGCCAGCGGGGGAGATCTGGGAGGCCTGCATGCAGATGGCCCAGCAAGGATGCTGCTCCAGGCTGGCCCTGAGACCCTTCCCTGGGTTCCCACCTGCTCTCTTCCACCTCCATGTGTCCTGGCACCCAGAAATGCTAGACAGGGGGTTTCCTGGGGACCCTCCCTACCTGAGAGATGGCAACCCATCCAGGGGAGGAGGGGTCCTGGGGTACGTGCAGGACCCTGTGCCCCCAGCACTGCTGAGCCCTGCCTCTCTCTCAGGTTGGGTGCCATGCACTAGGGTGCTGTGAGCACCTTGCGGCCACACCCTCCTCACCCCGAAGTCACTGCCCACTGCCCACCGCCCCATCATGGCTGGGGACCGGCTCCCAAGGAAGGTGATGGATGCCAGGAAGCTGGCCAGCCTGCTGCGGAGTGGGCCCGGAGGGCCTCTGGTCATCGACAGCCGCTCCTTTGTGGAGTACAGCAGCTGGCACGTACTCAGCTCCGTCAACATCTGCTGCTCCAAGCTGGTGAAGCGGCGGCTACAGCAGGGCAAGGTCACTATCGCCGAGCTCATCCAGCCTGCCACACGCGGCCAGGTACCCGTGCCCTGCCCCCTGTGCAGCCTTCCCGGGCACCCTGTTTACTGCTGGAGTCAGAGCAGAGCTCTGCGCCAGGACATGGGCCCTCAAACTGGGCTTCTCAAGGCCCTGCAGGACAGTCCCTTGTGAAGGCTGTGGCACTCTCTGTTCGGCCTCCTCCTGTGTCTTCACCCAGCTGGGACACAGCCACAGCCTTTCTCTGGAGTCCCCACTCTGAGGCCAGCCCCAGCCAGGGGAATCCGTGATTAATCACCCCAGCCAAGACTCCGGGTCCTGCTAGAGTGCGATCCCATTGGCTGTTGGTGACATCATCCAGCCCAGGGCTGATGGCTCAGCCAGCTTAAGGGCTGAGTGTGCTTAGGGGCGGAGACAACGACCTGTCTGAGCAAAAGCCACCCAACATCTGGCCTGGGGCAGCCCACAGTGGGGGAGGGGACAGCAGGCAGCCCAGCTTCCAGTGCTGTCACTGGCTTGGCAGGGGTGGTGAGGGGATGGGGAGGGGAATGGATCTTGCTGCAACCCTCAGTTTCTTCATGGGGACGGAGGGATGGGGGAGGGACACCCTGAGTCCGCAGTCAGTGCAAGGACAGCCCAGGTCCAAGAGCCCTAAGAACCAGTTTCCCTGGGTTCAACCACCCTGGGACCCAGCCCAGGCTGCCCAGCCCAGGACCACAACTCTCACCTGTGTCTTCTCAGCAGACACCCACCCTTCCTTCACCCATGAGTGGCTGCCTAGGCAAGCCCCCGCCCTCCCTGATCCTTTGACCCACATGTGTGGTTGTGGACATTTCGGCCAGCTGGGTGTGGGCAAGCTTTCCCAGGGCAGGTGCATAGTGGATCACTGCCCTCCTCCCCAGGTGGCAAGGTGACAGCAGCACTCCTGCTGTCTTCTAAGTCCTGTCTCCTGGTCAGAGGTGGTGACAGGGTGTCGGGTGCCCGGTGGTTCCCCGCAGCACTCTGACCTCTGCCTGCATGGCCCCAGGTGGAGGCTGCAGAACCACAGGATGTGGTGGTGTACGACCAGAGCACACGGGATGCCAGCGTGCTGGCTGCAGACAGCTTCCTGTCCATCCTGCTCAGCAAGCTGGATGGCTGCTTCGACAGCGTGGCCATCCTCACAGGTGAACCCCTCCCCTGCTCCAGTTCGCCAGGCTAGGGGTGTCCGAGGAGGCAGCACATTGGGTGATCTGTGGCTCTGGAGGTCTCAGGCCTCACGCTCCAGGATCCCTACCTCATACTTCGGGGGCCCATCCCTACCCCACAGTGAAGAGGGAAACACGAGAAAACCCCAAGGCCAGCTCGTGGTGTGGTGGGGAGGGCTCCAGCCAGCCTGGGCAAAGGGAGGGCGCAGAGGGACTGCCCAAGCTGGTCCCACACCTGGGCCTTCCCTGGACCATTCCTTGCAGGTTGCTTAGCAACAGGCAGCTTGACCAGGACTGCTACCTGGGGGCCCAGAGGAGGGTTCCCTGGCTTCCAGTGCTGTAGAAGCGTCCTGGACCACAGCCTCAGACTGGGCCATGTGGTACGGGAAGTCCCCATACGCTCACACCACTCACTCACACTTACATCCTTGTGAGCTCAGTTGTGTACACACACCCATGTACATACACTCATGTACCCACACACCCTTATATACTCACTTGTGCACACTCACACCCATGCACATACAGTCATGTACCCATTCACACACATTCACATTCATTTCAACCTTGTGCATACTCACCCTCATATGTGCACTCATGCACTCTCTTGTGCACATACATACTACTCATGCATACACACCCTTGTATATTCATGCACACTCACATCCATGTATATACACTGATGTATTGATTCACACACATGCACACACTCCCTTGTATACTCATGCACACTCACACCTATGCACATAGATTCATGTACCCATTTATGTACATTCACATTCATTTCACTCATGCACACTCTCATATGCACACTCATGCACTCATACTTGTGCACATACACTCTGTACTCATTCACTCACATTCATGCACACATACCCTCATATGCTCATTCATGCACTCATACTTGTGCACATGTGCACCAGTGTATTCCCCTTTACATGCATTCATACTCATGTACACTCACCCTCATGTGCTCACACACTTATGCACATACTGTACCCATCTGTGCATACTTGGTACACGCTCAAGTACTCACACTTGTGCACATACACCCTGCACATATTGTACCCATCTGTGCACACTCACATACACTGTCTCATGTACTCACACTCATGCACATACACACTCATGCACACATGCTCATCCACACACACTCATGCACAGTCACATGCACAGGAAACAGCAGAACGGGCTTCTGTAGCTTACTACGGAGGTAGCCAGATGGAGCTGGCTGTCCCAGACACCCACCCTCTCCTGCCCAGGTCTGGGGTCTATGTTGACTCTCCTGCCAACTGGCCTCCGCCCCACAGGCTGAGGAGATGGGCGTGGAGTGGAGGGCTAAAGCCAGCATCCCACCCCACCTTTTGGCTAACAGAGTGGCCTGTACCCTGCTGTTTGCCATCCTTGCTGTCCTTGCTGTGGCAAGGTAGGGGTTCCAGCCTGGCCCCGGCCTGGTCCCAGTTGGGCCTTCAGACACTGCCACCCACAGGCACAGTGCCTTCCAGTCCAGCCTGTGAAGGAGGCTCCCAGGGCTGGGGACCTGTGGGATGCTCTGGCCAGGCTGCAGGGCAGACCCCAAGATGATAGTGCAGTCCAACCCTGGGGGCATGGGCCAGGGGATGAGCAGCCTGTTCAGGGCCTGGGTGGGCATCTGGTGGTCAGCAGCTGGGGAGAGGATGCATGCACATGACCTCTGGGGTCTGCCCTGGTCCTGGGCCTACCTGGCTGGGACCTGTGATGTTTGGTGTGTATGGGTGAACTCTGGGAGCAGAGGCCACAGAAGTGTGCACCCTGTAGTCAACCCTCATGTCTGTGGAGGCTCAGCACTGGGAAGGGGGCAGTGCATGGGTCCTAGGCATGGCAGGAACCCTCCCAGTGCCCAGCACCACCCCAGCCAGGAATGGAGGCCCAAGGCCCTTCTTTCTGGAAGTCTACAGGGTCAAATCAGCCCCTCCCTAACCTGTAGGCCTGCCTCCCTGGGCTGACAGGTGGGGACAATGCAGGCGCCCTCACCCAACATTGCAAGAATGTTCACCTGGGACCCAGCTGCACCCTCTCTGGGCAGTTCCTTGTCTATCCTTGATGTCCAGCCCTATGAGGTTTGAGTCTTTGTCTCTATTTCTCTAAAAGCCCAGGCAGGAAGGAGTGATGGTCCCCATGGTATCCCAATCAGTGTGGAGTTCAGCCCCTTTCCCTTCTCCGCATGCCCCTCACCCTGAGGGGCCCCTGCCCTGAGCTGGTCCCGCCCTGAACAGTGGGGTCAGGTGGGAAGGAATGCAAAGTGAAGCAGGTTGCTGCCCACCCATAACGAAAGGGGTTCTCCAGGGTCACACACAGCAGGTACTGGGTCCTGGGGACAAGAAAGTGGCCCTTCCTGGGTAGGGCTGAGAGATGGGACAATGGAGGGTTGGGACCTTGCCTGATGGGAAGGTGTGTGGAAAGTGGGCACAGTCTGGGTTGCAGGCCCTGATGCTGTGACCTTGCCTGCCCCTCCCTATTCTGCTGCTGTCCATCCATCCTGTCCTCTTGTCCAATGCAGCAGGGGCAAGGCTGTCTCCTTGAAATGGCAGCTGGCCTTCACCCCATGGTATGTGGCACTGTGGGCTGGGCATGTCACAGTGCTGCTGCATTTGGGTGCCCTACAGCCCAGCCTTGTGGCCCTTGACCCGGGCAGGTGACTACAGTCCCTGCACAGAGGATGTGGGGACCGTGCCTAGACTCCTCAGAGGAGCAGGGAGGTGGGACACATGGCCTTCGTGTGGGCCTCAAAGCATCTGGGACCATGACTTGACTGTACCCACGTTTCGGGGTAGCCTGGCCAAGAGTGCAGGGTGCCTTGTATAAGTCTGTGATTTCCTTGGTGCACCCTCTGACCCCCAGAGTAGGAAAGCAGGAGTAGTGGGGTGGTGGTCCAGTAGAAAGTTTCCCTTGGGCATGTCTGGAGAGTGGGATGCCTCTCCTCCCTCATGCCCACCTCCAGAGCCCCAGGTGAAGTCCCTGGAGCCTTGGGCCTTCCTGGCCTGGAATCCCCCCAGGCCCAGGGTGCCCAAGCTGCCTGGCCCTGCCCAGGTCCTGGGAGTCCTGGAGAAGTTTATGGAGTCCCTGCCCCCACCAGGCTCCCCAGGGGCCAAGCTGCAGAAGAGAGGCCCCAGAAGGCTGGGAGGACAGGAGGAGGAAGAGTCTGGAGAGACCCTGCCCCTCCTGGACCTGGCCCCCAGTAGTACTACCTAGGAGTCCCCACAGGCCCAGCCCCCGGTTAGCCTCCTCACAGGACACCTCTGAGCTGTGACGTGGCCAGTGCCAGCGCCTCCTGCCTCTCCCTGTCCGGTCTGCAGGATCCCAGGGAAGGAACCACATCTCCTCTGACCCCCTGCCATGACCCCCTCCCTGAAGGCCCTCCCATCTTCATGGTCCCCCAAGGCCCAGCACAGGGACCCCACACAGGGCATGCTAGGTGAGGTCTGCACCAACTCTGGAGCTGAGCCAGGAACAGAAGCGAAGGCGCCAGCCTCTCCTGTCCTCAGGACCCACCCAGGTCCCTGGCACCTGCCTCCTCTCATGGGATGAAGCGACCTCAGCCATTGTCCCACTGAGGCCAGAATCAGGAGCCAGCTTGCCGGGGGCTCATCACCTAGTGCTCATGCTGCCAAGGGGACCTGCTCTTCCCTCCCAAGAGCTGCAGGCGCTGGGTCACCGCAGCCAGGCCCATGCTCACAGCTTACAGTTTTGCTTTCACTGAGCCTCACAGCGATGCTGTGAGGCAGGCAGGATGAGGAAACCAAGGCCAGAGGCAGGCTTAGCCATGGTTACTGAGTCAGATATACCAGGCACTCACGCTCGGTCTCTCCAGCCAGCAGTGAGGGGCTCCCTCACCAGCCTCCGTCATCTCCTGCTGGGCTGGGGGAGTCATGACTGAACCACAGATGCCCCTGCAGACTGTGCCGGCTCCAGGGGTGAGGTCGCGCCTGAGGCCAGGAGGGCCCTCTGGAATCCCTCACGTCCTGGGCCTGGCACCCACGCCCAGGCTGGGCTCCTGGCTAGGCCAGTTGACATCAGGGAGGGATTGTGCAAATGATGGGGGAGGCGGCTGATGGGGGAAGTGGCGGCCAGGCAGGGGCTAGGTGTGCAGGGGATGGGGAAGAAACCCTGTGAAGGTCCAGACCAGCCCTGCCTGGGCCAGGCATGTGCTGTGCCAGTGCCACCTCAGCCTACTCTTCCAGGCATCACAGCAGCGTCCTTGGTGGGGTCAGGCCCTAATTAGCAGGAGGAGGAATGTGGGTGTGAGCATCGGCTGCAAGTGGGCATCAGCACACACCCGGCGTGGTGTGAGTGGCCTGCCAGCAGGAAGCAGGTGCTTGGCTGGCCGGCCAGGCTGGTCCACAGGGCGTGGCAGAGCAGGCAGCACATGTGGTGCCCTGGGCCTCTCCTGCCCCAGCTGGCTGGCCAGCCTGACGTGCCTCCTTGCCTCTGCCCGCAGGGGGCTTTGCCACCTTCTCCTCCTGCTTCCCTGGCCTTTGCGAGGGCAAGCCCACCACCCTGCCGCCCATGAGCCTCTCCCAGCCCTGCCTGCCTGTGCCCAGCGTGGGCCTGACCCGGATTCTGCCTCACCTCTACCTGGGCTCTCAGAAGGATGTCCTTAACAAGGTATGTGCACAGCTAGGGCTCTGGCTGACAGGGACAGGGGGCCCTGGGTGGTAGCCTGGGGGGAGAGGGTGATGGGTGGAGAGAGAGCTCAAGGGAGGGAGGACCCAGGCCTCCAGCCCCAGGTCCACAGAGGGCATGGGGGAGGGCCGCCTGGCTGGGCGGAAGAGCCGACTCCCAGTCCCTTCCGAGGCAGGCCAAGCTGCTGGCATGCCAAACTACTGATGTCACCGGGCCCCAGGCCAGCTCCGAAAGAATCTGCGTTTTAAAAATGGTGATGAGGGAGAAGGGTAAAACCACGCCTAGGCAACCATAAAATTCCTGGGAGCCTATGGCTGACTTTGGACAGGGCTTAAAGGGGAGGCCAGCAGGCTCTGGGATCAAGGTGGGAGGGGCTCCTGGGTCCAGCCCCTTCTGCACCTCAGATCCAGGCCTTATGCATCCCAAAACTCTGAAGTCCTTTCTGCTGTAGAGAGGAAGAAGCCTCCTTCCCTCCACCACCTCTTTCCAACCTGTCGTCTCACCCCTCCAGGATCTGATGACCCAAAACGGAATAAGCTACGTCCTCAATGCCAGCAACTCCTGCCCCAAGCCAGATTTCATCTGCGAGAGCCGCTTCATGCGCATTCCCATCAATGACAACTACTGTGAAAAGCTGCTGCCCTGGCTGGACAAGTCCATCGAGTTCATTGGTGAGGGGAGGGGAGGGGAGGCCTGGAGGGCGGGACTTCCAGAGGGCACTGGACCAGGCAGGGGGTGCCAGCCCCGGAGAAGAGGTGCCAGGAGGATGGGGTCTGCTGCCTGGAGCAGGGCAGATCCTGCACTCCCAGCCCTCACCCGGTCCCCACGGCCCACCCGCCCAGATAAAGCCAAGCTGTCCAGCTGCCAAGTCATCGTCCACTGTCTCGCCGGCATTTCCCGCTCTGCTACCATCGCCATTGCCTACATCATGAAGACCATGGGCATGTCCTCGGATGATGCCTACAGGTATCCCGCATTGCCCTGGGCCCTGGCCTTCCTCCCCTGCACTGCCTGGAGGGTTGGGGCTGATCATGTGGGTGCAGGGAAGGCTGGGGGGCAGACCGGCTGCCAAGCCCCCTGCCCACAGAGCTGCTCCTGCCCAGGTTTGTGAAGGACCGGCGCCCGTCCATCTCACCCAATTTCAACTTCTTGGGCCAGCTGCTGGAGTATGAGCGGAGCCTAAAACTGCTGGCTGCCCTGCAGGGCGACGCCCCCCACCCGGGGACCCCCGAGCCCCTCCCAGGCCCTGAAGCAGGGGTCCTGCCACCAAGGCTGCTACCACCTACCTCAGAGAGCGCTGCCACTGGAGGCACGGCAGCCACTGCAGCCAGGGAGCGTGGCATACGTGGAGAGACCCCGGCCACCACCCCAGCCGCCAGCACGTTGCAGCAGGGCCTGCGCAGCCTGCACCTGTCCTCCGACCGCCTGCAGGACACCAGCCGCCTCAAGCGCTCCTTCTCCCTGGACATCAAGTCGGCCTATGCCCCAAGCCAGCAGCCCGAACGCCCCGGCCCACCCGACTCCGGCGAGGCACCCAAGCTGTGCAAGCTGGACAGTCCCTCGGGGGGCACACTGGGCCTCCCCTCGCCAGGTGCTGACAGCCCAGATGCCGCACCGGAGATGCGCCCCAGGCCCCGAAGGCGGCACCGGCCACCCGCCGGGTCCCCGGCCCGCTCCCCAGGGGCGCACGGCCTTGGGCTGAACTTCGGAGACGTGGGACGCCAGACTCCCCGGCATGGCCTTTCGGCCCTGTCCACACCTGCACTTCCCGGGCCGGGTCGGCCAGCCAGCCCCGGGGCCTGGGTGCCTCCACTCGACTCCCCAGGCACACCGTCGCCCGATGTGCCCTGGTGCTTCAGCCCCGAGGGTGCGCAGGGGGCCTTCGGCCTGGCAGGAGTGCCAGGGCCCGGCAGTGACGCCCGGGACTCGTGCGCCAGCTGGCCCGAGGAGCCGGTGCCCGACTCGCAGTTCAAGAGGCGCAGCTGCCAGATGGAGTTCGAGGAGGGCGCGGTCGAGGGGCGTGCGCACAGCGAGGAGCTGGCAGCCCTGGGCAAGCAGGCCGGCTTCTCAGGCAGTGTGGAAGTCATCGAAGTTTCCTGACCCAGGCAGCAGTGGTCCCTTGCCACTGCCTTGGCACCTCGGGCGGCAGCCAGCCCGGTATAAATATAGATTATATATAATGCAAAGAAAGGTGAACGATTTTACTGCAATTTTTACCGAGAAGTAAATATTTCGATTTTTTATTTATTTAAGCAACTCATGCTGGCAATGATTTGGCAACTGTGCAGGCAGCCCTTGGCGCTCTATTTTTACTGCCTGGTATTTAAACTGAAACACTTGTCTCTAAGCAATAGGAGGCTAACTTCCATCACCGGTCTCCGAGCTGCGGGGCCAGGCCTAGGCCCTCGCTGTGCCCTCCCTCCGGAAGCACTGCTGATGTCCCCAAGAGGCTGCCCGGCTTTTGTGCACTTTTTACGTAAGAGTAAGAAAAAGGGGGGAAAAGGAAAAAAAAAAAAAACTTCTTTGCCACAAACTGAGCCGCAGAACCTCCCTCCCTCCCAACCCACCTGTCCTCTCCTCTGCCACCTCCTCCTCTCCCTTGGGCTCTGCACCAAAGCCATGGGTGACAGAGGGTGGCCACAGGAGTGGGGGCCCCGCTAGCTGGAGGGGCCAGCTCTTAGCGGCATGGGGACACCCTTGCTGCCCGTCACTCATGGCTGTTCCCTGGCAGGTGCTGAGTGGCACTGGCTACTGTGTAAGAGGAGGCAGATCCTCAGGGCGAGGACGGGCAGAGGTGCCCCCTACTGCCTGGGTCCAGAGAGGCCTTGCAGAAGTGGCTGCTCTCCTCTTCTCTCCTTTAGGGGTGTCCCCAGGGAAGCCTGCAGGAAAGGAGACTGGCCTGGGGGCTCCACTGGTCAGACAGGAGCCCTGGCCTGGGTCCAAGGGGGTGACTCAGGTCTGCTCCGAGCTCTTCTCAGCCAGCCCCACCCCCTGGCCTGCCTTGCACTTGCCAAGCTCCTGTTTCCAGGGCTGGGGTCCTCAGCTATGGGACAGCCCCACCACGGGAGTGGGTGGGCCCTGAAGAAGTCCCCCTTGTTTGCCTGGCCCCCAGGGGTGTCTCAGGAGAGAACCCCCTGTGCACCCCTTTTCTTGGGGTGACATGCCTCCCTCCCCTCATCTTCAGGGTGACATGCCAGCTCCCACCCTCAGGGGGCTTTTTGGCCCCAGAAGGGTCAGCCTGGGTGTACGGGCAGGAGAGAGCCCCAGCCACCTGGCCCCACACCCTCTTGGGTTACTGGGGCCTGAGGCTTTGGGGGCAGGAACCACCCCTCAGATGTCCTGGAATCCGTGGGTTGCCAGTCACCTTGGGAAGAGGCCAAAGTCTCGGCAGGAATGCCCAGGAGGATGGGCTCCTGAACAGGCCCGGTGGCATCTGCCCGCCCACTGCCCGCCCCTGTGGCCCTGCCACTGTGTCTTTCTGTTTTTTCTTCTTTTGACCCTGCCCTGTGTCCCTGTTATCCCTCCTTTGAGCAAAGTCCTGTTCCAGCTTCCTCTGTCCTCCCATGCCCTGTTCCCAAGAAAATAAGCTATCGTTGTATTTGCAATCCATGGATTAGAGGTTTAAGTATTTATTATTATTGGTTAATTATTATTATTATTAATTATGTAAATTTGCCTCCTGTCTGTTGCTTTGGGTTTCTGAGGTGACCCTGGGTGTGGAGGATGCACTGTCCCTGTTGCCCGCCCCTCTGCTGTCCAGGAGACAGCAGTTGGAACCACTGGTTGGGTGACGGAACTCTGGGGCGGGTCCCCGGCCCCTCTTCTCCCTTGGCAGTGGCGTGTGGGGCCCTGGAGCCTCAAACTGTCTCTATTCCTGCTCTCCTGACACTGTTACCCCAAAGTCAGCAGCCACAATGGGGAGAAGGCCCTCATTTGCTGGGGGAGGCAGGGCACGAAGTCTCCAACCCTGCCTGGCATCAGGGGTCCCTAAGAACAGACCCAGCCCTCTCTGTTATTTGCTGAAAAGCCCAGAGGAGGAAGGTGCCACCCCTGGCAAGGCCCCCAGTCCCTGTGGATGTGGGTGTCCCACCAACCCTCACCAGGAACCCTGACCCCACAGGCTGTATTTTCCTGTTCCTTTTGTATTTGGAGACCATGTGTTGTAATAAATCCCGAGACAGATGTTTTCTCCATGTTTCCACTGCATTTCTTTGGGCCGGGGGAGCAGGAATGAAAGGCTGGGGGGCTCTGGAGGTACTCGAAGGCCAGGAATCCAAGGGTGGGGCCTGTAGGCCCTGGGCTGCAGAGGGGTGGGCAGCAGGGGACGGTCTGGCACTTGTTCTGCGAGCCGGCTGAGGGCCTCGGTGTACCCTAGGATGTAAAGCACCCTTTTGTGTTCTTCCTGCTGTGAACAGGTAAATGGTTTAGAACTGATGACTGGAAACTGGGTTTGCCTAGCGCAACCCTCTGTGAATGGCAGCTGCAGCCCTCCAGACCTGAGCTGCCCCACGACAGCTTTTCCAACAGAAATGAGGTCCGCTAAGCCATACTTCCATGTAGTACAAGGATCAAAAGCTCACCAGCATCAGCAGGGGGACCCCACAGCTGCAGAGGGCTACGTGCAACACAAACGCTAGAATGCAAGCCTGGGGCTCACCCACCATGTGCCCTTATTGCTACATACCCTTATGTAGGACTGACTGCCAGACGTGGCTTTTCTGGGTGGTGTGTGCATCTGCCTGATGACCACACCACAGCTCATGTGTGTCCAGTGCTGACTGGGAATTTCCAGATCTGTCTCCAGATCTGTCTGTCTGTCTCCAGTCAGTCTCCAGCCAGGCAGCATCTTCCCAGTTCACCCAGCCAGAGTCCCAGGGACCCTTCTACTTTCCAAGTTGGCCAAGGTGGGAGGGATCCAACCTGTGACACCGGTTGGCTGGTGAGGTATACGGGACACAGGTGGCACCTGTGTGTGTGTTTCCAAAGGGATGGTCCTCGCATCCCGCATCCTCCAGTCCTCAGAGGCTGAAAGCCAGAAGCAGTTCTAACTCCAGCGAGGCTATTTTTAGCTCAAGAACGTCTATTTATAACCCTGATGGGCCCTGGGAGCCAATAACGGCCAGGACAGGAGAAAAGCCTCAGCTGTCTGCCCACACACAGGAGCACCAGCAGCGGGGCAGCAGTGACAAGGCCCCCGCCCCAGATGACCCCAACTCCACACAGGCTCAGGACCCTGGGGACAGTGTGAGACTCCATATGGCCACGAAGGCGTCTCCACCAACTCAGCCAGGTCCCAGAGGTCACCCTGACTGTGCACCCAGGACAGTGGATGGGTGGAGGGAGGGACAGGAGGGGTGGGTAGAGGAGAAATAGATGTGTACATTTGAGAGTAAGTGGAGCTGAGTGCAGTGGCACATACAGGTAATCACTGTGGCTCCGGAGGCTGAGGCAGGAGGATCTGAGTTTGAGGCCAACCTGAGCAATTTAGCAAAATGTCTCAAAGCAAAAAAAAAAAAAAAAAAAAAAAAAAAAAAAAAAAAAAAAAAAAAAAAAAAAACAAAAAACAAAAAACTAGGATACAACAACTCAGGGGTAAAACGCTTGCCTATCATGAATCAGATCCTAGGTTCAATCCCCAGTACTTAAGTCCCTACTTATGCACATTTGTGTTATGAACTTTCAGATCTAAAAGGACCTCGGATTTAGTTTTTTTATGCTTAACATTGTATATCTGTGTCAAAGGTATATAAGACTCACTTTATCGGACTTACAAACAAATCCGACTTGCATACATTTTCCCAGAATGGAACTCATTTGTAAGTCAGAAACTTACTGTATTAGTTAGCTTTCCTAGAGTCAGTGGTTTGTAAAAGAGCAGATTTAATACAGCACATTTATGTTACAGCATTCACCCACAAGCCAAATGCAGGAAGAGGGCCGAATGTCCATCTAGGCTCTGAAGGGTTCCCTTAAGCTCAAGTAGTTATTTCCTCATGCTGGACTTTTCATCTGTCTAGACATTGGAGACCCAAAAGATCCAATCAAGGGCTGGGAGCTCACAGCACTGTCCCATGTATGTCTGTGTCTGCAGATGATGGCTGAAGAAATCTTCACTGGAACCAGGATATGATGCTCTCAGCAGAGATGAAGACCAGAGCTTCCCTGAATCAACAGCAGCCATCCTCGACGACAGCGAGACCCTGCGCTCCTTTCTCGACAAGAACAGCCGAGTTCCTTTTGGGAGAACCAGCCGCAGCAGGGCTCCTCCTGGGAAACAGCCCGCCAACCAGCTTCTGCTCCCACTCTGCTTTACGTTGTGTGAGCAACAATCCTCAGGTGGATCCTCTACGCCCAGCATCATACCAACTCAGTCCAGCTGGGCGTTCTGGCTCATGCTGACCACAACAATAAGTCCATCGCGCTTACTCTACTGCCAAAAACAATGTTTTTAAGTAAAAAAAGAGACAGGTATAAGGGCAGATAAGTAGGTGATTGGGTGGACGCATGGGTGGGAGGTGGCTGAACGCTCACTGGAAGGGAGGGTAGGAGTCTGCTGTGCGGCAGAACAGACAGGCTTCATTGAACGAGGAGTTCCGTCCCTGCGGCTCGGTTGTTAAATAAACTGGTCACTAAGTGAGGGATTGTATGCAGTGTGCGCATTACAATATTCAGAACAAAGAAGTGGTCCAGGGAAACGCCCACTTGACGACTTTGCTATCATTTGCAGAGCTCTTACATGCAGCACTGCGATGTACAACAGAACACGAAACTGCAGGACTGTGCTGTACAGCACAATCAACAAAAATTACAGCACTGTGTAAACAAGGCGTGCAGTACAAAAGAGGGAGGCTCCATCAACAAGATGTACAGGACTGTGCAAAGAAAAAAAAAAGCTGGGTGCTAAGTTTCAGCGGTGGGTTGTAAGTCCAAACAGTTGTAAACCAAGAATTGTCTGTGGAGCCCTTCTGGGGCAGGAGATTAGGAAGTGGGCCTGACCTGTCAGTAACTGAGATCGAGGAAATGAACAGAAACAGTTCCCCAAACCCTGCCCCTGGGGCCAGAGAATGCCATCTGCATTTCTTCTCGGGAGAACCGAGCAGGCGTCCGACGGACGGACGGGGATGCGGAAGACAGAAAGCCCTGCCCTTGAGCTCTCGGCCACAGCGGTCAGCTCCCACCCTGCAGAGTGTACTTTTTTCCTACTTTTAGTTGACCCCAATTTGCTCTGCAGAGCTTGTATCTTTTCTTTTCATACCCTTTTTTTTTTTAACCAAGAACATGTATTGGTACATCGTAGATATACATAATGATCACGTTCGTCATAGTTAATTTGTACCTGTGCATGATACATCTTCGTTCTCCCCCTTTCCCCACCCCCTCCTCCACTACCCCCCTTTATTTACAATAGCTTTATTTATGTTTTTCCTTTTTTCATTTTTTCTTTTCCTTTCCTTTTCCCTTCTTTCCTTTCTCCCTCCTTCCTCTCTAGTTCTCGTCCCATCTGGATATTATCTTTCTTTTTCAAGGTATCTATCATACCCTTCTTGCCCTTATTTACACTTATAGTTTCTCATATCAGAGAAACAAATTGATATGTACTCATGTGTGTCTGATTTATCTCACTTAAGAGCATGTTCTCAAGGTGCATCCATTTACCTATAAATGTTTCGAGTTTATCCTTCTTATGGCAGAGTAGTACTCCATTCTATAAAATAACCACAGCTTCTTTAGCCGTTCATCGGTTGCTGGGCATTTGGGTTGTTTCCAAGACTTAGCTGTTACAAATTGTGTCTCTATAAACATGGCTGTGTACATATCGCTGTGGTACGATGTTTTTAATTCTTCTGGGAAGATACCAAGAAGAGGAATAGCTGGGTTAAATGGAACCTCTGGTTGTAGTTTTTTGAGGAATCTCCACACCGATTTCCACAATGGTTGGACCAGCCTACACTCCCACCAATAGTGGAGGAGGGTTCCTTTTTCCCCCTCAGCCTCGCCAGCATTTGTTATTGGTCGATTTCTTGATAATAGCTGTTCTTTGTGGAGTAAGATGGAATCTTAGCATCATTTTAATTTTCATTTCTCAAATGACCAATGATGTTGAACACCTTTTCATATATTTATTTGCCATTTTTACTTCTTCATCTGAGAAGTGTCTATTCATTTCTGCTGCCCACTTTTGGATTGGATCTTTAAATTCGGGGGGGATCTGTTTTTTTTTTTTTGAGTTCTTTATATACTCTGGATGTTAGACCTTTGTCTGAGGAACAGCTGGCAAAAATTTTTTCCCACTCTGTGGGTTGTCACCCCACTCTGTTGGTGATTTCTTTTGCTGTACAAAAGCTTTTTAATAGGATATAATCCCAACTGTTGATACTCTGTATTATTTCCTGTGCAGTCTGAGTTTTGTTCATAAAGTTTTTAGGTACACCTATGTCTTCAAGAGGTTTTCCTATTCTATCTTCCAGCAGATTTAGTGTTTCTGTTTTAATGTTTAGATCTCTGATCCACTTTGATTTTAGTTTAGTACATGGTGAGAAACATGTGTCTAGTTTTAGTTTTTGGTGTGTAGCAAGCCAATTTTTCCAGGACCTTTTGTTAAAGAAGCTGTCTTTCTTCCAGTAAGGGTGTTTGACTCCTTTGTTGAAGAAGAGATGGTTGAGTGTGTTTGTGGTGGTTTCTGCATCTTCTAACCTGTCCCATTGATCCTCAGGTCTACTTTTTTCCCCAGTACCATACTGTTTTTATCACAGTAGCTTTATAGTATAATTTCAAGTCAGGGATTGTGATGGCCCCTGCCTTGCCCCTGTTGCCCAGGACTGTTTTTGCTATTCTTGGTCTCTTCTGGTTCCAGATGAATTTTATGATAGCTTTCTCTAATTCTGTGAAGGATGCTATTGGTATTTTTATTGGAATTGCATTAAATCTGTATAGTAATTTAGGAAGTATGGCCATTTTCACTATGTTCTTCCTAACCAAGAACACAGGGTATCTTTCCGTTTTCTGATGCCCCTTTCAATTTCCTTTTTTACAGTACTATAGTTTTCAACATAAAGATCTTTTATTTGCTTTGTTAGATTGATTCCTAAATATTTCATTTCCTAATTTCTCTCTCAGTGAGTTTGTTTTATATATAGAAATGCTATTGATTTTTGAGTGTTGACTTTGTATCCAGCTATGTGACCGAACTTAGTTACTAAATCTAGAAGCCTTTTGGTGGAGTTTTTGGGGTCTTATATGTAGAGTATCATGTCATCTGCAAATAATGATAATTTTAATTCTTCCTTTCCTGTCTTTATTCCTTTTATTTTTTTTTCTTGCCTAATTGCTCTGGCTAATGTTTGCAGAACTATATTGAATAAGAGTGGTGATAGTGGACATCTTTGTCATGTTCCAGATTTTAGAGTGAAAGCTTTCAGTTTTTGACCATTTAGTATGGTGTTGGCCATTGGTTTGTCATAGATGGCTTTCATCAGATTGAGACGTAGACTGTCTATTCCTAATTTCTGTAGGGTTTTTTTTTTTAATCATGAATGGGCGTTGGATTTTGTCAAATGCTTTTTCTGCATCTATTGAGATGATCATGTGATTTTTGTCCTTGACTTTGTTGATACAGTGTATTACATTTATTGATTTGTGTATGTTAAACCACCCCTGCATCCCTGGGATGAATCCTTCTTGGTCATAGCGTATAATCTTCTTGATAATTCGTTGCATTCTGTTTGCCAGTATCTTATTGAAGATTTTTCCATCTATATTCATTAGGGAAATTAGCCTGTAGTTCTCTTTTTTGGCTGGGTCCTTTTCTGGTTTTACTATCACAGTGATGCTTGCTTCCAGGAATGATTTTGGGAGTACTGTTTCCCTTTCAATTTCATTAAAGGGTTTGAGTAGTAGTAGTAGTAGATCTTCTCTAAATTTCTTGTAGAATTCAGCTGTGAATCTCTCAGGACCTGGGCTTTTCTTTGTTGGTAGATTTTTAATTACCTCTTCCATTTCAATGGCTGGTATTGGGTTATTTAGTCTATTTCTTCTTGATTCAGCGTTGGTAATTCATATGTAAGAATTTGTCCATTTCTTCAGTGTTTTCCATCTTGTTTGAGTATAGGTTCTTGAAATAGGTACTGACGATCTTTTGGATTTCTGCAGGGTTATTTGTGACTTCACCTTCATTTTTAATTGCATGAATTTGAGTCTTTCATATCCTTTATAAATGTAAAGCCCTGCTACCTTTGGTGTTTGTCTTGACCAACTCTTATCAGGACAGAAAGAACTAGAAAACACCTTTAGAAGGAGACTCCAGCACCCCCAAACCTGCTAACATTCCTGCTAGTTGGCCTTATATTAAAGCTTGCGTTTACCTCATTCTCCCCTTGTGGTGTAGTCAGGGACCTGTACCTGCAAATGGGAGACACCCCACGGGTATCCACAAGTGGGCTGCAAACCAGCATCTTGGGTCTGATGCCACTGTACTGCCCAGCTCAGCACCCTCCTAGGCCAGGGCAAGGAAGGTGCTCACACCTCAGAACATCAGAGGAGGAAAGCTGGGGCTGGGCTGGACTCACCGGTGCCCAGGCACAGGTCCTAACCCAGCTAAAGGGGCAGGTCTCAGTGGCACCTCGGACCCCACAGCCTGGACTAGCGTCTGTGTGAATTCATCAGGGCTGGGCGAGCTCAGAGGTAGAGACCGGGTCTCAGGAGGGCTGCGGGAGAAAGCCTGAGCTCAGCCTCTAAAGGCCCAGGGACTGTCAGAAAGGGTCACGAGGTGAGAAAAAGGGCAGGTGGAAGGGCTGAGCACAACAGGGTGCTCTGAATGGCAGGGCAAGTGGGGACGTCAGAATTCCACAGAAAGAGGTTCACAGAGGGTGGGGTACCATTAAGGACAAGCCTCAGAGGGGTCTGAACAATAGTCCTGGGCAGGGGTGTCCCTGTCTCCCACAAAGGACAGGGGGCGATGTGGGCCTGGACGGGTGGACAGTGAGCAGGGTTCTCAGTGGTACTGCTCAGCCCAGGCCTGGGGAGCCAAACCTCCAGAGAAAGTGAACCCTTTTCCACTGGGTGAGGGCTACGCTAGGTGGGCAGAGCACAGGCCAGGCCTCCTTCTCCTGGAAAGAGAGATAGCCGCACGTCTTCATGCAGCGGGGACCAGCACCACTCCTGGCCAGGCAGGAGGGACGGAGGTACACACATGGGCCCAGAGTCCAGAGAGTCCCGAGGCCAGGGATCCCCACCAGCGCCCCTCCAAAGCAGGGCAGGGCTTTGCCAAACCCAGGCAGGCATCTGTACAGAGTCCTAGAGGGTCCTGAAGCTGAGAGGAGGGACCTAAACCCCTTCGCCCGTAGAACAGGTTAGCATGTGCGCTGACTCTGGTCAGGAGAAATAATTTTCAGGACTAGTCAGGGAAAGCCACAGGAGGATTTATTAGGCAGAAATTCAAAAGTGCAAACGCAAAGTACACACTTGAGTGTGGGCCCTCACGAAAGAGCACTTATTTTTTGGAACAGGGATCATTTTCTCCTGAGGGGGTAGAAACCACGGGAGAATGTGGCCCATGCCCCAGAAAGGTACTGGCCCATTTCTTGTTTGTTTTTGAGACAGGGTCTCTACGTATTCCAGGCTGGCCTTGGATTTGCAGCGATCCTGCTGCCTCAGCCTGAGAGTGCTGGGATTCTAGGCCTGTGGCCACCACACTGGCTTGGCTTTGTCTTTTAAGGTAGGTGAGTTAAACATTCTTTGGATTCTCTCGACCTGTTCTTTTATCTTACGATCAGGGTCCAGCTCTTTGCTTTCTGAGTTGATGGACTTACAGTACTCCCAAGGAATTTGGGGTGTGCTGGTCCGGAAGGGAAGAGCCCGGATGTACCCGAGGGAATGCTGACAGGCATCGCCCCAGGGACTTCGACTGGGCCAGAAGTTGTAGTCTTCTTAAAAGTCCAAGTTTCTGTTATGATCTTCTTGTCTCCTTTCCACCTATCTTTTATTTCCTCTCCTCTACCTCGTGGCCGGACCTGCCTGGCTCCAGGGCTGCCCACGGTGCGGTGTCTTGGGTAAGCGAGGGTCCGAGCCCACAGCATGCACCCCAGCCAGGGGTCTCCCCTCATTTGGAGCACCGGGACCTTCCTTGGGGTCAACCAGGGAGGATAGTGTGGGAGCAAAGGAGGAAGGTACCTCTTCCTCCCCAACAGGACCTCAGTGGCCAGGGACAGCGGGGGCCAGACTGCTGACGCAAGGCGGACAAAGCTATAAATAGATGAGGGAGCACCACAAAGAGAGAAGGAGGGAGGGGGATGGGGTGTCCTCGCCCCTCCTGGCCAGGGCCCAGCCCCACACCCACACCCCCTGGGGGGGGCCAGACGAGGGAGGGCACATTGGGGCGCCCGGAGTTCCCTGGCTCTGTGCCCCCGGCCTTGGCACAACCCCGGGCTTCGCTCTGGATGAGCCCCTGCGCGGCACACACTTGGCCAAGGTGCACAAACACCTGTGGGCCGGCGTCATGGCCGGCCCCTCTCCGCCACTCGGCTGGTGGGAGTCTTGTTGCCCCAGCTGGGGGTGGGGCAGCCTGGCCACACTGCGGGAACCTGCCCCTCCTGAGGCCCTCCTTGCCTCTTGCAGCCTCTGCTCTCAGAGCCTGCACTGGGCACCCCACCCCATAGAGGTCAGGCTCCGTGGTGGCCCCGACCGCCAACAACCCAACTGTCTTTGCAGCCTGCTTTCCTCCTTGACCTTCACACCCAGAGACACCGAGCTGGCGGAAGGGGCTCACCAGCTCCTGCAGCCCTGCCACCCTGCGTGACCGGCACCCTTAGCCTTCTCCTCAGAGGTCCCCCCAGGGCCCAGGTGGCATGGGAAGCCCTGCCCCAGGGTGCTACGAGTCCTGGGGCTGCTCTCACAAAGCCCTCCACTCCAGGTGGCTTGGACATTTCTCTCCGAATTCTGGAGGCCAGAATCTGAAGCTCTGCAGGGGCAGGGTGGGTTCCTGCTGAGGGCTGTGAGGGAGAGTGTGTCCGCAGAATGACTGATCCTTAGTTTATATCTGCAGTGATGCTTATTCAGCACAAGGCCACATTCCAAGGTCCTGTGAATTGGGGGGCAGGGTACAAACCCCCCCACCCATCAGTGGAGGGAGGGCTACATGGACATTCTGGAACCAACATCAGGAAGCCCCTCTGGACCCCTGGCACTGCTTGGCCAGGAGCCCTGAGAGACTAACCTCATGAGATTTATTGGGAAAAGTCATTTGGGCCAGGGACGAGCCCAGATGTCTACTGTGTTAGTCACTTCCACCTCACTAAGACAAAATGTCTCATACTTGAAATTTAAAGGACGGGTTTGTTTGGCTTACAATTTCTGAGGGCTCAGTCCATGGTCAGCTGGCTTCAAGGCAGAAGCAGCACAGTGTAAGGGCCTGGTGGAGGGGAGCTGCTCAACCTGTGGCAGCTGGGAAGTGGGGAACTGGCAGGGACAAGAACATACTCTTGCAGCCACTTCGCCAGTAACCTCCTCCAACCAGGTCCCACCTTCTAATGGCATAGTCAGCCATGCACTCATCAATGGATGAATTACTAACGAACCCCCATGATCCAATCACCTTCCGAACACATAAGACTTTGGAGGCAAACTTTAGATCTAAACCATAACACCTGCAGAGCTGAATCTAGGGTACAGGGCTCAGGAAGCTGCGTTCCCAAGGTTTCTCCAGGGAAACTGCTGTACCTATTGGTGAGCAGAAGTGCCATTCGGGGACTCATGTTCTCATGGTTTCTGTGTATTGGATGGAGGAAACAAGGCTCAGCACAGCTGGATAGGGAGGAAAAGGGCTGCATCTTCAGCCTTCCTTCTGGGTCTGCCTTCCCCTGCCACCTGCCAGGGCCCATGCTTGGGACCCTCAACCTGCCCTGCCCTGCCCTGCCCTGCCAGCCTCAGGTGGCTTAGCACCCTGCTGCATTGGCTGGCACCCAGAGCTGCAACATACAGCTTGTAGGCCACCTGCAAGGAATAGAGGACAACTCCTCCCAGGACCCCTGAGCAGCAGGTGAAGGGACAGAGGCTTCATGGTCCCTCACCTGGCTCCCCCTCCTCCCATTTCCACTTGGACACCATCCAACTAGAGGAGGTTGGGGGCACCAAGACCTGCCAAGCTGTTAGGAGGAGGCCCGGACACCCCAGCAATGCCCAACTGCAGCCAGACTCGGGGCTGCTGGCATCCTTCCAAGGCCCGGTCTCTGCATCTCTAGGCCCAGCCACCACACCCCCGGGCCACTATCTGCATCTCCACACTCCTGCACAGCCTCCCCCACCCTGCAGCCAGCTCCAGACTTTGGCTGCTGCTGGACCGGGGCTCAGTACCACTGCCCCTTGCAGGGAGAGTAGAGCTGAGCCTCAGCGTCCCCACCCAGAAGCAGGAGCAGGCCTGGCAGCCCCCTCCAACCTGGAGTTGAGGAGACCCTGCCAGCCCAGCTGTGCCACCCTGGACATCTCACCCTTCCAGCGCTTCAACAGGAGCCAGGTGGAGAGGAGGCCCACCCTCCTGGGCACTGGGAGCCTACACAAGACCGCTCCCAGTCCCAGGAGCCCCACCAGCCCCATAAGATCTGTGCTTTCAGGGACAGGTGTGCAAGAGCAAGGGGGCGGGGCAGTTGCCCAAAGGCAGGGGCTTTGGAGATGCTTTGGGGACCAGCAGGGTGCTCCAGACAGAAGCAGTGTGTGTGTGTGAGTGCCTGCTGTCAGGCCACATGGGCCACTTTGACCATGCGCCTGCCTGGGCCTCGCACTCTGGGGGCAGTGGGGTGGCCAGGCCAACTCCTGAGGAGCCCAGGCCCTATCCAGGGTATGTCTGTGCCCTAGAAAGGCCCGCTCTGGGAGCTGGGACCGCGGACAGAAGGAGTGATGGCCTCCAGATAGGATGTCTGGAGGGGTGGGCGGCAGGGTCCTCGAGGGCCACAGGGCATCTCACCCTGCCTCCCTCCGGGTCCCAGCCTGGGGCTTCATCCAGCTGTATCAGGACTCCAAGGGAGGGCCTGTGAGCAGGGACAGGCAGGGAGGGGTGCCCAGCAGTTGCTCCTGGGCCTGTACCCCTGGGGAAACTGCCCTCTCACCTCCTTCTGGAGCTGCGAGACCTAGAACCTCCCAAGGGACCCCACAACCCCACCCAACCTGGCCCACACTGCTCTGGAGCTGCAGACCCTGCCAGGGTGGGCACCCCTCTTCCTGAAGGGTAAGCAGCCCTTCCTGTCACTCTGCCGCCTCCTCGTCTCTCCTAGTATCACAGGGTCCCCAGGAGAGTTCTGTGGAAGGGAGGGGAGGTGGTGAAGGCGATGTGAGGGCGCCCTCTGCTGGCCTTCTCTCCCCATCTGGACTCTGCCCGGGACCAGAGCTAGAGTGGAACACAAGAGGCACTGACGGTTCCACCCTGTCTCTCCAGGGGCGCCTGCTTGGATGAGACTCACAGTTGCCTCAAAACCACCTGTCAGCCAAGCTCTGGGGTTCAGGTCCTGCCCACACACAGACATACACAACCGTTGAGACCCTTCCACAGCACACTGAACATGCAGAGCATAGCTTCCAGAGCCACAGGCAGAAGCCAGGGCAAGTGGGCAATGTGACACACACGCCTGTGTGCATGTTCTGTGAGTGGACAGATCTTGGGAGTCCTAAGAAGCGACCATCCACAGGGCACCAGAACCTCAGCTGCCCTTTGTCAAGGGACATGGGACACCCACCTGCAGCCTGCTCACTCCCCACTTACCTTCAGGACTTGGGCCCCCAGGATATCTGCATGGATGAAAACAACGCCATCTTCTAGGCAGCTTCCCTCTCTTCTCTGCTGCAGGAGGCCATGGAGAAGGAGGCCAGGCCAAGACAGGGTTAACAAAGCTTTTGGGGACTGCTGAGGACTCAAGTGGGCACCACACCAGGAACCGGGAGAGTGGGAAGCAACAAGGTTGCCTTTGGCTCCACCTTCTACAAGTGGCTTGAACCATCACTGGACACCAGAGCTGGCTGGCAACAAGTCTGGACTCTCTGGGGCCTCGGAATCCCCACTGCAACCACAGGTGACATAACTAAGGAATGACAGGGTGATTCCTTAAAGATATGCTCTGGTCCTAGCCCCTGGCACCTGGGAGTGTGACTTCTTTAGAAACAAGGTCTTTGCAGATTGGTCCCATTAGCACAAGTGATGCTGTGGGCCGGGCGTGGGATGGCTGAGTGACAAGGGTCCTCACAGGAAGGAAGTCTGGACACAGACACAGAGAAGCCATGTGAAGACAGAGGCAAAGGTTGGAGCTGTGAGTGGACATTCAGGATGGCAGAGGAACACCAAGGACACCAGCAGCCACCAGGAGCAGGAGAGAGGCAAGGCAGGCCCGCCCTGCCACACTTGGCCTTGGGCTTCTGGCCTTCAGATGGTGGCGAATCTGTTTCTGCTGTTCAAAGCCAACCTACTTTGGGTCATGTGCTACAGTGGCACCAGGAGGCTCATGCGGCCCCTGCTGGTCTCTTTGGTCTGTGTAGAGGTTAAAGGTTAAGTCCAGCTGCACGGATCTTGCGGTGCCGCAGCATCTTGGGGTGGGTGGGGCAGGCGTGGCCTCTGAGCCGGAGGTGGTGATGCCACTCTTCCTCCAAAGCCGCAGCCACTCCAGGAAGCAGCCCCAGTAAAACACACAAGCTGGCTGTTCTGGAGCGGAGTGCCGGTCCTCAGTGGGCGCCAGCCAGTGGGAGCTTGTAGTGCCATCGCGGTTACGTAGGGCTCTAGGGGAGGAACTGGCTAGGAGGCACCAACCTGAATGGGACAGGTGGCAGCTCGGGCTGTGGCAGCACAGCACGTGTGGACAAGCCTAGAAGCAGGTGCTCTGGCTTGCCGCCTCTCGGCGCACGCCCAGGCCAGGCAGCCCGGCCACACCTATGAGGCAGGGCTGCTGAAGGCTGGCCCATGGAGGCCACTGTGCAGACAAGAAACCTGCACCTGGAAACAGCTCTGTGACTTGCCCTGTGCTCCTGTCCCTAGGAGCACCAGCACCCCTACCCCGTGCTGAGCCAAACACACCATGACAGGTATTTCCTGTTCTGTGCCAAGAGGGTTGCTCAGGGCAGGGTCTCCCGTTGCCCTCACAGTGGCCACCTCAGCTGTCCTCCCAGGCCTGGGAGGTCAGTGCCTATGGGAAGCAGAAGTCACAGGAAGAGGAGAGGAGATGGTTCTGGAATCGCAACTCCCCCTGGCTCCCACGTGACCTTGGGTAAGTCCCGGCCCTCCAGAAGCTTGTCTCCACGTTGGACAGTCGCCACCCGGACCCTCATGATGATGACAGGAACACAGCTGAGGCCTGGGAAGGGAGGGGCCACCGGCCACAGCAGCCCCCAGGGGATCAGCTCCCTCAGACCCCCATGCTTCTAGGTGAGGCAACACCGTCCTTTGTGGATAGCGGGAGGCAGGGACTTCCATGACCAGGGCCTCTCTGCTCCCCGGCAAACACGAGCAGCTGTTTGTGCCCACGGCCTCGCTGGGGACCATCCCCAGAGCCAGCGCCAGCTCCCGAGGTGAGAGGAAGCCATTGTTCCCAGTGTCCCAAGGGAAGGGGGGTACATCACGAGGCCCATCCTGTGCCAAGCCCTCCTCTCAAGAGAGCGTGGGTGGGAGGGATGCTGTGTGCCTGGCCACTGACTGTGTCCCCAACTGCCTGTCAGAGGAGAGCAGGGACTACAGCAGGGGAAGGATGGAAGGGTCAGGCCAGAGTTCAGAGAGGGAAGGTGAGGAGTAACAACACTCAGCCTGGTTTCTGGCCCGCAGTTGACTAGAGTCACTTTTGTCCCCCAGAACCTGGCTGGCTGGTTGTCTTCATGCTGGAAGCTTGGCCTTCCCCACTACACTGGAGACATAGCCCTACCCTCTAGGGTCCCCCAGTTCTTGAGTAGAGCACAGTTGGAAACACCAAGCACCTCACTGCCTGGCCTAGGGACCCCCAAACTGGGCAGACGAAGTGGGGCTCAGGGCCTGCGCCACTTAGTTCCAGGGGTACCGTCACAAAGTGCCACCAACCGAGTGGCTTAGAGGGACACGCAGTCTTCGGTGTTCCCAGCCTAGTTCTTCCCAAGGGCCGGGAGGAGATCTACTCCAGGCCACTTCTGTAGCTTCTGATGGCTGTGTCCAAATGCCTGTGTTTTATGAGGACATCAGTCATGTTGGCTCCACTGTGGCCTGCAGCACCCATTTCCAACATGGCCACCTTGTGACACACAGGGGTCAGGATGTCCACATCAGCCATGTCCTGGCACTTCCTGTTCCCCACCCTCCCTACATGCTGATGGGCTGTGTGCTTGTCCCCAGTCATCTCCTCCCACCAGCCTGCACCCCACAAGGACAGGCTCATGGCTGTTTGCCAAGTACCTTCTAGTACACAGCTGGCACTCAACACTCATCTGTCAAGTAAATGGCTGAGTGGGAAAAGAGCTGAGTGGAAAACCCTACGGATCCACCTCCTTGTCTTCACAGTAAACCCGTGGCAACACTTCTTCCCCAGAGAAGCCCAGAGCTTGGCACACCCCCCACCCCACCTGATGGCTGCATGTGGTGACACACAGGCACGTGGTAACCAAGAGCGGCCTGGCATCAGCTAGGAGACGGAAACTCCAGGCGGCAGAAGAGGAACAAACTGCCAATAAACACGTGAAGAAATGCTTGACATCATTGGCCATTTCAAAAATGCAAATTAAAACAACACTTAGATTCCGTCTCACCCTAGAAAGAATGGCCCATATCAAGAAATCAAATAACAAATGCTGGTGGGGCTGTGGGGGTTGGGGGAGGAACTCCTGCACATTGTTGGGGAAAATGTAGACTGGTACGACCACTATAGAAATCAGTGTGGAGATTCCTAAAAACTAAAGAGAAAAAAACTAAAAAGAAAAAAAACTAAAACTAGAAACTCATCAACCTAGCTATTCTTCTTCTAGGTAACTTCCTGAAAGAGTTACGTATTATAATGCTACATGTGTACCCATGTTTACAGCAGCACAACTCTTCACTTGATTCTAGCTAAAAGGCTGAGAAGCAATACATAGCATCACAATTCTTAATAGCTAAATCTTGGAATCAGCCTGTATGTCCATTAACAGATGAACGGATAAAGAAAATGTGGTATTATACCCAGTGGAGTACTACTCTGCCTTAAAGAAGGATAAACCTGAGTCGTGTGTAGGAAAGTAGATGCACTTTGTGAGATTAGTGAAATAAATTAGACATACAAATTTAAGTATTGCCTGGCTTCTCTTATATAAGAAACCCAAAATATAAATAAATTTAAAAGCAAAAGAAAAGATGGATAATAGGAAACAGGGAGGTAGATTTTTTGCAAACGGGAAGAGGATCAAAAGATAGAGGGAGGGGAAGGGAAGGGATGAAAAGAATTAAGATGTGTTAGGTACCTGTGCCAACTCCACGTGATGAATGTAATCGTTACGTACTGCAAACATGAACTGATAACAAAAATTTAAAATTAAGCCAGGCACAGTGTTGCACACCTGGAATCCCAGCACTTGGGACGCTGAGGCAGGAGGATCAACTTGTGTTTGAGGCCAAACTAGGCTACATAGTGAGTTCAAGGCCAGCCTGAACCACTTAACAAGATGCTATCTCAACAAGTAAATAAATAAATAAAATATTAAAAAAGAAAACTTTAGTCAAGGGCAGCTTCCTGGAATGAGTCAGTGACTGATCAGCGTATTGGTCAGCTCCTGGTCACGATGGTGAAATACCCCACACAGTCAAACTGTAAAGTCAGGAGGTTGGTTTAGCTCACAGTGTCTGAGGCTGGGAGTCCAAAGAGTACAATGAGGGCATCCCTCACAATGGACAGTGGTGGCAGGAGCATAGGCTGGGCGCCGGCTTGCTCTTTCTATAACAATCTTGTCAGGAAGCAAACTCAAGCCCACCAGAGTTACCATAACTGCTTTTGAGGCACAAGCTCTTGAAGGTGTATACCACCTCCCAACACAGCAACCCTTCGAGACTGAGCTTCCAACGCTCAGAACCTTGGGGAACCCAAACCACAGCAGTCAGGTGGCCTCTATCCCTGTCCACCCCTATACACAGCAAACACCTGTAGCAATCTGGGCTGCCTCCACTGACTGCCACAGGGGCAGGTGGCTCAGATGCTGCCTGCCACAGTGTGGTCCAGCTGACGGATAGGCTCAGCACATCCACTAGTTCCACCATCCCACTACAGCGTCCATGTCTCCTTAGAGGCTCTGGCCCCGCGTAGTCCCGGTGGCCCTTGCGGCCCCGCCTGCCCCACCGGGCCGCGGGTTTCCTACCTGGTCAGGGTCTCCGGGGTCGCGCCGTATCGTTGTGTTGGAAGGTGATATGCTGGGTTGGTGCAGTGGGGAATAGTCCTGGTTCAGGAACTAGGTGGGTCCAGGGGTCATAGGAACAGCTGGAGGGCGTGGGAGGGGGCGGGCAGCCAGGGCACAAAGGACCGACAGTCTGAGGGCGCCGGGGACAGCGGGGACACGGGTCACAGCCATGAGACGGGAACAGTAGGGCAAGGACATGCCGGGCAGGACAGCACTGGCCAGGCAACGCTGCCAGAGGGCATGCGCGGGTCCCCGCACCCTCTGCGGACGTGGGGCACATCCATGTCTGGGACAGACGGGGTGCGGGGGACGCCGGAGCGGGCACTCGGAATTGGACACATTCGGGACATAGGGCACCTTCTCGGGGTCCCGGACGTTCTGAGGCCTGAAGCCCGAGCCCACGGTCCCGGGAGCTGCAAAGCAAGGACGAAAACCCCGACCAGGTAGGAAACCTGCGGTGCTGTGGAGCGGGCGGGGCCGCAAGGGCCGCCGGGACTACGCGTCCCAGCAGGCCGCGCGCGCGTCACTTCCGGCAGCGGGCAGGAGCGAGCAAGTGTTTACTTCCGGCCGGCGGCGGGGCTGAGGCCGAGCAGGCGCGGTCCCCGCGCAGCCATGGACTGGCTCATGGGGTGAGTCGCGGGGGCGGCGACGGGCTGCGAGGGGCCGGGCCCCGGGCGGCCGCGGGGTCGCTGGGGACGGCGGCCCGCGGCAGGCGGCTCGGAGGAGAGACGCTGTGCCGGTCGGTGGGGGCGGGCGCGAGGGCCCGTCCCACGAGGCCGCGCGTCCCTTCGCTGCGGGTTGACGAGAGGGGACAGGTCGGCCTTCGTCGCGGAGCCTGCGAAAGTTATTCTGCTTGAAGTGACTTTTAAAATTTCGAGGTGGGGCGAGGGCGGGTGTCTCCATCCCAGCCCCACCGCGGAGTCAGCTTATTCCCGTGGTCGGGTTCGGCCGCAGGGGCTTGGTGGGATGTGGAGTCCAGAGAGGGGACGTCTCGGTGCACATGGGTTAAGTGTCTTGGGCCCACTGGGGTGGTTACTGCTGACACTGTACTGCAGGAGATGGAGCCCCTGCCCCACCCCACCAGCCCGCAGACTGGGAGGCTTGGAGCCTGGGGGCGAATCAGGAGCCCAGCGGGGCCCCGGAGTCTGAGTGCAGGATTCGGGGTGGTGTGGGCGACCCAGGCGACCCGGAGAGGGAGCACTGCCACCCCACCTCGCTATTTACTAGCTGTGTGCACTTCTCCAGGGCTGCTTTTCAATGTCACCTCCTGGAAGAAAGTCGTGCAACTTGCAGTACAGGATTGTGGAAGGGTAAACTGAGGTAAAGGCCAGTACATTCTTGGTGCTCGGTAAATGTTAATAGCTGTCTGTACAGAGAGACTTCTTGTACCAGATCTCTGAAGTCCACAGGCTCCGAGAGTGCAGGGCACGCAGCTGTGTTCACCCTATATGGAATCCCATGCTTGCTCTCTGTATTTACCGGGAGGGACTTGCTGGAGGCAGCCTGCCTCCAAGTGAGTGTGTTTTGAAGTAGTTGCATTCACAGGGCTTCATCGCATCCGAGGACCTGTTTGTTCATTTGGGCTGCCGAGGAAGCTGCCCATTGTAGTGTGTGTGTTGTGTGTGTGTGTCCCTAAGTAGCAGGTGCTTTGGTCCTGGAGACTGACCAGTGGCAAAGTCTGTGCTTCATGGGCTTGGTTGTAGTCGCCATTGTGAATATCCAGACATTAACCATAGTCAGGCTTCCGAGGGACTGGGCTTTGTGACTTGTGGAAACTTCAGGCACAAGTAGCCCACCCAGAAAGCTCAGCTGAGCCCTCCTCTCCTTCTCCAGGCTGGGAACCATCCAGGCACCGTGCTTCTGAGGTCCCTGGGAAGGCAAGGAGCATTTGTTACTGCTTCTCTGTGAAAATAAAGTTGCAGTTCCAAAAGGGCAATGGAAAATTTTAGAGAGAAATTAGTATGCAATGTGGTTGTCTTTGTGTATATGTTTTTAAATTTAGCGGGTGGCAGATTGGTCATTGGGAATCTCAAATTCTCCAACAGTTCCTTGAATAAAATCTCTTTTCTTAAGTGATGTATTTTAGTCATGGAGTACAGTGCCTCTTTGAGAGTTTGGTTTCAGGCTGTTGTCCCAGAATGGTGGGGCCCAGGTGGCCCATGTAGACCTCTGTCTCTCCTCCCCCTGCTTGTTTTACATCTAATATGAAAATAAGAAGAGGAAAGCTGCAGGGCGAGTGAGCCTCACACACCCCGATCTTGCCCACTGTGTGCACTGGTCACCTCATTGAACTCCTTCTTTGGAGGAGACACAGTGAGAGATCAGCAGGAGCAAAGAAGCTGGCTCCCATCCAAGGGCCTCTGTGTGCTCAGTGCTGGGGCTTTCATCTGCCATTAATCCTTTAACTGGGTTTTGGACTGGAAGAATTGGGAAATGTATTATTTTTTATTGTTTCTTGATATTTTTCTTAATTGAAAACAGTCACTGTCAACTAGGTAGATAGTTTGGAATACAGTTCTCTTGGGTTTTAATAGTTTTTTTGTGTTTTAAAGAAAGGGTTTCTTTGAATTAGTTCATGTTAGATGGCAAAGCGTGGACTTGAGGATAGCAGCTAGCAGCGCTCACTGCCCTCTCTTCCTTCGTTCCTGCCCGACCGGTGGTCTACGATAGGCAAGTGAAAACTGCATCTTCCTTTTCACTGGGAGAAGAGCACGTCAGGCCTGCTGAGCATAGAGCAGTCTTATCTTTCATGCTCCAACTGCTTCTGAGGAAGAGGCCCTGCAGGGAACATGCCCTGGAAAGCCAGAGCAGAGCTCAGCACGTTAGGACTTGGTGGTGGACCTTGCTGGCATTTTGCTGGAGAGTACTCTGAGGTGTGGCTCTCAGCCGCCTCTCTTCCTGTGTGTTTCCTCTGCTTGGCATTGCTTTGAGCTTGCTGTTGAAGTATTGTATAGTTAGACATCTTCCTTCCTTCCTTCCTTCCTTTTTTTCCCTTACAAAGACTAATTTATAAACTTCGAAGGGTTACCACCTCTTGTACAGTCAAACTCTTTTCTGTTCTGGGCAGCCAAGGGCAGGGCACCACCCAAGGGGAGGCTGCACTGTGTCTGGGAAAGGGAACAACTCTCCTGTGTGCTGGTTGGTACTTTAGGAGATACTTTTGTCTCCTTCACTGGCAGGCATTTGTGAGCAGAAAGTAGGAGTACAGCCAAATTATATCTAACAGAAAGCAGGTTCCAGAAGCTCCCAAACACCTGGAAGTCAAAAGAGGAAACACACTTCCTCCTCTTCTGACTGGTGGTCACATATAAGACCCCCTGCCAGGCCACCTTGACCATGAATGCCTGCCCCCACCCCACAGCAGTGCCTCTCCAACACAGCTGCCAGGGCACCCTTCCTGGGCATTCGTGGGAGCTGCAGGTGGCTTCACAGTGGCTCTCTCCTGTTAACCTTCCAGGTTTCAGGGGGCAGTGGGCAAGGTGGCCTTTAGAGCTCTCTGCTGCTGGTGAAAGGCAGAAGCCAGTGTGGGCCATGTAATGTAGACTGAAGTGAAGGTTGTAACTCTTACTCAGCTGACAAGTATTTGCTATATGGCCCCAGGCCTTTCCAGCCTGTCTGGAGCTGCCTTCAGCAGCCTTTCGCCCTGAACAGGAAAGCCCTGTGTGCAGGTATCTGCAATGTAGATGACTTTGTCTTCCCCCTTGCTTTGCTCCCAGGAGGGTGTTTCCGGTGGCTGGCACCCAGCTGGACTTGCCAGTCTCTGGGCTTTGTTTCAACAGCCTCATGAGGTATCATTTACATACCACAAAGTTTGCTTGTTTCAAGTGTACAATTAAATAATTTTTAGTGAAATTATAGGCTTTTGTAACCTTTACTGTGGATTAATTTTAGAATGTTGCCATCACCCTCAGAAGAACCTTTGGGTCTGCTGCAGTTGCTCCATCCCTGCCTGAGGCAACACTAATCCACTTTGTCTCTGTAGATTTCTGGTTTTGGCATTTCATACAAATGGAGTCCTTATATCTGGGCTTCTAGCAGATTCAGTTAAGTAGTGCACCCTTTTAAAGTTCATCTGTGTTGCACTCACTAGCAATTCTGTCCTTTTTTGTGCCACAGGCAACAGTTGTGTGGAGATCTGCACATTTGTTTCCTGTTCACTGGTAGATGGACACTGGGGTGTGTCCCCTCTTTGTAATCACGGTTGATGCTGCCATGACCCAGCTTTTTTTTTTTTTTTTTTTTCCTTTCTTCTTGGTACTGGAGGTTGAATCTAGGAACTTTACACTTCTGAGTTTCATTCTCAGCCCTCTTTACTCTTTTATTTTGAGACAGGGTCTCACTAAGGGTCTTACTCAGGCTGGGTTTGAATTCTTGATCCTCTTGCTTCACCCTCTCAAAATGCCAGGATTACAGGCATATACCACCATGCTCTGCTGTGACCCAGTTTCTCATGACAATGTGCTGGGTTTCTTCCTCAACCAAGGTGTCCAGGGTCCTGAGTTCTCCAGCTGCCCTGGGAGGTGCATGCTGGGGCTGAAGCCTTTTAAGATCAAAACATTCTTTGGGTTCTCAGGCTGACATGGGAGGGCAAGGACAAGTGCCCTGGAAGCATGGAGGAGGAGGGAATGTGAAGTACACAGGAGGGTGTGTGAGAATTTTCCAAAAAGAAAGGAGGAAAGGCCCCAGAAGTGGGCATAGTCCTTATGGAGGCACAGAGGCAGAGTAGAAGAGCTGTCTCTGCCCCAGCTCTCCAGGGTGGTCCTGCTGTAGGGTGTGACTTAGCTTCTTTCCATGACGGTTTCCGCAGGTGGTCTTCGGGTAAGGTTTGTGGAAGTATCTGCTTAGGGGGGTGTTGCACTCAGAGTCCCTTTAAAGACGGTTCTGGGTACCATGTGTGCCAGCAACATGTCATTTCTCTTTGTTCTGTGTCCTACAGGAACCCTGGAACTGAGTGTCCTTGAAGCTGTCAGAGCACCCCTAGGGTATGACCCTACTGGAGGTGGCACAGAAAGGCTGTGCTTGGTTGGGCTGGCAGGTGGCAGGGCTGGCTTCCCAGCACAGATGTATCTGGAAGCACAGTGGGAGGCCTGTGTTCGCCCTCCCTGTGCCTGCTACATCCAGCTGTTGCCTGGGGTTGCCCACCCTGCACCTGCTCAGCGAGCCTCTTCCAGGGTCCTAGGAAGCCAGTGAACCAGCTTTGTGCTGATGTATCAATGGGTGCACTTAGGACAGGCACCAGGTGAGGCTGTGCTTATCTACAAAGTCTCATCTTGGGAGGGGTGTGGCCTCCACTGTGTTCACTTGTGTGGGAAAATGGGTCCTGGAGGCCATCTTGTTGGTGATACCTGTGTCATCAGTCTTTTAGCCCAGTGTTTCCTGCATCATCCTTGTGGTAGCCATGGAAACAGAAACACCAAACTCCACTTCCTGTGTTTGCATAGACGTTCTGTAGACATTGAGTGAGTCCCACGCTGAAGAGCCAGCAGTGTGGGCCCACCAGACTCTGGATGGCTCCCTCTGTTGCTGCTGGTGGTGATGGTTGCTGGGGCGAGCTGCAGGGAACTGGAGTTTCTGGTGCCTGCGTCCTCAGGTTGATCTGGGAGGGAAGGTGACGTGAGCTGCTCCTGCCTGTCTCAGCGGAAGTGCCTTCCATTCTTTGCCTGCCTCGTGTTTGTTTTTCCTTCTGTACAGGTTTCTGTGATGGGGGCACACCCAGTGGTGTTCACTGCAACTCCATGGGACAGTGCCTGAGAATATGGAAGTGGGAACAATTTAAACAAAAACAAAGTGTGGAAGTTTAAAGGGAGAAGAAGGTGGTTGACAGGGTATCCAGGCCACATGTGACTGTGGCCCTCTTGGAATGGGCCATATATCTCCTGTGGCCTGCAGCCACACTTATGTTACTCTTTTCGAATTTTCTTCTCTTCAGAACTTTCCTTTGCTGGTACACACAACCAGCTAGGCTGCCATACTGGTCCAGGTCTTGTTCATTGGTAGGTATGTCCCCATGGTAGCAGGGTGATACAGTAAAGTCCACATCACGTGTGGATACTCTGTATGCACTGGGTGATGTTGGGCAGTGCACTTAAGCACTGTGGTGTTTGGAAGGCAGAGCGCACCCACAGAGGTGTGGGGCTTTGCCCAATGATCCAGTGAGGTAGAGGGCCGGGAAGCAGGAAGCCACACTCTGGCTTTGCCTGTGGTCTTTCCAGGTGGGGGGGGCTTTCCTTTCAGTTGCACTTTTAGCTGCACCCTTTACCCTCCCACCTTGGGCTGGCACAAGGAACATGTCTCTGGAGCCCTTGAGGGTTTGGACTGCAGCATCTGAACTCTCGAAGTTCCCAGCCCCCTCCTTACTGGGCTGTGTCCCCAGTCTGTGAAAAGGCCTGACAGTGCCAGGCGGCCCCAAGGAGCCAGATGCCTGGGCCAGCTTGGCCCTAGGAGTGAGCCCAGGAGCATAAAATTAGCTCGGGTGTGGCATGTGCTCACTCAGTGTCCATGTGGAGTCTGGCTATGTGTGGCCCTCACAGGTCCCCCGCCTGCCTCTGTGTTCTCTGCAGGACTTCTCCCTGCACATCCGCCTTTCTGCTCCGTAACCTATTCTTTTGGTGCCCTGTTTGACAAGATAGTTTGCCATAACTAGTGGTGTTGAGGGGTGCAAAGATGTGAACCAGAAAATGTGGTTGCATTCAGTAGGTGCTGGGGGCCTGCATTGTAGAGAACTCTTTAACACCCTGGGCAGCTTCCTGTTTCTGGGTGGGGTGGAGTAAGGAAGCTGGGGTGCAGTGGGGTAGGGGTGGGAGAGCTGTTTTAACAGGGCCCTGGGAAGCCCATGAGAAGATGCCACGAGGCTGGACTGGTAAGGTAGGTGCCAGGGAAGGGCGGACTTCTGTAGAAGGGGCTGCTGCTGCCGCCCCCCACCATGGCCTCTTGGGCTTGTTGTTCTGTATAGTACAGTCAAGTGTAGTCTATTGTTATGATTTTGAGTTTATTACTTTTGATGAGTGGACGGTCCCAAATTTAGCCAGTGGGAGTGTGTTTGAATTGGCTCCTATGTCAGTTGAGTAGGAAGAATAGACAGGAACCAACCACCTTGCTGAAGACCTGTTGATGGCCACAGGGAGGGGGAGGTGTGAGGGTGATGGGGGCTGAAGACAGGGTGGGGGGCAGGCAGACAGGTCAGCAGCCTGTTGTGGGGTTGCAGCAAAGGTTGGGTTGGCTGTACATATTGGTAACAACAAAAACAAATACATATATCAGTGGCATCAATAACCAAGTTTTTGATGTCAAGAAATACAATGTGGACTACAATAAACCAACACCAAAAAGCCTGTAATATCACCTTGGAAATATAACAAATACACAGTTTTGTACACCTGTCCCTTGGTATCCTCAGGGATTGGTCCTAGGAACCCCCCTCAATGTCCACAGATTCAAGTCCCTTCTGTAAGATCGTGTAGTGTTCACACAGAACCTTTGCACACCCTCCCATATATATTAATTCGTCTTTGGTTTGCTTCTCATATATAACACACTGCTACTGCTGTGTAAGTAATTGGTGTACTGTATTATTTAGGGAATAAAACTAACAGAAAGTCCTGTTACATATTCAGCACAGATGCAGTTTTTTCTGAGTAATTTTGATCCTCGCTTGGCTGAATCCACAGATAGATTCCACAGATACAGAGGTATGATGTTGATGCATTTCCTGGGTCTGTTGTTGCACACTTTTCCTGCATATGTGGAGCAGTATGCTCATCTGGCTTCTGCTTGTGACCTGCCACTGCTGCCCAGCAGATGAGTTCTCCCCAGGAGCCATCCTGTCATTGGCTGTCGGCGCAGTGGCTAGTCTGGGCAGAGAGCTTTTCCATGGCTTCCTGTGTCTCCTCCTAGCCTGATGGGCAGCTCAGCGAGCCTGCAGGTATGCAGCCCCCGACTGTGGCCCTGCGCACCAGCGAAGGAGATCTCTGAGTGGGGCTCAGCAGCCCTGCTGGGATGAGGGGAACCCACTCAGCTGCGCTGCCACTGGCTCCCTGGAGCTTCCTGAGTCAGCAAGGATCCTGCACCTCTCCTGCCCCACCCCCAAACCACCCCTGTGTGACTTCCAGCAGTGGCTGGGGTGGGAGCCTGAGAGACTCTTGCTGTTGTGCCCGTCTTCGTGCTGGGTCAGCTGTTCCTGAGATCCTGGCATCCCTGGAGTGACAACGACAGTTTGTAGTCTTCCTGTTAAGGCAAAGGGTGTGGGCGCACTGGCTGTTCTGTACAGGGGCTGTGTAGGGAGTAGGGCAGGCCAGGCACTCTGGTTTACTCTTTCCTTGGGCCACCCTTCGCCTTCGTGCTGTGACTTCATGCTGTGAGGTGGCCTGCGTGCCATCATGCCACTTGAGGTGGCAGCTCAAGTATTCAGGTGCCAGTGCTCCTGGTAGTAGGCAAGGAGTACACAGGCTACCTGGTAGGGCCAAGTGGCATGCTGTGCCTGGCCCACCTTTCCCCCTGCACACAGCAGTCTGGCTCATTCCCTGCCACTTCTGCATAGACCCTCCCAGAGCCCCCGTGGTGAGCCTGCTGTAGACCTACTGGGTCCTCTTGGCACTTAGCCTCCTTGTCTTTGCCAGCCCTCTGCTCCCTTCTGCCTCATCTGGGAGCCCCACTGGCTGCTCCAGGGCCCAGGCTCTTCCTCTTGGCCCCTGACTGCCGGATAGGGTGTAGCCATTTGCCTTTCTGCCTTTCACATATTGTCTTCCTCTGCCTTTCCCTCCCACAATGGTTATTGAGTCCAGTTCTGTGCCCAGCAGTGCCAGGCCATGGCAGTGAGACCCATGATTGTAAGCCATGCTCGGTACCCTCCCATCCACGATGTCTTCTAAAAGGAGCCGCCTTGCTTTACAATGGGCTGCATGCCCACATGGAGGTGGCCACGGAAATCAGAGAAGTCTACTCAGGATTGGCAGTACTCTGGCTGCCTCACGGGCATCTTCTGTTAGATTGGCCCTGCCCTCAGGGGACTTCCCCCTAGCCTGCCTTAGAGAAGCACAAGACTGGGACCTGTTTCTCTCAGCATCTTCTCAAGGGAGTGGCGTGGGAGTTTACCATCTGCTCTCCATGCATCTTTGCACTGGACTGTTGCTTCCCTGGCCACTTCTGCAAGCTGCTCAGGTATTGGTTGCCTCCTGCCGTGTTCTCCACCCCAGCAAAGTGAAGGTGAGTGCAGCCCACTGAGCAGGAGCAACTGCTGCCACACTGTAGCCTGACAATGGTAGTGGTCTCATGGTGCTTGTAGACAGGTGTTTGGTAAGAACCAGGGTTGTATTAGGGCAATGAGTGGAGGCTTTGCCCCAGCCTGCAGTCTGTGGGGCTCTCTGCAGCAGAGCATCCAGTGGGCCTGGCTTCTTGAAGGCGATCCGGTTTCTAAGTGCCCTTGGGAGCTGGGACACCCAGAGAGCCAGTGGGCAGAGTGACATCCAGGAGGCAGGAGGAATTTGTAATCATCACCTAGCCTCAACTGCTCATTAACTAGAAGCACCCAGCGCAAATACACCTCCTGGGCAGGGCAGCTCTGGCCTGGTGGGGCTGCTGATGTCACCCTGGTGTGCCAAGGAGGTATAGGTGAGAGGGAACCAGTCCCAGCACCTGGGCCTCCTTGGGCCCCAAGCCTCTCAGGGAGGGCGCTGCAGGGGCACCTGCAGATGCAGGTGAGGGAGCACGGCCTGTGCCACTGCTGGTTTCTGGGGCCACGCAGGTGGGGTAGGCACTACCTCTGGCCTAGTCCAGTACCCTGTGCATGGAGGTTGCACCAGCAGGTGCGTGACACAAGAAGCAGGCATCCTGATTCTCAGGCTCTGACAGGGAGAGGACACCCGTGGGGAGAAGTGCTGGGCGGCTTTCGTTTAGGAAGAGCTGAGCCCCGGTCCCTTCCTGGGGGACGTTGATACTCAGTGGCTCCTGCACGACCGGAACTCCCCTGTTGGACCACACCGCCTGGCACTTGGTACACCGCCACGTGGTGCTGGAAGGAAGAAGGTCCAGCTTTACAGGACAGGCTTGGGCAGAGAGTCTGCTCTTGTGTGCTGGTGCCTCCCCACCAGGAGACTTAGTACTTCGCTGTGTGTTTGGTCAGGCCTGTCTCGGGTTGCTCACTCTTTCTTCGTGTGCCTGCGCTACAGTAGCCTGGCAAGACCTGCTGGGTTCCCTGGCTTCCCGTGCCAGCAGACCCACAGGGGCTTCACAGTATGTAAAAGCGGGGCCCCTGATGCCACAGGTGGCTGGCACTTCTGGCAGTGTGGCTCTGCCGGAGTGGGTGCCTTCACAACAGCTGCTTGTGGGTGGGCTGGATGGGATGTAGTCAGGACCATGATTCTGGTGCTGGCCTGCAGATGGTGACCTTCTGCTTTCTGCCTATAAAGTGGGAGTGGTTTGCCTTGATTTGTGAAGGCTGGGGACATGCTAGTCCCACAGAGGTGCCTTGTCCAGTGCCTGGCACCTAGGGAGCCAAGGAGGGAAGGCGAAATGGCCATTTCTACCATGTCATTGTGTTGTGGGTGACAGGATAGAGGAAGTTGTGCGTATCGCAAGCTGCTTGGGCCCTGCCACTGTGCTGTGCAGGAGGCAGAGCTGAGAGCCCAGGGGACATTGTCAGTCCTGAGTAGAAACAGAATCCCTTCTGGCTGCTTGGGAGAGTGGATTTGAGGTGTTGGTTTCCTTGGGAGTTTGTGCTTTTCTGTTTAGACAAACCCTTCCCTGGTGGTCCTTGGTTGTTCTGTCAGAAGGGACCAGGAAAGGCTGTGCCTGGCAACATCCTTGTGTGTGTCTTTCTCACCTCTGAGGCCGTGTGCCTCTAAAGGGCAGGGATTGATGTGTGCCCACTTTGCGCTCCAGAGCCTGGTGCGTGGGCACATTCAGGACCCTCTGCTGGACTCAGCATTTGTTTGCCCGGTACTCACACAATGTTGAGGTGTGTTTTATGGCTTTGCAGGACAATACTAGAAGGGACAAGGTCCCTGCTCTTGTGGAACTTGGCATTATACATGCCTGTTGTAGAGGTATGAAGCACAAATAAAACAGAAAATAAAAAGCAAATCATCCCATCCCCAGAGACAGTTATTCTAAACTTTAAAGCCATGCCACACCCCGTGTGGACTTTCCTGAGCTAGTAAACAGTCCTAGAATGTGGGATTCTCAGGGCTGCCTCTGGGCATACCCAAATCTACTTCTTCCTCTTTCATTGGGTATTTAGGATGCCTTCAGGCTGTGTGCGGCCCACAGTTGGCATTTCCACGAGTGGAATTCTGGAAGGGCTTCCGCATTCCTGATGATGGCTCTGGCACACACTCACCTTCCCATTCTCTGCTAGCCGTGCACATTGTTCTTCTCTGAAGAGACCCTGGTCAGCTGGCAGCCAAGATCAGGGCCAGTCCACGTCTCTGTACAGGGGCACTGGGTTGGTGTTCTTGTGCCCTGGGCCTTGTGGTTTTCCCCTGTGAGTTTGTCCTTCTCCTAACTGTTGGAAGTGTGGTTGAACAAGAGAATGGCCAAAAGAATTCAGAGGCCTGGGGTGGTGCACAGATGCTCTGCCGTTTGCCCGATGCCTTCAGGCGCTGATGGTGTGCCTGGAAGTGGCTTTCTTATCATTTATGATCCTGTGATATTCCTCCTAACAGGGCTCTGGAGTATAAGGCTGAGTCCACCCCAGGGCTGCTGGGCATCTGTCCCTTGGTGTAGGCTTGAGGACTCCTAGCACCTCCATCTCCTGTGGGCAAAACCTCTCTCCGATGACAGCAGCATCCCTGCAGATGCCCTTCCTGCACTTTCTTCACTCTCATAAATGTGCTCCTGTTGCAAAGTGGGCTTCTGTCTTCTGTGGGGGCAGGGAGTAACACTCAATGGGTCTGACCCTGGCCATGCTTGCTGGCTGCCCCTGATGCTGGGTAGCATGGCATGGGAGATCAGTGCTGAATTGAGATGTGTGGAGGGCCCTATCTCCTCTCCCATCATGGGTCCTGGGGACACTACAGTGCTTCTCATCCATCTGGAGTGGAGGCCAAGGGCCTGTCGGAGGTGGCACTGTCAGCAGGAGAGTCAGAAGTGCCTGTCATTAACACGTTCATGATGGGGCCATAATTCCTATGTCTCACTGCCAGGTGGCTCTGACTTGAATGTGTTACGTTCTCACCAGCTTGAACCATCGGTGGTACATGCATGATTGCCCCATCAGGTGGCGTGGGTCTGTCTCATGGTGGTAACGGTCAGGGCACTGCCTGCCCTGTTTGTCACATGCAATAGGCTGTAGTCCTCTGTCAGCCAGGGGTGTAACATCAGGCTTTGTGTCAGGTCCCAGCCCCCGTGACTATCTCTGCTGCAATTGCAGTGGAACTGCAGTTGTTGAGGCAGAAAGGCTGTGAAGGTCCCAGTGGCTTGGTTCACAGTGCTGGGAAGGAGAGGTGACATTTGGGGCAACCTGTGAGCATTCACTGTGTTTTTCAGCTCTGCAGGCAACAGAGGGGCTGGGCTCTGGCTGGCTGTGTGCCCACAGGTGCAGTGGAGTGTGGACCCAGCCACCCCATGAGACTGCCACCTCATTCCTCCTGGGACAGAACCATCCCTTGGGTTCCTCTGGAATGCCTGGCCTGATGATTTCATAGCTAGGTAGCACTGCCCACAGCTGTGGTCTCTATGTTTCTTCTTGTGCTTCACTTCCAGATGACGGTGGGGCCATGTGGCACCCCCAGCTGTTCCCGGTACCGTAATACCTGGGTTTATGAATGCTTCTGTTTGCAGACAATTTGGATCACAAACAGAAGCATTTGGCAAAGTTTTGCTTCCATTTGGAAACAAATGCAACCACAGCCATCTTCCCCACACAAACACAAACGTAGCCATCTTACCCCAAATCATAAAACAAATTAAGTTCGTGAATCAAGGTACCATTGTACCTGGCAGTACTCGATTGACACTGCTGTCATTGGAGTCACAAGCTCTTCCCGTGTCAGAGAGGATGGGGAATGATGGCAGTTCCTTGGCCCTGCCCTTCCGAGTACCAGTTTGCCGACTAGGTGCAGTCACAGGAGCACAGCTGTTGGGTTTCTTGTTTTCTGGTGCCGGGGATTGGATCAGGGCCTTGAATGTGCTCAGCAAGTGCTCTTCCATTGGGGCTACATCCCTGCACTGCAGCTTTCTGTTATTTCTGACACAAAGAATAAGGCAGCCCCTAAATGACATTTGTGAGGCTCTAGGGCAAAGACCAAACTGTTCAAGATGAGGACCTGGATGTGAGGTGATCTCTGGTGAGATAGCTGGGGTTGTACAGTGACTTGTGTGTCCTGGGCTGGGTCCTGACACTGGGGCTGATGCACAGTTCCCTTCAGACCCACGGTTCCTGGGCTGACCACCCTCAGGCTTGCTACAGGGAGCCAAGACCTTGTCCTTTGATGGCCTGTGCTCCTGTGTGCCGTCAGTTTAGGCAGCCCTCATCTGCTAGCGTGTCCCCTGAATGCAGACTCTGTGTGGGTCTCTCTGGACATCTCTCAGACACTAGAGTCCCCTGTGCTAGGAGCCTTGGGACTGAGATGATGGGTGGGGCAAAACAGCTGAAGCTTCCTGGTTGCCTGAATTTTGGCCTAGCTTTCCCTTTCCTTCCTGGGGTTCCTGGGGAGGCTGCAGAGCTGCCCTGCTGGCTTAGGCTGCAGGAAGGCTCTGGGGAGCTGAGCCCCCCCTCTGCCCTTGGTGACATCAGGAGGAGCATTAGTGCTGGATGAGGTCTGTCCAGCTGCTCTTCTAGCCTTATTCTCAGTTGGTGTGAGTTTGAGCACCACACTCAACTGAGCTGATTTAGAGAGTGATAAGCCCACTGCCTGCAGGCCAACATACCCTTTCATGCATGCACATTCTTACAGATGCAGATCCAGATCCCCGTGAGTCTCGAAACCTGAAATCCCAGGAGTGTGTTCCTGACCAAGTGGCATTTAAGCAGAATCAACAGAACTCCTTACATTTAGAAATGAGGAAGCATACTTCTATCTGGTGGGACAAAGAACTCACTGTGGGAATGATAAATGCCTTTAGCTGAAAGAGAACACAAATATTCTACGTCAAGACTTGCGGGGTGCACACAGGCCAGAGAGTAGCTCGAGTCTGTGGTGTGCGAGCTGGAAAGCAGGGCTCTGACTCACTCCCCAGCAGCAGTGCTGGGGAGGTGGGAGGAGGAAGGAAGGTGGAAGCTAGGCGGGTGGGGCAGGAAGTAGATCTTCAGCAGAGAATTGTGAGGCTGGAGGCTGAGTCTTTGAAAATTGGAATGAAGTGAAAAATCCTCAGTGAGACTGATCAAGATAGGAAAAAACAAAATGGTACACAGCCAGTCACTGTTTCTCATGAGTCATGCCAGGCCAGCTGGATGTCCATACTTTAAGTCTGGGCCTATCCCTCACACTGGAAAAAACAGCTGACCCAGGTAGGACTCAGGACCAGATGTGTGCAAAGCAGCCCTGGCCCTGCCTGGCCGCTGAGCACTGGAGATGTGCTGCAGAAATGGGATTGGACTTCAGAAAATTAATGTAAAATGTCCTTCTAATATTCATTATAGTGGTTGCAGGCTGAAAAAAACATTTTGGATTCTAGGTTAAAAAATAAAAATTAATTCTCCTATTTTACTTTTTCAATGTGGCCATTGAAAGTTTAAAATTATACCACAGCTCATGTTATGTCTTGTATCATGTTTTTCTTAGACAACATTGTCCTAGGTCTTGACCCTTTGCTTAGAAAAAGTATCTTTAAAGAGGACCAGAAAGTACTAAACTTAAAGGAAAAGATGGGCACTTGGAAGTTAAGCACCTCTGTACATCAAAAGAAACCCTTCAGCAGGTGTGGTGGTGCATGCTTGTAATCCCAGTACTTGGGAGGCTTAGACAGGAGGGTCACAAATTCGGGGCCAGCCTGGACCCTGCCTCAAAAAACCAAAAAAAGACAAACCTTCGAGGTAAAAAAGGCAGTCCCCAGAGGCTTTGGACCCATGCTTTCTCAGTGAGAGATCAGAGAGGGACACTGACTCCCAGGAGAGCAAGAAGAGCTTGGTCAGATGCCTGGCCTGCCTCTGAGAGGCAGTGCAAACAGCCCTGAGTGTTGACAGAGCTGCCGGTCACTCAGACTGTGCCCCAAGTGCTGTTGAAGTCCAGTGGCCGTCCCATCACTGGCATGAGCATGCAACCATCCTTGTTGCTCCCATGCAGCAGGGTTCCTGCCTTCCAGGCCTCCCCACCATTTCTCTTCCTTTCACCAGACTGTGCCCCTCCTCCTAAGTCGGGACCTTGGGAGTCGTGCGCTGCCTGTGCACCTGTACCTGCAACTCTGTCTTTAGTTTGCTGCACTGTGCACCTTCCTGGGCACCCTGGACAAATCACTTTCAGGCGCTACCTGCTACCTTGAGTTAGGTGCACGGGGTGATGTGTTCTAACATTCTGTGCATTTGCAGCCCCCAGACATCACCCTGCTCAGTTCCTCTGGTATTTACAGTGTCCTGGGATCGCTCGCTTTCTTTGCTCCCTGACCTTGGTGACTAGTGTCCTCTGCCTGCCACAGGCCTTCAACACCTGATCTCGGGAGGCGCCCTTGGCCCTTTGGTCTGGGAAGTGCTCTCTAGATGTGAAGTGCTTTTAGTCAGTTTTCTCCCAGCCCACTGTCTCTTAGCTTCTCACAGTGCAGTTGGGAAATTGACTGATGAACAAACTGTTGCTTTTACACTTGCTTTATCACTTTTTCTCTGTGTGTACGCACACAGCCATTCTCCTTGACTTTGAGGATCACTTGCTTATTCACCCCCGTGTGGAGTGGAACATGCCTTAGTGTGCACATCCCTGGGTGCTACTCCATTGGAGGATGTCACAGAGGGGTCAGAGCCTTACCCTGTTCACAGACTTTGAAGTAGGCTCTGGTTCACTTTGAGTTTGAGGCAGAGGAAGATGAAGGAGGTGAAGGTGGGTGTGAGGTCTGTGTCAGGAAGAACAGCCCACATGTCTGAGTGTGCTGTAGAAGTGACTGTGTCGGACTGCCAGCTCATAGCAGGGGAGAGGAAACAGAGGGAGAGAAGGCAGCCACCTCTCAGTCCTGTACATCCCTAAGCAGTGGCCTGCAGGATGGGGGCACTGCTGTACCCCGGAGCCCTGCTCGCATGCACACTGGTGTTAGAGACCGTGGAGACCAACTCCTTTCCTGGTGACCAGATGGAGAGTGGAGTGGAAGGGAGGAGAAGGGCTGCTTGAGGAGCTTGGTGGCAGACCCTGGGTTGGGGCAAAGTGAGGCAGAGAAGAGTAGTCTGCCCTCAAGTAAATGCATCCATCACATAATTGTCACAGCCTACACTTCTTTTGGAAAGGTCTCTAAAGCTACCTTTGTTGATGAAAATCAGTTTTCCATTCTTCCAGCCAATTCAGTAGCACCTGTTCTGTGTTGTTTGAAGAAACCTCAGGTCTCCTTTGCTTCTCATTTGAATCATGGCTTTCACCCTCATATTGCTGAACAGCTGCATTAAGCCTTTTCCAGCTAACTATGGTGTTGAAAGTGCTGAAGTTCATTTCCAGACACTGTCTTTGTCCCAGGGTGCTTTCTCTTCTGGCACAGCCTTTCCCTGAACTTCTGATTGGGGTGTAACTCCTTCTGCTGTTGTGTGCATGCATCCCCGGTCCCCATGCTAACCCTCCTGGCACAACCCCCCCCTCCCCGAGTGTGGCAACAAGTTAAGATGCTTCATAGGCCAGAATGTTCGCCCAGCCCTAGTAGTGGCTCATCCTCCCAACCCATGTCCTGCACTTCTAGCTGGCACTGCACTCTGTCTCCTCTACTGTCTGAGAGCTATCCAGAAGCTGCCCAGAAATGACCCAGCGTCACATCCTGCCTCGTGCTCCCATCCTGACTTGTGCTGGCTTCCTCTGCATTGTACATTCGCTCATAATATCTCTTCTGGGGATACTTTGTGCTGGGCTTCTTGGGAGGCAGGGCCAGTTCTTAGGTTCTGTGTCCCAGCGTTTCACAGGGCTAGCACCCTGCAGTCATGTGCTCAGCTTAGTGGATGTGGAGAAGTCTGTAGACAGGAAGCTCTTCTGCTGCCTTCACCCAGCTTCTGGCTTACCCTTCTCATGTGTGGCTTGCCTGAGGCCCAAGGCTCAGAGCTTGTGGAGGCCCAAAGCTGCCATTTTTGTGTGTCCTTTGCATGGGAATGAGGAGTTGTGGAAGTGGCTTTGGGAGCTTGAGCCACCTGCAGTGGTTGGGAGTGACTTGAGCCCCAGGTCATCAGAGCAGCCACTTGGTGAAGGGAACTGTGGCCTGCAGCAGGCAATGGTGTGCAAGGGTGCTGCAGCGCACCCAGACCTCCTTCCTGGCATTGTGCCTGCCCTGCCCTGTGCCCACAATGCTGGGGGAAGGGAGACAGACCCTCTGCTTCGGGCAGTGCAAACAGGTAGATACCAGCTTCGGCCACCTCCTCCACACCCTGAGTCTTTCCACATGGAGTGGTAGGACCAGCCAAAAGGGTGTCACGGCCGGAATGCAGCTAGTGCCACCTGCCACTGCACAATCTTCACAGGTCCCTGTTGGCTTCCTGGGTCAAGGCTGTATCTTGTAAGCATGTGAGCCTTTTGCTTCTCTGAGGAGTCTTGGCCTAGGACCCTAGGCCCTGCACCACCAGTGCCACCATCTGAACCCTCGAAGGGAACAGAGGCCAACCCTGGGTTCCCTCTAATTTCTGCTCCTTTCTTGGGTGAGGTAGGCCCTGCTCCCCTCCCTCAGTCTAAGATCCACTCTATCTTCCCCTGTGCTCTGCTGTCCTCTTGGGGCCCTATCTCAGAATGGGCATGTGCACAGCTGAGGGCCTGAAGGTCACCTCTGTGCCCATGTGTCAGGCTTAGTGTGACAAACCTGGATACACGTGGCCCATCGGTTTGTCAACACCTCCTTCTGTGCGCTCTACCCTGGGGCCTTGTTAGGATGTGTGTCCTTAGCCCCCAACTCTAGGGGTCCTGGCCACCTGCCCTGTGGGGTAAAGGAAGCTGCAGGGAGTCCAGAGTCAGGACTTAGCCCAGGCCAACCTGACCAGACCTTCCTTGCCCAGGGACCCTGTTATGGACTCTGTCCACTGGGAGTCTTGTAGTAATGTTTCTGTGCCTGTGGATGTAGATGAGCATCACTGTGAAGGACAGCTGTTCCCTGTAGGATTTGGGACCATCTGCATACACCAGGGAAAGTAGGCTGTTCGGCTGTCATTGCTGGAAATGTGGAGGGTATGGCCTTGCATGGCATCACATGGTACCTGGAGGTTGGTGTTAGGAGACCGGAAGGGCTTGCAAGGAGGAAGGAAGTGGCTGTGACTTCATCTGTGAGACTGGCTCTGCGAACGGTGTGGGCTGGGGTGTGCCTGGCTGTGTAGGAGGTGTCCTGGGGTTCCAGAGAGCCTGTGTCAAGGAGTTTGGCAGAGGGGAAGGTGACCCCTGCCTGCCCTCCCCTCAGTGTGACCGTGTAGCTCCTTGGGGGCAGCCACACCAGAGAGTGGGGGCTCGTCCCTGACTGCCCATGCATCAACAGCTCAACAGTGCACTTGGCTCTTGATGGTGAGGCTTACACACTTAGCCAGCAGAGAAGGGCAAGGGGTGTGCTCACACCCAGCTCAGTGCTGTTCACCTTCCTCTCTTCTCCCACCTGAGTGCTTGAAACCTCAGATTCTCTTGGAAAGTGTTGCAGTGTGTGTCTCTGAAAGATAGGGAGCCTTTTTAATGTAGTCACAATAAATTTTATGCCCCAAACAGTAAAAATTCCTTAACACTGTCAAAGTTCTGTCAGTGTTTGCATTTTCCCAGACATCTGTCTCTCCGTAGCTCCATATTTCCCTCTCTCCTGTGTCCCCTAGTTTATTTGGTTGAGACCCCAGGTGAAGAATTCCATTCCCTGAGGGGTGAGCATGGCATGCGCAGGCCTAGACCAAGGCAGCCGGCAAGGGACCCCCAGGAGGAGGGGATAAGGATTGGACACAGATGATGTAACTGTGCAGGTGGGTCCTGTCCCCACCAGGAGGTGCTGCTGGCCCACAAGCGGCAGACCTACTGCTGGTGTAGCTTTAGTGTCCGATCCCTAGGGGAGAGAGGCTGGGGAAGGCTCTGCGCAGCAGCAGCAGCGTATCAGACGCCTGGCACAGGGCTAAAGGGGGCCAGCACTGTGCTGCCTGTATCCTGAGACCCGACCCACCGATGACCGCTGAGCCAGACCCCAAGACCTGTGCCTTTGTCCCAGCAGCAGTGAGAGGGCTGTGCTAGTGCTGGGTGGCATCAGCGTTTTATCCCTGAGCATTGGTGGGTGAAGAAGATATTTTATTGTCTCAGTTGGACCACTTCCAGTCTCGTTGGTTTTTTAGGCTCTGCAAACAGTGTGGGCTGGGGTGTTCCTGGCTGTGTGGGAGGTGTCCTGGGGTTCCAGAGAGCCTGTGTCAAGGAGTCTGGCAGTGTGGAAGGTGACCCCTGCCTGCCCTCCCCTCAGTGTGGCCGTGCAGCTCCTCTCGGGGGCAGCCACAGCAGAGAGTGGGGGCTTGTCCCTCACCACCCACACATTGATAGCTCATCAGTGCTCTCGGATCTTGATGGTAAAACTTGCACACTTAGCCAGAGGTTTGTTTGAAGGGTTCTAGGTAGCCTGGTGGGATTTTGTTTGAAGGGTTCCAGGCAATCTGTAACCACTCTGTACCCCAAAACCTGTCAGGATGGCCCCTGGGGAATGTATTCCTCTCTGCCCTTGCTGGTTCTCACACTGAGCTCAGGGCTGTGGAAAGCAGGCACATCCTTCCCAGCGCTGTGCCTGGCTCATCACTAGACAGCATTTGGGTGTCTTTGCTCAGGTGAGCACCTAGAGGAGGGATCTGCATTTTGCCCCACAGTTGACCTTGAGTTCACGTCCCTCATGAAGATGGTGGCCCCACGCAAATGTTCCGCACCACAGCTCATGGTGCACCTGCTCTTCCTGCCCTAGCCCGCTAAAAACCACAGGAGCAGAGATGGGAGAGGACACAGCAGTCAGCAAACTGAGCAGGAGGATGGGTACCCAGCATGTGGGGCACAGGCTCAGCCAGGCGTCTTCCTGGAGTTGGGGCTCTGCAGGCGTAAGCAGCAGCAGTCCCTCCTGTCTGACCACAGTGAGTGGGTCCTGCATGGTCCCTGCGTACCACATGGGATCATTGCCATGCAGTTAAAGCACAAGGGCATCCCACATCCATAACTTGGAGCTTCCCTGCCCACCATCCCCAGAATCCTGGCCACTGTCCCTGACCAGCAGAGAGAGAGGTCCCCAGACCCTGAAAGAGGGAAGGAGGGACCACCCCATACCCCACACTGCACACAGAGCTGCTGGTAACGCTGGGGGCCGGGATCCCCTGATGCTTTGAGAATTAGCCTGCACATGAAAGACCAAAACAAAAGCCATGGAGGAAGCCAGTGCTCCACCCCAAACAAAAAGAAACGTTCTCGATCTGCTCAGAGCCTGCTGACTACACAGCCACCCCCAAGAGCAAGGGCCAAGCCACAAGAGGAAACATGCAGAGCACTGGGCTGAGGTTCCAGAGGGGAGGCAGGCATGCTTCGCAGCAGGCCACGCAAGGAGCCAGGCATCAGTCATGGAACCCTGCATGCAGAGATGGAAAGGTCAGCGTGTCAGGCAGGTGTTCCAGGAGGAAGCACCAAGGGACGTGGCAGTTCTCCAGGCCTGCAGAAAGCAGTTCTCTGTGGAAGGTCCGTAGTGACCCCACTGTGCCTGGTGAGCAGGGACAATCCAGACTGAATAGGTCACACAGCATCCAACACAACTAAGGGAAGACCCTAATCATGATGGTTTTAGGACACCAGGAATAAAGAAAGGATGCAGAAAATTTCCATAGAGAAAAACAAAACAAAAACCAAAAAACCAGATCATTTCCAATGCACAAGGATCAAAATTCCAGTTCTAACCTGGAAACTAAGAAACAGTCTTCAAAATACTATCTGAAAAGGATTTCTAGCACTTCAGCATCAGCCAGTCCATCACTTGTATCTGAGGATGAAATCACCTGAGGGAGAAGATTGCAGCTTTTTGTTTCTGCAGTTCCAGGACTGGGTCGGAAAAGTGTGTGTGTGTGTGTGTGTGTGTGTGTGTGTGTGTGTAAGATCCACTAGGTAAAGTGTCAGTTATATACCATAGACTCCCCTAGTTACAGGGGCACAGTCCAGTGAGTTCTGACAAGTGTGTAGGATTATGCACACAGCCCTGTGACATGTCCCTCCCGCCAACAACCCCTGATCTGTATTCCCACCCACCCCTGCTGGCAGCTCCTCTGAACGGGGACAGTTACTCTGCCTGTTCTAGACTGTCCAGTAAGCAGACCACAAGCTCTGTGCACATTCAGACTGGAAGTGGCCATGCTGTCTGTACATCGGGGGTTAGCTCCTCTTGCTTGCAGAGCCTTGTCCATCACAGGGATACTGTGACCGTCATCTTTGCTCTCTAGTTCTGGGCATTTGGGTATCCAGTTTCCAGCCACTGTGGCCAGAACTCCTTGGACCACTTGCTGAGGGACAAGTGTTATGTTTCTTGTGGTGCACAGTAAGGAGGGGGTTATTGGGTGGCATAGTGAGTGCATGTTTCAGTTTTTAGGAGACCACCAGATGCTTTGTTGTCTATAATCTTTAACATGTCTCATGACAGGGGAGTTAAATTTTATTTTCAATTGTGAAAGCAAGATTTTTGAAAAACTGGAAACAAAAAAAAATGCAATTTTCTTTTAGGCCTTATTCTATGTATCTCTCCCCAAAATTAGGTATTTCTTTTGATTATAGTGATGATGTATTTTCATAGGGGAAATTCCACTAATTTATGCACATACAAGGAAAGTAAAATTCTATCAGATCTCATCATTCCCCAGTGTCCACTGTCAACAGATGTCTTCACATGGCAAATCCCAATAGTTCAGAAGCCTATAAAGAAATAAAACCTACCTGCAGTCTCAGGCTGCACCCTCCAGCTCCTCAACATGTGGCAGCCCTAGACCCTGATGGCCTCCCTCAACTCAGTGATGCCTGTCCTGAAGCAGCGCTTCTGTTTGAGTGTTGGTGACAAATTGGTAGTTAGACTTCCCAGCCAAAGGGCCTTCGTTTTTGCAATGTGGAACATTCTGCGAGGGAGCCTTTGGGCAGGGAGTGCCTAGCCTGGCTGTCACTGGAAGAAGGTAGTAGACAATGTCTTTAGTTCTTTGTGGATTAGGGATGTTGACTGTCTTTTCTTCTGGTTGTGAACCATTTATCAGTTTTTCCTCTTGAGATGGTTTCTTCCTTGGCCTTTATTGCTTTTTTTTTTTCTTTTTTTTTGGTGGAGTGGCTGTCTCCTTGGTGTTGATGAGGAATTCATGCAAACATATGTATTCTCCAGCTACTGGCCTGGACTTGGCTTCCCGTGCCCACTGAGCCCACAGAACCTGGTGGCAGGGGAGGACCAGCCTCCTAGGTGACGTGGGCGGACTGGGCAGACCTGCAGGAGCAGTGGGTTGATTTCTGCCTCGTCAGGCGAGGCCCCGGGTTCAGAGTAGGCATGGGGGTGCCTTGGAGACCCTTGGGAGCTGGAGAGCAGTTCGAGCCAGATGGGGGCTGTCAAGGCTGAGGGCATTGGAGCCTGGGTTCCCAGTGCGGCATCGTTGAGGGTGGACCTTGAGGTGATTAGTCAGAAGGGTTCTGCCTCTGGAATGGTTCGTGTCACTGGTGGGAGTGGGTTTGTCACACAGGCAAGCTCAGCCCCTCCTGATTGCTCTCGCCCTCTTGCCCTTTGGCTGTCTATGGGGGGATGATGCCCTATAAGCCCCCACCAGGTGTCCATGCACGCTCTTGACTCCCCAGCCTCTGGTGTCAGGGACGGAATACATTTATCTCTGCATACTACAGATTACTAAGCTCCAGGTTCTCTGTGAGGAGCAGCAAAGGTAGACTGTAGCTGCCTTTGGTGCCTTGGGTCCAGGAGTAACTGAGCAGACTTAGGTTGAGAAGGAGCCGTTCAGCTGAGGGCCAGGCCAGGCCAGGGTCAGCCAGGCGGCCACCAGGTAACCTGTGGGCTGGAGAGGCTGCAGGGCTGGGCTCTGTCCCTGGTGGGACAGCAAGGAAAGTCCCATTGCCCTTTTATCTCCACAGGTGCTTTGTGCTGAGTGTCTCCCCAGTGGCCCCTCAAGAGGTCAAAGGATGGGCCAGGGCATCTTTGCTCCCTTCTCACTGTCACCCTTGGAATGAGGGCTGCTCTCATATCTGATGCCTTCCCCCAGCTTCAGGGACAGAAATGGCACTTCTAATTAGGAATCTGTGCGGAGGAGGCCGCCTGCCTGGGTGCCCTTCTGGAGGGAGCAGGAGGCCAGGGGAGACCAAGCTCCTGGGTCATCTCAGCGCGGCCAGCCCGCCTTCACCTCTGGAACAGCCAGGGCAGGGGACCACTGGTGAAGCATGGGGGCCTCCAGCGATGTAGGCACTGGCTGATGGGTCCTGGGCCTTCTCAGTGGTGTGAGACTTGAATGTAGTTGTGGTGGGACAGGTCATGTGCTGTGCATGTAGGCAAGAGGCTGTGCCAGCACCGTGCTACCCTATGCCCCTGGGGCAGGATGCTGGTGTTACCCAGGGCCCTCTCCAGACCTGGGACAGGTGGTGTTCCTGGCTGCCTGGGGGAGTCTTGGGGGAGCCTTTCTGCCTTCACTCTCCCCTCCATGGAGGAAGGAGCTGCCTGGCAAGAGGAGCACAGGATGGGGGTGCTGCAGCCCACACCAGGGCAGGGTTTCCATGCAAATGTCCTCCATGCAGGGCATCCTGCAGCTTCTCTCTGGTGTTTTCTAATGAAAGACTATTTCTTACCCAGATTTCAGTATTTTTGAAAAATCAAAAAAACCTACTGATTTTCAATTTTTTGGTTAAAACACCTTTGGTAAGGCCACTGTGCAAGCCCCCTTGTGAGTCCTTTCAGGAAGGGGTAGGACTGGAGTGGCCTCACCCCGGCAGCTAGCAGCAGCCAGTGGGTAGGCAGGAAGGCTCTGGCCAGCTCCACTCTGCTTGGTCTTATCCTCAGCCTCTGTCTCCTGCTGTGGGCTCCCGGCCACCTTCCTGTAAGACTGGCCTGGGCTAAATTTTGCAGCTGAGGTTTTTATACCAGCCATGCAGGGTGGGGTGGATTGACACATCCCGCCTTCACCCTTTCCTGGCTGTCTGAGCACAGGGCCTGAGTGGCTTGGAGGAGCAGGGCTGGAGGCATGTGACTGGCAGAGCACACAGAGGAACAGCCTTGGGAGCCTGTAGACCCTGTGCTCATTCCTTCTCCAGTGTGTGCCCCGCCAGAGGGGGTTGGAAATTCGCCTCCCACCCTGAGGCCTCTTTGTCTAGTGTGGGGTATTAAGAGGGGAGGGTCCAAGCCCTGGATGATCTTGCCCTCCTGCCATCAGTGGCAGCCAGGGCCAGACGAGATGCCTGGACAGGCTCCAGCTACCGCCTTAGTCCTTTGGAGTTTGGCATGCAGTGAACATGAAGCAGGAGGACATTTGCACGGAAGCCCTGCCCTGGTGTGGGCACAGCACACCCATCATGTGCTCCTTCTGCCAGGCAGCAGCTTCCTCCTGCCTCACACTGCTCCCGCCTCCTGAGTTCTGTGGTCCTCCTCACCTTGGGGAGGGGTCCTGCTGACTCCCCTGACCTGTGGCTCTGTCGAGAGGTGTGTTGTCTGGGTGTGCAAGGCATGCGGGGGCTTCATGGGGCCTGCTGTCAGGATGGCGGTGCCCTGCCTCACTTCCCACTTCTTTCCACATTGCCGCGTAGGCACAGAGCTCTCCTTTCTTCTTGGGATGTGGTGTTCTGCTTACTTAAGCAGTGCACTGTACATTTGTAAAATTGAGCATACACTCTGGTGTTCTGACAGATGTGTCGCATTGGAGCCACATCATAGTCACAATGTGGAACATGGAGTTACCCTCTGAAGCTGGGGGCAGCTGCGTGTCTGCTGCATGGCACTGTCCTGTTTCCAGAGGGATTTCGTACACAGGGAAGCTGAGTGCTTGGTTTCTGTGTCTGGCTCCTTCCCTTAGTGCCAGGTGCTGCTGCAGTTGGTGCTGCCAGTGCTTCGCTCCTGCGGTTGCTGAGAAAGGCCTCTTACGGATGAGAGGACACCTTGCTTACCCCTTCACTGGTGGTGGGCATTAGGAGGTTATTAGCATGGCCATGTGTGTGTGTGCCTGGCTTTGTCCCAGAAGTGAGTGACAGTGCTGTGGACCTTTCGACCTGCTCTGCTGGCCCGTGGTACCCCACCCTGTTGTGATCTCTCTTAATTCTCATCGTCCTGCGGCCTGGAGCCTCTTACTGTGACTTTAACCGCGCTCACCTACAGATTGGTAATGGCAGGCACTGTGCACAGGCTTCTTCACCATTCCTTCATCCTGGGAAGATGTCTGTTAGAATATTTTGCCTGTCTTTCGACTAGATTTTTCTTCTTACTGTTGATTTTGGCACTTCTTTGTCAGTGGTGGACATTGGGCCTTTATCAGCTATATGATTTGCAAATTTGTTCTTATAGTTTGTGGCTCATCTTTGTTTTCTCAGTGGTGCCTTTTGAAGCACAAGTGCTTTAGTTTTGTTTTCTTTTTTCCTGTGTGGACTGTGCTGTGGTAGCTTTCTCCTTTATGTAGAGGACTGAGTTGATGGTGTCACTGTTCTTGGGCTGAGTTCCTGCCTCTGTACTTGTACCCTTTCTGTCTGTGTGCAGCTGGTGCCCAGGATTGGTCATGAGTGTTTGAGTCTATTTCTGTCTTCTTTTTACTGTAGTGAGCAGGCATGAAAGGTAAAGCTAAGGGAGAAGGGAGACAGTTCTTGTATTACCCACCTCCCCTGCTCTTGAAATTGTGAGAGTCTGCCTGTGTGCAAGCCATGTCTAGGGGCTTCCTCTTTTAGTCTCTGAAACTGGCTTTTCACACCCTCTGGGCCTGGAAATGTTCAAGGTTCTGCTCTTTGCATGTGTGGAACCAGGGCTCTTATAGCAATTCAGAAACTTGGTGCTTCTGCCAAGTGTGGTGGTGCATGCTTGTAATCACAGCACCCAGGATGCTGGGACAGGAGGATTGCTGTGAGTTTGAGGCCAACCTGGACTACACAGTGAATTAAAGGATTCAAGGCCAGCCTGAACTACATAACAAGACCCTGTCTCAAAAAAAAAGGAAAGAAAGAAAGAAGCTTGGTGCTTCTTGTGCCAGGTTTGCAGAAATGAGAGATGAACAGATCAATAAAAGCCATGCCTCCTCGCTGGGAAAGTGGCCAGTAACCTAGACAGTTGTAGGAATGAAGGGCCAAAGTGCTTCAGAAGGGACAGTGGGAAGCCACAACCTGAGGTCACTCCCTTGCTTACCCACCATGTTCGCAGGATGACTCTAGGTGTAGGGGCTTCAGGAAGAAAGCAGTTGAGGCCTGTGTCCTGACAGCACCATCTGTTCAGGTGATGGGTAGGGCAGACAGAACCAGTGGTTCTGTGCTGGCAGGCTTGGGGCTGAGTGACACAGATGTACACAGGTAACATGCTCACCCTCCCTCACTGCCTTGTGCTGCAGACACGGTTGTATGTGGCCAGCATTATAAAGTATGGTGGAGTGTGTGGTAGAAAATCCCCTTGCCCACATGGTGGAGACTCATATGTGTTATGTGTCTGGACAGTGGTTACCACCCTGTGCAGTGCAAGAGGAGCTTGGGCGCGTTAGCGTTTGTGTGGACTCTTTATGTATCATCACCAGTCCCCTGTGTGTGGAGTGGCTCTGAAAACGATGTGCTGTGATTGTCCGATGGGGTGGGACGCCCCCTGAGGGTATAAACAAACAGGTAGGGTGCTGTGCTGGGGCTCTGAGCTGCAGAGATTTCATGCTTTGGCTCCTCCCAGTGTCAGCTCTGTGCCAGCTGCTGCAAGTTTAAGACAACATGAACAAGGCTGAGTTCCCATCTTTCAGGGTTTGCGTTCCAGAACCTCAGGAACCTGGAGCCCTCCAGCTGTGCTTTTCAGCTTTTTTTAGCATCTCTTCTGGGTCTGGAAGCACCGCTGACACTGCAGTGCTAGGAGCCTGGCCAAACATCCGCTGCAGTACTGAGGTTGGGGTCTGCTGGGCCCACAGCAGCCCCTCTCCCTGCTCCCTGCCCCGGGTGACCTCAGTCTGTGCTGGGCAGACCTTCTTGTCTGGTTGTGTGGCTCCTGCCTGGCAGCCTTGCTGAGACTTCCCTTGGGTTGGTCCACTGACTTCAGGAACTGTCTCTGGGCCCTGGGCTGAGTTTCCCACTCAGTGTGTTCCGGAATGCACATCCGTGTTTCCTTGAGAGTGGAAGCAGAAGGAAGCTGAGATAGGAATTGAGCATTCCCTTTGGCTGTCTTCTGTTTTTTTGGGAGGGTGGTGCTGGGGATCGAACTCAGGGCCTTGCACTTACTAGGCAAGCACTCTACAACTGAGCTAAATCCCCAGCCCTTGGCTTTAGTTTTAAATGTGTCTGTTCTGGCAAGCACCAGGCTTGAGAGGAATAGAGCTTTGAGCTCGAGTCCCAGGACTCTCTCCTGAGCCCAGGTCATGGGTGAGGCCTGGGGGCGGGGGGGCGGGGGGGCGTGCTCACCTGGCTGCTCCGTGCTGCCTGGGCAGGTGTTAGCTCCTGGAAGAGCTCTAGGAGTTCAGGTGGGAGTATGGGAGTGGGGCAGGCTGAGGCAGGGCCATCTCCCACAGAGTAACTGGCAGGCCACCCTAGTGCAACTACTTACAGCAGGGCTGACTATCAGGCTTTTCTTCCTCTATAATCCTCTCCTCACCCTGGCTCATGGGGGGCAGAGGAGAGGAGGTCTGTGGAGGGGGCCTTTCCCCCGACTTGGCCTGACCCATGCATCTGTGTGGTAGGTGGGTTGGGCCCACGGTAGCCTGGCTGCAGAACCCTGAGCCTCTTCTCTAGAATGGCCACCTCAAAAAGACATGTTTATGCTCTCTCTTCTGTTGACTTGCCTTTCTCCTTCACAATGTTCTTTTACTACCTGTGTGTGCTGGGCACAGTCTCAGTGTGTACAGCAGAGTCCTTGGCCATGTGAGTGAGCTGGCTCTTGCAGGGAAGCAGAGAGCTGCCACAACAGGATGACAGGTAGGCTAGGTGGGCACATGGCCGTTCCTCACTCTCTCTCGCTGTGTTTTTGGTTGTTTGGTCATAGCGCTTACCATGGGCTGTGTCCCCCACGCAGTGATTTTGCACATGCAGGCAGGGCCTTGTCTCACCGCTGTACCCAGACAGAGACCTTGTGTGGTGGACAGGTCTGCCACCAGATCTGTATCAGTGGAGGGAAGGAATGAGGACTGGAGGAAGGACCAGATGGGTGGCTGGAGTCATGGGCTGGGCACTGGACAGCTCCCCGCCTCTGCTGCCCACCACAGTGTAATTGCTAACTAAGCAGTATCCAGCTGTATGCTGGCCACTCACTACTGTGTCACCCAGGGCAGAACCCTGCCTGCAGAGGGCTGAGAGTGTGCCTCATAACAAAGAGGCACCTGGGTGATCCTGGCTCAGCAGAGACGAGGACCCAGGATTCCTTCATTTGTGCCCTGGCCTTCCCTAGGCACCATGGAGTTAGAGGCAGATCACAGGAGTAGGACCCCCACTAGGGAGGTATTTGTGGCTGGGCAGATAGGTGTGTGCTTGTGGGATATCTGGCAAGAGTTGCAGGTAAGCCCAAGAGGGTGCTTGGGTCTACTGCTCTTAGAGCAGTGGGCCTGGGCCCTGCCCCACCTGTGCAGTCTTTGCAGCTGGTCAGATCCTGCTTCCCACAGATTTCCCACATCCCCTTGCCTTGCCACAGCCACAGGTTATGCCCATAGGCCCAGGAAGGCCAAGTGCTTGGCTTCCAGAGGCCAGCTTTCCCCCAAGTGCCAGCCTCAACAGGTCAGTTTGAGGGATGTGGCCCCTTCTAGCTGGGTCAATGTGGGCAGCCAAGCCCCTGGTGAGCTCCCACATGGCACACGGAGGTCGCTGCCTGGCAGTGTGCAGCCCTGGACAGTGTTCTACCACTGGAGTTTAGCCTATGGACTTGGGCGTGGCGGTGAGCATGCTGATGCACCACCTGTCACTCCACACCTGCTCCATTTATGGAACTACTCTTGGTGCTTACTTGTCCTTGGGGTCTGAGGTCAGTAAAGTGTAGAACATTCCCACCAAGCACTAGCCATTCCTAACTTCACTTACCTTCTGAGAATAGATGGGGTTGGGCGTATTCAGGACAGTAGGATTGCAGACAGTGCTCTGCTCTCTCGAATGTGTGGTAGTCTCTTCGATGGCAGAGAGAGGCCAGCTCTCAGCATGGAGAGTCCTGTTTCTGTTTGCTTTTCCAGTGGCAACCCCATGCGGAGTGCTGGCGTGCCCCACTGTGCAGCCACACGTTGGCTGTGCTTCCTGCCATCCCCAGCTGTCTGTCGGGGGGTCACGCTGCCCACAGCTGTAGGCCAGCCAAGCTCCTGCGCTGCCTCACCCAGGGTCTCCCCCAGCAGAGCCCCTGGGAGCGGGCGGCACAGCCCCGAGAGCACCTCTGCACCCTTCCGTGGACAGACACGGCAGGCCGAGGTGAGGGTGTGCACCGATGAAGGGAGCATCTCATGGCCCCTGAAGCACGCAGGTCTCAAGCTTGGGGCCCCAGCAGTCGAGCCTGTCTGCTCTACCTGGAAGTTTCATGTGATTCTGAAGAAATCTTCGTAGGCTGCAGTAGTCATTACAGTTCAGACTTTTAAACTTAGGTGTGTACTTTGGAAATTTCTCACCCCCTTGGTTTTGTTGGGATGCCCTTGTGCCAGTCCTCCGGGTCATTTGCTGGGAGTGTCGGGACATTAGGCATCCTGCTCTCTGCTGTGTGCTCCACACCCACCAGGTGCTTCAGAGGAGAGAGAGGCAGCAAGGCTGGGCCAGCTTCTTGAGGGCTGTGCTCCCCTCTGCCGTCCTTGCTGGACACGATGGGCAGGGAGGTGGTTGGGAATGGATTAAATGTGCTGCCGAGGTTTGTTATTCTGACCCAGGTCACCTTCAGTCAGCATTCTCAGCCACCAGGTGCTACGTGCCCAGCAGCACAGGCCCAGATCTGGCCTTTGCAGACAGGAAGAAGGTCATGTGGTGACATGGCTCAGACAAGGGCTCTCTGAAACCAGCTCCCCCAGGTGTGAATTTTGACTTTGCCATTCCCAGCTGCCTGGTTTCACGGGTGGGGCTGATAGTTTCTGCACAAGGGCACTGGAAGCTCTATGGGGGTCCCCATCAGTGTTCCCCTCTTATGAGCCGACCACAGACACCCACGTACCACAGAGAAGGGTGCACAGCAAGCCTCCAGGGACACCGGTAGTGGTGAATGTGTCCCTCAAGCCAGCCACAGGGCCAGGAGCTGAGGCCTTGCTGGCTATGGCTCGTGGGATGAGTTGCATGGGGTGGACACCCACCGCCATGAGAGCTGCGTAACCCCAGAAGTGCTGTACTGCATCTGTCATTGAGAACAGATCCTGTTCCTGACATATCTGGTGTTACAGTACTGTGGGTGTTACCTTGGGGTTATCCATCCCTGCCCCGTCCTGTTTTAGGGTTTGATTGTAACCCTCTGAGCTTCAGTAGCCCTGGCCCTTTAGAGGACTGGAAAGCTGAAGGGGAGTTTTGTCTCTTCTCCACAGATGTTCTGCGCTGTGTGTTCCTCCGCAGGAGCTGCGTTCCCTCTGATCATAAAGGAGGGGGTGCAAAGTGAGCAGTCCAGGGTATGCTGCCTCCAAGCTGTCATCCAGCACATTTGCAGCTTCCCTGACATATCACAGACTCTGAATGTGTGCCGTTTTTCCAGTGACTACTTACCCCAGACGTGAAGGGCAAAGTTTCTTTGCCTGAGACGCAAGGCTTCTCATTATCTTTACCGCAGTGGTGCTTCTGACCGACCGGAGTATCCAGTCTCAGGTCCTCCTCCCGTCTCCTGTGACTTGTCCCAGTGTGTTCAAATATGGTTTCAAACAAGATTCATGCTCTGCAGTTGGCAGGCAGACTTTGTGAGTCTCTTTTTATCTTCGTATCCTGAAGTAATTAGAAACTCACAAGAGGTTGCGTAGAGTGCAGAGAACCCAGTTGACCCTCCAGCCAACCTCTCTAGTAGCAGCAAGTTCCCAGCTGCAGTGCAGGTGAGACAGAGAGCAACGCTGGGACAGTGCTGTTGGCCAGGCAGCCGACTTTACCCCCTTGCATCTCAATCCATTCTCGCCCTTTTGTTTTCGTCTGTGCATTTTTGTTGACTGCACCAGGTTGTTCTTCCTGTGTGTGTATTTATGGGTTGTTCAGCACCTCCATTGGTAGCTAGATCTAAACACTGGATTGTTCATATTCAGGTTCTTTTCATCAGGAGGCAAGACAGCTTTGTGGGTGTGACGACCTTCCTGCCAGAGTGTGTGATGGCAGGGTGTCTTCTTTGGGAGTATTCGGCCTCCTCTGGCCTCTACTTAGAGTTAGCAGTGCCACGTGGGGGCTGAGCTCCCAGAGCCCCCATCTCCCAGCACTGTCACACCGTAGCCTGGGGCTGCAGCCCATGAACGGGGCAGGACAAGCTGGAGTTTCAAGTCTGTCTTTCTCTTCAGTTTATCTGCCACTTTTTCACAAATGCTTTCTCTCTTCCTTTCTGTATACAAACTTCTAGTTTCTTAAAAGTTGCAAGATAATGTTACAGATCTCAAGTATAGATTAGGTGAATTTCACAAATGTGAATTTGCCTGTAGCCACACAGGCAAGACATAGCTCTGTCGTCCAGCAGTTCCCACTGGGTACCTCCCTGCCACCTCCCATCCCAAGAGGCAGTCCCTGTTCTGATTCTGGTTTGATTTGGCTTCTTTAGAACATCATGTGGCAGAGTAGTACTCCATTGTGTAGAAAAACCACATCTTTTTCAGTCATTCATTAGTTGTTGAGCATTTGGGTTGTTTCCAAGACTTGGCTATTACGAATTGTGTTGCTATAAACGATTGTGCATATATTGCTGTGGTTAGGGTCATGTTCTTGGTAAAAAAAAAAATTAAAAAAAAAAAGAACATCATATAAGAAGAATGACATGGTCCCTCCTCTTTTGTTCATGGTGTCCTCCCTCCACATAACATGGTTAAGCCTTGGTAGTTTAATTTTAGAATCCTCCTGTTAATTTCTAAAAACTACAGTGTGCTGGGCTTTTGGTAGGATTGTATTGAATTAGGAAGATAGACATCGTAACAATATTGAGTCTGCCAATCTTGTGACCGTGGTAACTTTCTTCATTATTTAGGATCTCAGCATTGATTTGTACTTTTTAATGAGAGGTTTTGTACAGTTTTAGAATTATTCCTACATTAAAAATTCTGTTGTAAACAGGAATTTTATAAACTTTCTTTTCCATTTGTTTGTTTCTTCTGTACAGGAGTAACCGTTATTTCCTAGTGACCTGGAGGCCATGGTGCTGTGAATGTATTCAGCAGCTCTGGCCAACACAGCACACTCTCCTTCGACTCATCTCTCTACATGGTCCTGCTATCTGTCAGACAGGATGCCCTTTTACTTCCTAGTATACACACCTTTGTACCTCAACTCGTTGCAGTGGCCAAGACCATGGCACAATGCTGAATAGTGACACGTTCCTGACCTTATAGGAAAATGTTTAGTCTTTTGACTGAATATTTGATGTGACCTGTGTATTTTTTTGGAGATGCCCTTTACCAATTGAGAACATTCTTTTCTATTTCTAGTTGGTGCACATATTTTGCCATATATTCTTTCTACATTTAATTGAGATGATTGTATTTTTTTCTGCTTTATTTCATTAATACAGTGAATTACATTGAGTGATTTTCAGATGTTAGCTAATAAGTGGTTTTTAGATCCCTGGGGTGGACCGCTCTTAGTTATGATGTATTACCATTTTGATATATTGCTGAAGCAAATTTATTACTATTATGTCATGAAATTTGCATCTATGTTCTGGAAGATGCTGGCCTGTGATGCTCCTATTGTTGTTAGGTCCTTGTCTTGTTTTGGCAGCAGGGATATGCAGGCCTCCTCTTCTCGGAAAGAATATGCGTAGGGTTGGTATTAGGTCTTTATATGCTTGGTAAGATTTGTTCGTAAGATACTTGTACCTGGCATTTCATTTTAGGAAGATTTCTGGTATTCTACATTTCCGCTTCTTCCTATGTCAGTTTTGTCACTTCTCTTGTTGTCTTTTAAATGTCGCAGGATCTGTAATTTCCCTTTTCATATCCAATACTGGGAATTTATGTCTCCCCACCACCACCTTTTCGTCTCTTTTTTAATTAGTCTAGCTGGAGGGGTTGGGAATTTAGCTCAGTGGTAGAGCTCATCCTAGCAAGCACAAGGCCATGAGTTCGATCCCCAGCATGTCCCCCTGCCAAAAAAAGATACATGTTTAGTCTAGCTGTATCAGTTTTCTTGAAACATCCAAGGCCAACTTTGTAATTAATTAATTCTTCATTTCTGTCCATTATTAATTTCACTGGTTTTTGTTCTTTATTTCCTCTCACTCACTTTGTATTTAATGTACATGTTTTCTTAAGGTGGATGTGTAGATAATTGATTTTAAGTCTTCTCTTCAAGTATAAACATTTATAGTTAGAAATTTCTAATTTCTGCTTTAGTTGCAATCTATAAATTTTATTTTATTTATTGAACCAAGATTTATTGGTACGTTTTAGATATACATAATGATCGCATTCATCATAGTTAATGCAATTATACCTAAACGTGATATATCTTGGGTTTTTTTCCTCCTTCCCCATCCCTCCCTTCAACTCTTCTTCCCCTCCTTACTCACAACAGCTTTATTTACATTTTTTCCAATTTCTTCTTGAGACATTTATAGGTAAATAGTTGCACCTTGAGAACATACTATTAAGTGAAATAAATGGGACAAATATGAGTAAATATCACATTGTTTCTCTGGTATGAGAAACCTTAAGTGTAAATAAAGATGAAAATATATAATAAATGTTGTGAAAAAGAAAGAAAATATTCAGATGGGAAGGAGAACTAGAGAAGGAGGAGTAGGAAAGAAATGAAAGGGAAAAGGGAAAGAAAAATAGTCTAAATTTTAGTAGAGTGTTGTTTTAATCTTTTCTTTAGCATTATTTAATATGCTGTTAACCCTAACCCATAAAATTTCGTTTCAGATTTTTTTTGTTTTTAGTTTTAGAATTTTCTTTTTATTCTCCTTTGGAGTTTCTGTATCCTTTTTTGAGACCCCTGATCTTTTTGTTCATTGTGTTCATACTTTCCTCCAAATCTTTAAATATATTTATTTTAATTGTTTTTGAAGTCTTTGTTGTTTCTAGCATCCTTTATTTAGGATTTAATTCTCTATAATTTTTAAAAGGACCATTTAATAAAGTGAAATTTTTCAGGAAGGAATTTACTTTTCTCTCAGCTTTTTTGTAACCACCACAACCCAGATGAAGAGCACATGCAATCACCTCCCCTCACCACTCACTGCTGATAAACATAGCTCTGTCCCCGTCACCAAGCTTCATGCTTCCAGGCTGTCACATAAGTGCAGTGGCCTTTTGAGCTGGCTTCTTTCACTTAGTGTAATGTCTTTGAGAGCCATCCAAGTTGTTCTGTGAATATTTGTTTCTTCTTACTGCCATGCAGTACTCCACCGTGCTGACTGTTATAACTGCATATTTACCACCCAGGGGCACACGGTTATCTTCAGTGCAGGGCATCCAGGATGGAGCCACTCCGTACATTTCCACCCAGGTTTTGTGTGGACATCAGTTTCATTTCTCTGAGTCACGTGCCCATGCGATAGGTGACCAAGTCCCATGGAACTGTGGGCTTAGCCTTCAGGGTGCCTCCAGACTGCTTGCTGGAGCGGCTGTGCCATGTGCACTCTTCCCTGTGACCGAGGCGAGGGCCCGCTGTCCAGTGCCATGTGTCAGCACTGGGCAAGGTGTGGCTGTGCTCTGGACAGTGATTGTGTCCCCCACGCAATCTTTGTTGAAGTTTAATCCCCACTGTGAGGCATTAAGAGAATAAAAGCTTAATCTTGCTCTGGTGTTTAAAAGTGGGGCTCTTGGGAGGTGATTAGGATTAAAGTGATCAAGGTGGAGCCCCATTGTTGAGTCCTGGTGGCTAAAGGAGAAGAGGCAGAAAGAAGCCAGAGAGATGCACACAATCCTGCTGTCTCCTACCATGTGATGCCCCTACACACCTGGCACTCTGCTAACAAGAAGGCAGGTCACCAGAGCAGACCCTCAAGCCTCCAGAACCGTGAGCTGAGTGAACAAAGTACAGCCTCAGTGCCCTCTGCTGTACTACCACAGGGCCTGGAACTTCTGTCCACGCGTCCGCCCACACTAGCTCACACCACAGCCAGAGGGACCCTGAGGAGTATCAGTGGATTGTGCCATCACCCTGCACGTGCCTTCTGATGGCTTCCCATCCTGTTCCCATCCAGAGCCTTCCAGTCATGGTGCCTCTCCACTCCCAGCCATTTGGGTCCTCTGCCTCTGCAGCCCTCCGCCTTGCCTGGCTGGCCTGCCCCGCCCGGTTTCCCCTCCATGTCACTGCCCCAGGGACTTTCCTTCACCACCCATTTGTGAGCCCTGCTTCAAGTGTCATTCACGGCAGTGTGACATGTGATTTGTGTATTTGTGTGCTCTTTTTGCTTTGATACTCTTTTTTTCTTTCTTTCTTTCTTTTTCTGGTACTGGGGTTTAAACCCAGGGCCTCTCACAAGCTAGGCAGGTACTTCACCATTGAGCTAGACCGTTTTTAGAAAAGATTTTTTTTTTCTTTGTTCTTTATATCTCTACACCTGTTTGCATTAATTTTTGTCTCCTGGTTACAGGTTGCATTTTTCTGCCTCTTAGTCTACAAGTGAGTTTTGTGTGCTATGCAAGCAGCATTACACATTGCTGCTTAGTCTCTGCCCTCTGGCCCCCCCTAGAAGTGTTGTGCCTGCCACGGGTCTGTAGGACCTCTTGGGGCTTGTTCCTGAACTTCTTCAGGCCAGGTCTAGAGGAGCCCCACTCTGGGCTGCTGTGGCTGCCTCCTGTATCTCTGTGCTGGGTACTGCCCTTTCCCATCCCTGTCTCCCGTTCCCTCTGAAGCCCCCCTCAGCACACGTTCCCTGGAGTTGTTCTCTACCAGCCTTGTGGCGCCTTACCGTGCACATCCTCAACTGGTCACAGATTTAGCTGCAGCCCTTCTGTGTAGCTCCTCCTGTGAATTCTGCCACCCTGCAAATTCCAGCAGCCTGGCACCGCCAGGCTGGAGCCCTCTGGCCTTCCCTGTGCTGTGCCCTCATCTGAAGCAGCCACCCGACATGTTTTCCCAGTGTTGTTGTTGGCAGTGGTAGAGGTCAAAGCCAGTATCCATCATTCCAATGTGGCGGAAGTGGTCTGTTCATTCTTTTCTTACTTAGAAAATCCTTCCTTTCCATTTTCTGCTTTTATAAGTATTGGTTTTGTGTCCTTTCCAAAGTTCAGACTTCATTTCCTGGTTTGCCTTGTCATTTCTTATATTCTTCTATTGAGTTCCTTTGCCTTTTTAAAGTCACTGTTTCTGTGATTTTTCTAATTCTGATATTTTGGGTTGCAGTTTCTGTTTTGTGCATGTGTCTGTCCAGGGTGTTTTAATCATGACAGGGTGTCACTGTTCTCTTTATTCTCTTTTATGTCTATTGGACTCCACCAGGACACTGTTCCTGTGCTCTGCTCAGCAGCCAAGCTCCCCTGCACGTGTGTGAAGAGGCAGAGTAGATATCTGCTGCTTTGGCACCTCTTGAAGTGGCTCCTTCCTGGAGGGGTTGGCACACAGGCAAGGGGAGAGGTTAAATGTGTGGCCGTGCATGCATGCATGGCTCTGTGCTCTGCAGCTGAGAGGGTCTGGGAGCAACTGTGCCCTGAGCACCTGGATCTCCATTTTTAATACTGTTCAGTAAGGGAACCAGGACTCCTCGAAGAAGTAGCTGATTCCTCGGCTGGGGCAGGGAGCACTCAAGACAAATCCCAGGCTTCCTGTGCTATCAGAAAGTGTGGAAGTACCCATAATCATGCAACAATGGTGCACCTCAGGGTCCAGAGCTGCCCAGTGAGATTAACAGAGTAAAGTAGAATTGCATTTCAACTCAAGGTGTGACATAAACATCTATGATTCCACACTGATGTGAGAGAGTCAATCAGTTAGCAAATGGAAGGGAATTTCAAGTAAATCATGTAAATGCTGCACCCTCAAACTGGTAGGGAAGAACTCTCCATTCCTTGCACATGGCTGTGCGTAGCATGACTTCCCTCCTGAGAAGGGAAGGAACCTTGACACACCCAGCCGGGAGATTGGGCACATCTCTGGGATGGGAGATGACATGGAGGCACTTTGCCCCCGGTCTTCCTCCCAAACCACAGCCCCGGTCTGACCCTGTAAGAAACACCAGTCAGAGCTCAGCTCAGGAGCTCACAGTGTACCCTCAGAACCACCCAGGTGTCCAATCACAGAGTGTGAGAAACTCACAGCCAAGAGGAGCCCCAGGACCACATGTCTGGTGGGATCTTAGATGGGGTCCAGGATAGAAAAAGGACAGGAGGGAAAGCCTCTCCTCCGTGTGTGTAGATTTAGGCCAGACGGGAGCCCTTGTGTGGTGGGGAGCCCTTGTGTGGTGGGTGCTACTGCAGATGTTCATCTGCTCCCTCCCTCTACTTCTGCCCACCACACCCCTGCACACCTGATACCTATTTCAGAAGGGCTCTGGATGGCAGAAAGACCAGACGGTGTCCCATGTGGGCCATGGTGGCTGCCATATGGAGCTCCTGCTGGGTCCTTGGACCACACTGCAAGCTGCCTTGGGCCCAGACCCACCTGGGTTAAGAACATCCCCCTCCAGGAATTCGATCTTCAGGGCTTGGTGATCAGTGTGCAGAGCAGCCATGAGGCAGGCCGTGGCTGCACAGCTTCTCAAGCCCCCATGAGAAAGTGTTTCTGATGTTACCTTGGTGGCAGTGGTTCCAGCTGGCAGTCCTGCCCAGGGCCAGCACAGCCCACTCTGAGTGCCCCAGGAGCCAGATGAGCCATCATGCAGATCTGCCTGGAGATCTAGTAGCTCATATCCACTCCGCCTGTCTGTCCTGGCTTGAGGGTGCTTGCTAGGGGGACCCTGCTTGCCTGCTGGTTTCCTGGGCTGGGATGGGGTCAGGGCTGCCATCAGTCCCCTCAAGGTGTGACCCAGGGCTTCTCTGACAGGCCCTTCCCAGTTCCCTCCTCCTAGCCCTGTTCGGTCCAGCCCCGCCCAGCCAGCACTGCACAGCTCTGAAAAGGCAATTCAGCCACTCCTGAGTCTGGCCAGCTTGGGCGGCCCTGTTCTGTGGAGGGAGCAGCTGTTTATCTCTGCAGGCATCCTCATTGGCCCAGATTGAGGACGGAGGGCACTTCCGAGGGAGGGAGCCAGAGACAGAGCCGAGCAGCTGGCTTGGCCTGGCCCCTACTCACCAGCTCAGCAGTCTCCCCCATCATGCTTGGGGATCACTGTGGTCTCCCTGCAGACAGAGCTCTGCTTGGCCAGCCCCCCAAAACTGGATTCTGCTGCAAGATGGTGCTTCAGGCAGTCAGCAAAGTACTCAGGTAACAGCCTGCCATAGGAGGGCAATCAGGATGGGCTATGGCCGTGGCTGCCTACAAGGAAGGCAGCGCTGCTCAGCTGTGGACGGCTAGGCAGGCGGGCCGCCCCTGGGCTAGATGGCGATGCAACCTAAGGCCAACCTTGAAGCTGAGTACACAACCAGTGGGTCTGTGTACTGCCTGGGAGAAGCCAGAGCTGCTCTGGAATTTTGTTTGCCCAGCAAGGTTCTCTTTGGCTGCTTGTACTTCCTGCCGCCATGGGAGAGCACCTTGTCCTGAACTCAGGAGGGAGGCAGCTCAGTGCCCCACCAGTGGCTGGCATGGTCTTTCTGGCCTCACTGTGTCTTACCAGGAAGGGGTGCTGCCTGGTCCCCTGGGGCCCTTTTACCACCAGCGGGCAAGGACTTTGGTTCTTTGACATAGAGGTGGCTTGGAGCCGTCCTCAAGTGTCCTTCTCCAGAGAAGTGATGTGGGGTACCCCCAGATACCTGGTACCAGGCTGGCCGCTATGGAGGTTGCCAAAAATGCTGTTTCTGATGGTTTTCTGACCTCTTATTTTTCTGATACATATGTTGCCCGCAGCCTGGTATGTATACACTCCTGTATACACACATGTTGGTGTATGTCACCTAGCTGTGTGTGAGTGAGTGTTGCATGTGTGCATGGTGTTAGGGTGCAAGTGTGTTGGTGTATATGGGTCCATTGTGTGCATTAGTGTGCAAGTGTGCTGACATATATGGGTGTGCATGAGTTCTGGACAGGCCTTTGGTTTCTGGAGCCTGGAGCTGTGCTTCAGCTGGGAGGGAAGGAGGCCTGGAAGGGTCGCTCAGAGTATGTGTTCTGGGAGTCAGCCGTTCCCTTCAGCACAGGAGCCTTCCTGTCATCTCAGGATGTCTCACAGTCAGGGTATTTACACTTGCGTTTCTGACACTCCTTTCATTGCAACCTCTGAAACAGGTCTCTCAATGAGGCTGTGGTGGGTGACCAGCCATCAGGCACCTCTGGCTCTGTCTTTCTCTCCCTCAGCTCAGTGCTCACAGCGTGATCTCTTGTGCCTGTGGCAGGGCGGGCTTCACAAGGGTTCAGGTGGATGCCAAAGAGCCAGCCTGCTGGGTTCTGATGAGGGCGTGAGACTGTGGGAAAGTATGGGTGAGTAGGTGGCATCTCTAGCTGTAATCTGGAGCCGTGCTGACATCGATGGCATGTGTGTGCGTGTGTTGTGTGTGTATACCTGTGCCTGCACTGTGTGGTGGGTAAAAGCCACGCTGCCTGGCCACAGGTGCCCCAGCCTGCCTAGCAGAGGCAACTCCACTGGGGGAGGGAAGTCTCCCTGGACAGGGCACTGCAGCTGGGCCTTGCAGAGGAGTGGCTGAAGAGAGAGGGCCGTGGCCCTGGGGAGGCTGCCAGAGCACCAGACTCACATGGGCCTTTGGCCCTGTGCTGTCATCCCTTTCTCTGCCGCCTGGGCATTTTCCAGCCAAGTACATCTCCTAGTGTGTCAGGGATACAAGAGGCTGATGAGAGTGTGCCTAGTCTGTGGTGCCACAGTTAGGACACACAAGCTCACACATCCCTCTCCACAGTGCCTGGGTGGCCAAGCCTGTGCTGTTCAGGGGTGCTAAGTGATGGGATAGGAGGCGTGGTGAAGACGTGGTCCAGGCAGGCACTCCCAGTGTTAGAAACGCAGCTTAGGTGTAGAGACTCGGGCCTCAGCTGCATCCGCTGGGCTGGGGGCGAGATGTGCCCTCCCTTGCATGTCCAGTCTGCTGTCCTTGCTGGGTAGTGGTTGGCAGACAGAAGAAGGCTGGGAGTACTCAGCCAGGCAGCAGGGTCCTGCTTCGTAAACCCTGTCTTTGCAGGAGGTCCTGCCAGCCTGGTGGTGGGAAAGGAGTGTTGTGAACCTTGACTGGGGGTGGAGGGCAGTGAGCAGCACCCACAGTCACTCTGGCCAAGGGACATGCACGTCCTTGGTGAGAGGGCTCCACCACGACCTCTTCTTTGCTTCCCCCATGCACTGCTCAGACTGATTCCTCTGGCCTAGGCTTCAGGACTTGTGTCTCAGGACTTGCGGCCACCCCTTACCCCCACAATGTTGCCCTGCCACCCTTTTCTTAGAGTGCTGTGTTCCTCCTTGAACCACTTCCTGCCATTTCCAGACCTTCAGTCTCCTCAGAGTCCTACCTCTGCCCTAACACCCACACCACCCTGCTAGGGACAGCTACAATTGCTCTGTGCCTGGGAACCGAAGACACTCTTCACATAAGAGATGCCACAAAGATTCATTCTATTTCTAAAATCTGCAAGTTTCCATTGCTCCTTGGCCACTGGGCATGTCAGGCAGGTCACCCCTAGAGTAGCAAGGATCAACCTCCACCTGATGCTAGGAGGCTGATGGGTACAGCCTCAAAGAATGTGGACTGGCCAGAGCAGGGGTCTGGTTTTTGATGAGTCCTAGAGGACCGAGTAAAGTTTGCTGCTGTGTGGGCAGGTACCCTGGTGGAGTGTATGTCCTTTGTGGCAGTGAAGGCATCAGGAACAAGGGATGAGGAGTGCAGCCGGGTGGGCATGTTGGAGGCAGGATGGAGGCAATTCTGGTAGGTCCTGGGCATCTCACACGGGTGGCACCTGCCCAGCGGAGCCCAGGCTCAGCCTACCTGTCAGGTAGGGGCTCATTTGGGGGGCTCCTTTCCTCCCAGGAAGTCACAGCTGCCCTGGGGATAGGCTGAGGCCTGGCACCTGTACCCCAGTCCCGTTAGTGTGGTCTCTGTCCTCCCTCCGTTCTGGGTATTAGAGTGAGCCATGTGGGGAGTGAGGGAGGAGGCCCATGGTCACTGCCAGGCAGGGCAGCCAGGCCACCAAAGCTAGGGCCCTGGGCAGGCCTCTGGGGCTGAACTGAAAGAATCTGTTTCAGAACTGGGAGCCCAAAGGTGGCCACAAGGACAGAGGCCCTTGCAGGTGAATGAGGGCTGGCTTAGCAGAGCTAGTGTTGCGGCTTAGCCCCTCCCTGAAGGGAGGAAAGCAGGGTTTGAAGCATTTTGCTGTCCTGTCTCTGTCACGTCTTCAGGTTCTTCCTGAAGCAGCAGCTGGGCCTTGTGTGTCGCCTCAGTCTCACACCATGGGGCCCAGCAAGAGAAGGCCCTGGGACCACAGTCCACAGAATCTTGGTCTGGCAGGGGGGTTGTCCCAAAGTGCAGGGACGACCAGGTACCCCAGGCTGGCCCTGGGTGATCAGATGAGAGTGAACCTGGAGGAAGAGCTCATGGGTTCTGGTATGCACCTGCCCGTTTGTTCCAAAGCACCAGTGCTCACAGGAGGAGGCAAGATGCCAGTACCCACCCCAGGACCCCATGGCCTGTCGCAGAGGAGCCAGGTTCCCAGCACTGCCTGATCGGTGTCTCTGGGAACAGAAATGGAGGATGGTCGCAGTCTGGAAGGGTCCCCCACTTCCTGGTGTGTTGCAGGACTCTCTCCCCAAGGCATCTTCTCCAGGCAGGCCCCGAGAGCAAGACCCAAGGGCAAAGGGGATGCTTGGCTCCTGTGGGTGGCTTTGCTCATTGCTCATAGAGCATGAGATAGGTCAGCTGCTGGCGTGGCAGCCTGGCTCCCCTTGCAGTCCACCCTGCTATGCAGTATGGCTCCTCCAGAGAGAGGCTGGGCTCATCCCGTAGGGCTGTCCAGGTGGGACTGGCCTGGCCCAGGGTCCTGGAGAGGGCCTGCCTTGTGGATGTGGGGCTCAGGCAGATCCCACAGTGCCTGGTGCGGTTAGTCCCATGTTCCCGGTGTTCGATTACAGGCTGATTTGGGCTTCCTGATGGAGTACTCCTTGAACTGTGCACACAACTTGAATGATCAGGCACCAGAGGTCAGGAACGTGTTGGCAACAAGGAGTGGACATGTCCCGAGGATGTGTATAGAGCTCCTCCTGGAGCCCATCCGCAGCTCCAGGACTGCTAGAGACCTTGGTATGCCAGGCTGCTGCTATGAGACCCAGGAGGTCATGCTGGGAGCCTGGGTGTCCATGTATCTAAGCCTGTACTCCAGCCCCAGAGGACCCCAGGTGCCTTCTTACAGAGCTTGCTGTGTGTTGGGTACTCCGGGCCTGGGCTGGGCCCTGCTCTGTCCCCTTCCTGGACCTGGCTCCTCCTGGCCCTACAGCAGAGGCCAAGCACATGTCGCCTTTTAAGGACAAGATCTGCTGTGAGAAGCTGAAAGGGAAACATTTCTCTGGCATCCAGGGAGCATTTTTTCTTTCTACTTTTTCTTAAATAAACCATCAGCAACCTTTCAAAACAGAGAAAGGAAAAAATAGGGTATGCTCAGAGTTGCAGACCTTTCACCCCACCCCAGCTTCCATGTGGCCTCCCAGGGCTAGTGGAGGACAGGGACACAGCCAGAGCAGGCCACCTCCTGGTGCCATGCAGTGTGACTGGCCTCAGTGTCCTGTATTCTCTCACTGGCTGGCCACCTTGAAAGAAGCCAGGGCAAGATTTGTGCCTCCTTCATTCTAGGGGCATCCACTGCCTAAAGGAGATGTGCTAGGGACTGAGTCCAGGGCTGCCTCCTGCCAGCCGCTGCCCTCAGCTCCCAAATAAGAAAAGGCCATGGCTGTGGTGGTCATGGCTCTAGCACCTTCCTTCCCCTAGGTGTCCCCTGTGTAGCCAGGCAAGCACTTCTGGGAAGTCTCCCCTTGTGGGACCCCGAGCACATCCCTGCCAGGTTGGCATCTTCCCTCACTACCCAGCCCACTCCTCCCAGGGATAGAGCCCTTGTCTCCTTGAGTGGGCAGCCACACTAGGGCGTGCTGCAGACCTGCCTGGGGCCTCTCTGTCTGGAGGAGGTATAGAGAGGTTCCTTGGGAGTGTCTAACCAAAGGTGGCCTATGCTGGTCAGTAAGGCTGTATGTCAGTGCTGCCTTACACCTTGTTTTATAAAAATCAGCATGTTTGCCACTGAAGAATTCAGGTGTTCGGGTGGAAGCAAGAGACTGAGCCTTGCCGTATGGAAGGCACACTTCAACTGACAGCTGACGGGTTGCAGCCAGGGCCTTGCTGCTGCCCCTGGGGTCCTCAGAGATCACAAGGCTCCCCTGTCCCCAGCATCTTCATGTTCCTTTCATGGTCCCTCATGTCCCTCATGTCGAGCCTTGGGGAGCTGCCTATGAAGCTTCCAGTCAAACACACCTCTTCGTTCCTGGATGCACATGTGACTATGGGACAGGGGCAGAGACAGTGTAAGCAGAGTCTCTAGACTGGTTCAGCACCTCCTGGAGGGCTCAGGCTGGGCATCTGGCTGACAGGCACTGCAGTGTGTTCTGCTTGGTGGCATGTGGGACAGCTCAGCAGACGATAATGGAGGACCTGACTGGTGCTGTGCTTCCCAGGCCAGCTCTGAGCTCCTGGGGTGCCTGGGTAGTGGTTTGGGACTCCTGTCACACTGGGTGGGGTAAGCATCTTTTGGGGCCAGCCTTTCTCGGGGGATGTGCCTCTGTGTGTGCATAGGCTGGTGCAATGAGCGCTCAGTGAGCCTGGCCATTGAGGGAAGGGACACACGGGCCCTCAGAGGCTCTGCACAGGGCTCAGGAAAACAGCTTTCTAAGGGAGGCTCATACTGTAGACTTCGGGATCCACTGGCCTGGCAGCCCTGTGTTGGGAGCACAGGCTCGCTGTGTCAGCCACTGTGACTGTGAGGTCAGGTTCACACAGGTGCCATTGTAGCTGCCACCCGCCTCCCTGGGCCCAGGTTCCAGCTAACCAGAGACCTAGTATCCCTGCAAGCCAGCCCTGGGCAGCCTGCTGGGCACTGGCAGAGGATGATTCTCTCCAGGGGCTTGGGCAACCCTCTGCTCACCTGTACTGCCCTGAGTAGCCCACAACAGGACCCTCCTTGAGGCCCCATGGGCCGAGTCCAGCCCAGCGCATGGTGACCATCCTGTCCCTTCTCTTGGCAGGAAGTCTAAAGCAAAGCCCAATGGCAAGAAGCCTGCCTCAGAGGAGAAGAAGATGTACCTGGAGCCAGAACATACTAAATCCAGGATCACCGACTTTGAGTTCAAGGAGCTGGTGGTGCTGCCCCGGGAGATTGACCTCAACGAGTGGCTGGCCAGTAACAGTGCGTGTGGGCCGGTGGGGAGGACCCTCAGGCTGCAGGGAGTCCAGCCTCCCGCCCCCGCCACCCATCCCAAGGACCCCCAGCTTCTACCCAACAGCCCTCTGTGGAGGGGGACAGACCTGAGTGTCCGGCCAGAAGCAGGGTATTTTCTCACCTGGCCCTTTCCTTCTCTTCCAGCAACAACATTTTTCCACCACATCAACCTGCAATATAGCACAATCTCAGAATTTTGCACAGGAGAGACGTGTCAGACGATGGCCGTGTGCAACACGTGAGTAGTGGCCTGGCCGTGCCCTCCCAGGAGGGTCAAGGCCGCCTGTAGTTGGCAGACTGCAGGCTCACTTGGAGTCCGGCAGAGCTTTGTGCTGGGCATTTCACTGCGCATCTGACTGTCCTTCAGGTCGTGGCCTGGCCTTCAAACTCCATGCCAGGGCACAGGGCTGGCAGGAGCTGGCAGGGGCTGGCAGGCAGAGATGTTTCTGGAAAAGGTGCCCAAGTGTGGCTCCCTGAGGCTGCAGGGCACCATGGAGGGAGTGGTCCTCTGCATGACTCTTTTCAGACTTCTGTGTGCTGGGAGGAGGGCGTGGCTGGGGCACGCAAGCTGACTTTATAGGGGCTGAGGTGCCTTCCTGGTGGCTGCCCAGCAGGCCTGGTGCTGGCAGCTCTCACGTGCACATTCATTTCTACAGTGGGCACGTCACCTGCCTTGTGGGTAGGAGAACTCGTGCATGGCTTGCTGTCAGCACTGTGTTGATGGTAGCACACACGGAAGGCTGTGTCTCTGCCAAGGCTTAGCATGTCTTTTTGTCATCAGGAAGCTGCAGGCGAGGGCCAGATGCAGACACATGAACATGCATGTGGACATGCCATTCTGAGAGCCATCCTGGCTCTCCAGGCTCCTGGCATGGGGAGCAGAGGTTCCCAGGCGAAAGCCAAGGTCTGCTCTGGAGAGCCTGGGAAGGAGGTGCTCACATCACCCCAGTGGGTTACAGCCGTGCTTAGTGATGTGGGACAGCTGCAGTTGGTTGTCCACAACCTGTCCACCCAAGTGTCATAACCTGGCTTTGTCCCAGGAGGATGGGACAGTGCTTTGTGGCCATGCTGGGAGCAAGTTTGGTGTGTTGGAACAGAGATGGGTCCTGATGGTGGGTGAGGCAGCATTCAGGAGCACTTGTCCAGCCCAGCCAGAAGTAGTGTCCTTGATGTCTGCACACACCAGCTACCATGGGCCTCTGTGCCACATGCCTTTGGGATTTGTTCTGTTTGAACAAAGCTTCCCTGCAAGAGCCTGAGATGTGGCGTGAGGCAAGCCTTGTCCACTCGTGGACAGCCATCCCTAATGTGTGCCAGAGAGCCAGGCAGCTCTAGTTCTCCTTCAGTCCTGTCTGCAGCCTACTTTATGTGGCTTTGTGTGTGTATTCATATTCGTGTAATTCTCCTTAGGAATTGTGTGAGATCAAAGGCTGGAAACTCAAACTAGTTTGAAAGGAAAAGGGAGGTTAATCAGAGATCTGCAGAGCTCCTTGCTGTTGCTAAGGCCAGCAGGTCTGGTCAGAGTGTGTCCTCACAGGCAGGGGTCCATCTCCATCCCACCAGCACCTGGAGACAATCGAGAAAGCCAGCGCTGGAATCTGAGGGGACAAAAAAGGGTGGGACCAGAACAGGGGTCACTGCTGAGCACCTCCCACAGGGGCAGACAGCTCTGTATGCCTGCCCTGTAAAGCTGTATGCCCAGGGCAGAGGAAAGGCCTTCAGTGCAGTGCATGGGACTGGGGGTCCGCAGAGCTCCACTGATCTCAAGTGCCAACAAAGCAAGGGTTGCCCAAATCCCACATCTGTGAGCGAGTGCACTCTTCTGGAATGAAGAAGTGTTGAAGGGAAACTAAGTGTGTTGCAGCCCCAGACCTGCATAAGAAAATTGTCCAGGGAGGCCTCCAGCGAGCAGCAGGGTGAAGGCGGAGCCACAGGAACAGCAGGCACACAGACTCCCATCTCAGCTGAACTCACAGAAGCAGTTGGGTTGGCAGGAGCAGAAGCTGGAACTGGACTGCAGGGTTCTCAGTTGTGGACAAGGGGTGTGTGAGGGGTCATGGCAGAAGGGGAGAGGCCCTGTGTGCTGCTGACCAGCCTGCCTTCTGGGTAGAGAGGCCACACATGGATGCTGATTTGAGCATGAAAAGCCAAGTATGTGCTTTGTAGTCCTGTGAACGGCCTCTAAAACTGTAGAAAGAAATACAGCCAAAATCTTAATAGGTAAATTAAAACAGAGTACTAATAAAAATTTAAGTAACTCAAGAGAAAGCTGGAAAGAAAATACAAGAGATGAAAAACAGAGGGAACAAACAAAATCAAATAATGATAAATCTAAAATCAAAACTGATCAATAGTTACAGTAAATAGGAATGGTGTAGACATAATTGCAAGACAGAATTTATGAGAGGATTCTTAGGAGAAGTTTCTTGTAGGGCCAACTATGTGGTCTCTACAAGCATCCCACTTCTCGTAATCTGTTCAGGTATTGTAACAGAATGCCTTAGACAGTGACCTCTGAGCAGCAGAACTGTATTTCTCACAGTCGGAGAAGCTGGAAGTCTAGATCCAAGAGTGGCAGATCTGGTATCTGGCAAAGGACAGATCTTTTCATGGGGCTCTCTCTGGGCCTCAGTCACATGGCACGGATTCCACGTCCCAGAGGTTCTGCCCCAGCACCATCTCCTTGGGATTCATTGTTGGCCCCTGTGAACACAGACACTCAGACCTTCACATCACTTTAAATGCTGTAGATGGAGGTTCAGAGTAAATGGAGGGAAAGAGACAAGCCAAGAAGACACTGATCGTAAGAAGGCTGAAATGACTGTATTCCTACCAGCCGAGACTTAGAACAAGAGGAGAATCACAGGATGGAGAGAGAGATCACGTGCTGGAAAAGGGCCAGTTCGCCAGGTAGGGCTTGAGGACATCCAGCCCCAGCAAAAGAATGACATTCTCTTCAAGTTCCCTGAAACAGATCACATCCTGGCTCGTAGAGGAGCCCTCGACAGTTTTTAAAGATCTGAAGTTAGACTAAGTAAGTTGTCTCCCCATAATGAAGTCACACTGGAACACACTAACAGAAGGGGAACGGGAATATTTCTAAGCACTCGGGAATCAACACACTCCTGAATAATGTCAAAGACAAAGTCTCAAGGGAAAGTAGAAACTATTTTAAACTGAACACAAATGAAATTACAGTCAGAATCATGGGATGCAACAAGGCTTGGAGGGAAATTTATAGGACTAGATTATTTTGTAAAAAGATTTTGAACATTAATCTTAAGTTACTTTTCACCTTAAGAAATAAAAAAGTAAAAATCAATCAAAATGGAGGAGAATAAAGGAAATAATAAGAAGTCATTAAAAGTGATTTTTGAAAACAGTAGGGAACTCAATAAAACCAAAATATGCTTGTCTGAAAAGATCGATAAAATTGATACATCATTAGCAAGACCCAAAGATAAAAAGAGAGATCATACAAATGATCAATATAAAGAATGAGAATATAACTGTAAGCTTGGCACATATTAAAAGGATGATAAGGAAACATTTTTAAAAGCCCTCTTGTGTACATAAATTATACAACTGAATCCAATGGACTGATAGTTTGGAAAACACAAAATTTGAAGATTGGTAGTACAGTGTGGGAAGAAAAAGGCATCCAGATTGGCAAGAAATAAAGCTATCACCACTTGTACAGAACATGATTGTGAAAGCCTCGAGGATTCAAGCAATAAAGAGATAAAGCCAGGTCAACACTCCAAAAATAATGTGCATGCATATGTGTGTGTGTGTGTGTGTGTGTGTGTGTGTGCGCATGTGTGCGTGTGTGCGCACACGTGTATTTCTTTATACTACCAGTGTACAGTTGGAAACCTAACTTAGTAAGCCAGTACCATTTATAATAGCTCTCAAAACAGTGAATACTTAGGCATACACTTAACATTCACAGGATCCATACCCCAGAAATTACAAAACACTGAAGCAAGAAATCAGCAGCGATTTATGTAAGTAGGGGGTACACCATGCTCGTGGATGGGAAGACTCAGCATACAAAAAATGTAAATCCTACTGCAGGTGGGTCTGTTGTTTTAGTCCAAGTCCCATCAAAATCCAATGAGCTTTTATGGCTCTGGTCCAGTTAGTTCTAATTCACATGGAAGGACAAAGTAGCTGGGACAGCTGCAAGAATTTCTAAAGTTTAATTTTTAATTTATTAGAACCCATTAAGTGATGGTTTTAAAAGCAAAGTTTCTATCAAATTAATAAGTCAGAGTAAAAATACATATTAAAAAACCTAAATCTTAAAGCAGAAGGAAAACATAAAAACAGCATGTCTACTACAGACTGTAGAATGTCAGAATTTTAAGAGATTCACATAATAGTATTTTATGGCACTAAAATGTTTTAATACAGTTAGCAATATTACTCATTGGAACAAAAGAATTTTGAAACAAGAATGAATATCCCACAATTTTAAGGTTTAATGTAAAGCCATAGTAGTTAGAACAGTGTGATGTTGCCCAAGAGACAGACACACAGAGTGTGGGATAGGAGCAGGGTCCAGAAGGAAACATCTAGATGCGACCTTCTGGTTTTGACAAGGATGTCAGAGAAATTCAGTGAAGAAAGGACAATGTTTTCAACAAACAGCTCCATGAAAACCATTCAGGAATATGCAGGAGAAAGGAGAATGTCTACCTAAACTTCACACCTTATGTGGAAAATGTGAGTCTGTAAGATTTTAGAAGGAAATCTGCATGGCCTGGAATTAAGCGGAGATCTGTGAAACGATGTATTGATGAAAAAGAATCAATTGGACTTTGTAAAGATTTAGTACTTTTTGGTCTGAGAAGGACACTGTTAAGAGAAAGGAAAGACAAATTGCAGAATGGAGAACATCTTGCAGATCACATATTGCACAAAACACTGGTATCCGGAATACATAAAAACTTCCATACACCAGTGGAATCCAGAATATGGAAAGACCTCTCAGTGTACTGAGAAATCTGGAACACTTCCAAAGGAACTCTTACCTGCACTAATGGAATCTAGATTACAAAATGAACTCTCAGTGCACCTCTGGGATCCAGGACACGTATGGCGCTCTCACATACATGTATAGGAACACGTCCCAGTGTACCATGGGCAAAGGACTGGGAGACAGCTCCCTGCAGTGGGCATAACGGTGTAAGGAGCCAAGTGGAAGATGCTCAGTACCAGTAGCAGGGAGAGGAATTCAAACTGAAGCCCTGCCGAGATTCTGTTGCACACCTGCCAGCATGCCTATATGAACACCAGATGCTGATGAGGACACACAACCCTGAGATGTAAACGATGCTGCCGCTCCAGACAGTGATTTGCATGTTTTCCTGAGATGAAGCACATCTTCACCATGATCTGTGACCCCTTCCTGGTACCTGCCCTAGAGAAATCTGCCCCACAAAGAAAACTCGTATCCACACAGAAACCTGCACAGGAGTATATAACAGCTGCTCCTTAACCAGAAGGAAGCAGATGTTCCTCAGCAATCAGTGGACGAATGAGCTGCATTTCAGGGTATAAAGGAATGGACTTCTGATTCATCCCCATGACATGACCAGCTCCCACAGGCATGTGCTGCAGGAAAAGCTGTGTGAGTCCTTCACTGGCGAGCTCTGAGGAGACACCTGGAGTGTGGGCAGCAGGCTATGTGTCGTAGGGCAGCCCAAGCTCTTCTGTGAACAGATTGTGGTCATGATCATGGTTGCGAGTCTACACGATCAAATAATCAAAGTCTTGATTTCTGCCCCCAGCATGTCCTTGTCCCTGACCCTGGCCTCTTGGGGCTGGTGGTCACATGAGGTCTGTCTGCCCCATTCATGGGTGTTTGGGGATCTGGTGATGGGCATCCCCAGATGCCTGCTGAGCCCTGTGGGCAAGTGTGAGTTCTGGTGGTGGAAGTGGGTGCTCCTGAAGGTCTAGGCCCTCTGACAAGTGCCAGCCTGCCTCCTAGGCAGACACAAGCCCCCACACGATAGAGATGAGCACATTCCAGCTACTTGGGGGGCTAGGGTGGGAGGACAGTGAGTTCACAACCAGCCTGGGCAACCTAGTCAAAAGAAAAACTACAATAGAACTCAAAGCCAAGCAGAAGTAGATGAGTACTTTTGTTTTCCTACACACATTGCTGGCCCTGGGGCCAAGGCTGCCCTTTCTCTCCTGGGTGCTCTTCTGAGTCGCCGCCTGCACACACCCACAGGAGTTGTCAGCCGTGCCACCTCTAGTTCTGTGCTGTGTGAGGTGAGAGCGGGCACTGACTGGCCTCTGTCCCCACAGACAGTACTACTGGTATGATGAGCGGGGGAAGAAGGTGAAGTGCACAGCCCCCCAGTACGTCGACTTCGTCATGAGCTCCGTGCAGAAGCTGGTGACTGACGAAGATGTGTTCCCCACGAAATATGGTACGTCCCACAGCTGGCACCTCAGCCCCGCCCCAGGTGTGCATCATCCTGGTGCTGGCAAGTGCTTGTCCTCCTGGGTCGGAGGGTGTCTGGGCTGTGGCTGGGGGTGGGGCGTGAGGGGCAGCACCTGTGCGACCCCTGCTCAGCACATGTGACCTGGGCTATGGAGTGGGGAGGGCAACCTGTGGCCCTGCACTCTGGGAACCTCCACCATCAGCTCTCCGGTGAGGCTGTCACATTCCACACTGCCGAGTGCTCTCAGACTGATACATGCAGGCCCAGGGAGGGCCCGAGCTGCCTGGGTTCCAGCACCTGGCCAGCACGAGGTGCCTGGGACTTTTCACCCCCATGCCAGCCCACACAGGAGCCCCGGAGCACCCATCACCAGGTAGCCAGCACAGCTCAGTGGGTACCACCCCGCTGGGCCAGACAGCAGGAGACCACAGCAGCTGGGCCAGAGGCCACATGAGCTCCCGCTGGGTACTGAGGCTGTGTAACTCTCTGCGGGGCTGCAGGTCAGGGAGCCAGGCTCCCTTCGGCCTGTGACACACCACCTCTTCCCAGGCAGAGAATTCCCCAGCTCCTTCGAAGCCCTGGTGAAGAAGATCTGCAAGTACCTGTTTCATGTGCTGGGCCACATCTACTGGGCCCACTTCAAGGAGACACTGGCCCTGGAGCTGCACGGACACTTGAACACACTGTACATCCACTTCATCCTCTTTGCCAGGGAGTTCAACCTGCTGGACCCCAAAGAGACGGCCATCATGGACGACCTCACCGAGGTGCTGTGCAGCAGCCCTGGTGGGGGTGGTGGCGGGGATGGGGCCAGCAGTGGGGCCTCAGGGGCACAGAACCACGTGAAGGAGAGATGAGCCCCAGGCTGGACGGGTGCACATGTGCAAAGAGATGACCGTGTGTCTGCGTGTGCGCACACTTGCCCAGGCACAGTGGCAGCAAGGTCAGAGGGCCTCCGGCTGCCCCAAGTGTGGGCTCCATGGGCATGCCAGGGCCGCGGCGTGCTTCCTGGCTTCCCTGTTGGATGGATGAGTGCTGTTTGTAGCAACGAGCCTGGGGTTCATTCATTCATTCAACAAACATTTATTGGACCGACGTTTGCGTTTTCTTATGTGGGGTTTTCCTTTCTTGGGTCTTCTGAATGGCCCCTACCCTCCCATCACCCCCTCCAGGGGGGGGCTGTCACTTTGGAAGATACACTTCATACAAGGTGGGCCTCCCTCTGAGGCGCTTGATCTGCAGACCCGGGTTTCTGCTCTGTTTCAAGGTGGGGCTTACTTCAGATACCTCTCTTGGCCTTGCTTGGATCCTGGCTCCTGGTGAATCCGAGTGAGGGGCTGAGGTGGCCCACCAGGGCCCACACCTGCTGCTTGCTCCTGTCACCATTCCTGCTGCCTCCCAGTGCCCAGTGAGGGCCTGCAGTGTACAGATGCCAGGGCGAGGCTGGGCCCTGGCTCTGCGCAGAGATGTGGCAGGCGGCAGAGACAGAGATAGCTTTAGTTCATCTGTTCAGTCATAATAAACAGAATTCTCTCAGGTCAGAGCCTTGTGTGTGTCCTCAGCCTAGCCGCTCCCCCAACTCAACACCTGGAGCGGGAAGCGGGTAGGAACAGCGTGTTATTGTACCTGGCTGCTTCGTCCTTCATGCGGGGCAGGGACTACAGCTGTGGCTTAGTTGGCTGGACCCACTGGAGTGGTTCCTGACAGTCTGACGTGGGACTCTGTGACCAGGGGTGGGTCCAGAGGCAGCAGTGTGCAGTAGAGGTGGGGAAGATACGGGGTTGGGGCCCAAGCTGCAGCCTGAGCAGGCCCAGGTAGGCCAAGAAGACAAAGCAGGCCTGGGTGAGGGCATTGCTGCTGGATGTGGTGATGGGGGCAGCTCCATGGCTGGGCCCCACACCTGTGAGTGACAGGCCCTCACTACTGCCCTGCACCACCTCCAGCCAGGGCCACTGTGGGCCAGAGCCCCTTCTACTGTCTGTGCGGCCTGTGGCCTCCAGGGCCTGACCTGCCAGCCTTCTCTTTGGATTTCCACAGCAGCCTCTTGCTCTGGCTGCCCTTGTGTGCTGTCCCACCTGTTGGCCCTGAAGCTCCCCAGAAAGTCCCAGGCACCCCAGGTCCTCATAACCTGGCCATTGCCTCTTCTGGGGTTTGGCGACATCTGCCTGACCCTGGGTGCGCCATGGGTCAGCAGGGGAAGCTCTACTCTCCAGGTCCCGGGACCAGCCACAGGCCTGCTGACCCAATCCTTGGGACAGAGCCCCCAACCCAGGTTCTGCCCACCAGCAGGCCCAAGTGAAGGCCTCAGGGTGCCAGTAGAACCTGACCCTGAGGCTGTGCTGGCTGTGGGTGCTGGGGCCTGTGGGCCGAGAAGGGGCAGGAGCAGGGCTGGGCCTGGCTGCCCAGTGGGGACTGGTGAAGGTGGGAGCACAGGGCAGGGGTTGAGGCACCTCAAGGAGCTGCGGTGCAGAGCCAGCAACGTCTGCATGTCACTGCGTCCTCAGGGAGGTATCCAAGGTGCACACTGGCCCGACAGGAAGGAGCCATAGAACCCCTGCTGGCCCATGGCCAGTCAGAGCCTGCACAGTCCCCCTGGTGGGAGCTGCCAGCAGGGTGGGCATTGTGGGTACAGGACAGTGACCCCCCAGGGGACGGGCCTGCACACCTCAAAGGCAACTGGGCACTGTGTCCACTGGATGGCTCTTTGCTGCAAATCCTTGAGTCCTGGCTGACTCTGGCCTCAGGGAAGCCTTCCTGCCTGTACCTCAGTTACCCTGCCTGCGCAGGGATCTGGCTGCAAGGAAGTCTAGTGCACACAGCTGCTGTTCTTCCTCCCAGCAGGTGGAGCAGTGCCCCACCCACCCGTGCCCACGCCCTGACTCCTAGGACTGCACGTCACTGCTGCTGTGGTAAAGGCTGCATAAGAATCTCGGCTCCTGACCTGCCAACCTTGAGGTAGGGAGCAAGCCTGGGCCACCCGACTGGGCCCAATGCCCTTGTGAGGGCCCTTTGTGTGGAAGGATGCACAAAAACGGAGACAAGGAGTGGCAGCCTGAGACTGAGAGGGCTTCATCTGAGCTTCCCTAAGACGCTGTGTTAGTTTCCTCTTTGAGGTAGCCTGGGGAGGCTCACTGTGGGTTTCTAACTTCCAGAAATACAAGGTAACAATTTTCTCCTGAGCCCTGAAGTTTGTGCAGCTGCAGAAATGTGTACAGAGTTGGGTCCTGGGAGTGAGGTGCTGCTTACTAAATGCCTAGAAACATGGGCGTGGCTAGGAGACTCTGGAAAGCAAGATGGAGAAAATGCAGATTCCTAAACAGTTTGGCAGAAGTGTGGCCCTCAGTACTCCTGCATGGGTGCAGAAATAAAGGGTGCAGCAGGGAGGACAGAGGCACCCCAGGAACACCTGGGAGCGGGAGCATTACAAGTGTGTCTCTGGAGTCAGGTGGAGCTGCATGGCAGCTGGCCTGGGCATTGGTGGAGATGTCCAGGCAGTGATGAAGGTCGGTGCTTGTATAGGGTGAGAAGATGGGCAACAGGGAAGAGACATGGTGCTTGGGGACCTGAGGAATTCTCAGCCTATCTCAAGTCCAAAAGACACTCAAATGTGGAGATTCAACCTGGAGAAGAAGTCAAGGGGGAGGCTGGATGGTCTTCGGCCAGTACCTCAAAAGGAGGGAAAGGCCAGTGTTGGGCCACACAGAGGGTTCCTGGAAGAGATGGTGTGTGATGTCACCTCAGTCATCTTAGTGGAAGCTAATGAGGAGAAGAGGTGATCTTGGGAGGGCTGCAGGTACATGTCTCACCTCATGGGGTGCATGCCATTGTAGACAAGAGGCCCACAAGTTTCCTGGAATGCACTGTAGAGGGAGACAGGCAAGGTGAAGGCTAGACCTCTCAATGCTGCAGACAGGAAGCAGACTAGTGAAACAGCCTGGCTACAAACACTGGCCATTTTTCATAAAAAGAGCAGGTGGCCCACTGTGGTACAAGTGCACAGGTAGAGCTTGACCCACAGAGGGTGTCTGTCCTGCTACTATGGCCAGAAAGCACATGACCTGTCTCTGACCACAGGCCCTGGGTGTGGAGGGACTACCTGGGGTAGTCCCTCCACACACACTTGCACAAGCGGTGTGATTCAGGACTCTGAGCTGATGATTTGGATGCAGCATGGGATGCAGCTTGGTGCTGTGAAGCACTGACACTTTTATGGACCTTGGGATGGGATGGGTACATTTTGCACGTGACGGGGATGTGAAATGGGCCCACAGGATGGATTGGGAAGGTAGAATAATGCCCTCACACACACATCTGCCCTCTCGTCCTGGTCTCTGGAAGCTGTGCATTTGCCAACACAGCCCAGGGGTGCAAGGATTCAGGGGAAGGTCTCAACCTAATGACTACCTGGAGACAGTCTAGCCCGAGGTGAATCTAGAGGCCTAGGGTGGAGGTGGGGGCGGAACAGGGAGAGGCAGGGCCAGTGGTGAAGGTAGAGGGGCTCCCAGGCCGGGGACCCTGCAAGTGGGTGCTTCCTGGGGCCCAGGAGGAACAGGCCCTGCTGACTTCCGCATCTCCCGCCAGCGAGACATCTCAGCTCTTGGCTCCAGAACCCTAAGGCAGGAAGTCTGTGTGTGGTCACTTGTCACAGCAGCAGTGGGGAGCCAGTATATCTGTAATGTGGGTTATGGAGCTCTTGCCCGGTCCTGTGACAGCCTGATGAGGTGACTGAAAGCATAGTGCCTGGCAGCTGAGTCCAGGCCTGGGCCCTCCATGCTGCTCCTGGGCCTCAGGGCCGGCACGCTGCCTCTTGCCTCTGTCAGTCCCAGCAGCTCCTCCCCCTTGACGTACCCTGCTGGTTCTCCCCTCCTGTCCTCAGCTGCCTGCCACCCTCCGCCCCTTGCCTTGCCAGGTCGCACCAGAGACCTGGACTGGTGGCAGGGAGTGAACTGGACCCAGGGTAGGGAAAACAGAAGGGAAGCGGTCAGCAAACGAGGGGGGATCCAGGGCCAGGGAGCTGTCAGCGAAAGTTGGCCCTTCTGTTGGGGAGCTGGGCACAGGGTAAAGGCCAGCTGGCTCATTTTCCCCAGATGTCCTGCCATCTCTCGCATGCCTTTCCCTCCAGTGAACTCTGACCCCGCTGCACCCTGCGCTGGCCAGTAGAACCACATGGCATGGGCTGCATCACCTGCCCCACTGCCTGTCTGCGGGCTCACCAGGTAGTTGCAGGCACGCACCCCAAATGTGCCAGCCATGTTAGCTGCCTGAGAACTGCGGATAGGACCAGGGCACCCTCTAACAAGGTCCTAAGGTCCCACACACCACATGAAAGACCAGCTGGCTGCTCCTGTGTCGGTGCCTTCCTATTTGTATGTAATACTGGCAGAAGTTTTGGGTCGAGCTTGGTTTGGCGTCTGCCACTTGGAACTGATCATGTGGTATCCACAGTGGGCCTGCAGAACCAGGCCCTTCCTGGCCACAGGCATGGCCATTTTTGGAGGGGCAATCCAGGCCTGCCACCCACTAGTCTCCTCTGGAGACTCAAGTCCGGAGCCAGTAGACCTAACAGCAGAGGGCACACCTGCAGGGTCGCCAGGGCTGGGGTACTGGCTGTGTGATGGCTGCTCTCAGAAGAGCAGGTACGGCACTGCAGGTCAAGAGGACTTCCTGCCTGTGGCCAGCAACCCGGAACCCCTCAAGCCCGTCATGTGCCTTGCTGCATCCTAGTGCCATGTTCCTTCCCCAAACTTGTGAGTTGGGAAACTGCTGTTGCACAGCAGCGGGAAGCTGGGCTGGCCTCCCAGGAGGCCTTCTAGGCACCCCAGCAACATCCAGGGCCTGACTTCAGCCTGATTCTGCAGCGTGCCCAGCTCACAGGCCAGACAGTGTGGCACTCAGGCTTGCGCTTCTGCAAGAATGCAGGCGAGCACGAAGCTGACTTCTAGGCAACACTCATCAGCCACTCTGCCCCCAGAAGACTCACAGCAGCACCCAGGAACACCCCTGCTCATTGCAGCAGGGCAAAGGACAGTCTGGCATCTATAGGCAGAGGCTAGGGACGCTGCAGACCCCTGCGGGCACAGAACACCCACCAGAGATGATCCACATGCCACGTTTCAACACAGTCTTTGCTCTCTGGGGCTGGTGCAACAGTGGGGCTTCTCACCAAGCCAGGCTGGGGACAGCCGACAGTGGCAGTGTTGTAGTTCCCTCAGGCGTGGGTCTAGGAGCTGCTGCCATTGCTGCCTTCCACAGTGGGGGTGGCTGGGACCGTCCCCACTTCCAGGGCTGGCCCTGGTGCCCCGTCAGGATTCTCCCTAGTGTGGAGCAGGAAGGTTTTGCTCCAGGAGACAGGCCAGTGCCAGGCGAGCCCACGCAGGTGTGGGGTGGAGGACAGCAACAAGCGCACTCTTGTCGCTCCCTGCTGCTGGCCCCACGGAACTCCACACCAGCCCTGGCTGCTCTTTCCCCGGCCTGGCCCTGGGGCCCTGCCTCCCGCTGGGCAGCCCGGGGAGATGCCCCGAAACATCCGACTGTGACCTTGGTCGCCTGGACCCCAGGCCAAACTCTGTTCTCTTCAGCTGGATGGATCCCAGCCGGGTGCTGTCAGGGACAGGCTATCTGGAGGCGTCCTGGACCATCCCGTGCCCGCCCTGCCCGGACGGAGACCTTGCGTCGGGTGTCTTGATGGAAGGAATTTATTGTTCCGGGACTGAGTTGCTCACAGCTATCTGACAGGGGTACACGGGACGGGCTCGTCCACTTCATGGCTTGTTGTGAGTCCGCATGTCGAAGTACAGAAGAGGAAGGCTAACACAAGGTATTGCTTCGGTGTCCTCTGTCTCCACGAGAACCCCTTCTCGCCTGTACCGCATGGCTTTGCTGTTACAGGTGTTTGACTTTCTCTTATGTATAGAAATCCCAGCCTGTGGCAGAACTTAATGTAACAGAAGCATTAAGACCTATACAGGGGGGCAACAGGTGACACCCAAAGCAGAGTGGACGCTCACAGCAAAGGCGTGCATGGGACCTGCCTCGCTGCCTGTGGCCTGTGCCAGCTGGACGGCAAGGACACACAGCAGCCACACAAGGCCTCCTGGTACGGCATGGAGGCAGGGATGCTCCCCGTGCTGCGGCTTCGCCCACCGTGGGCCCCCCCCCGCGAGGTGGCTGGCGCAGTCCCTGCAGAGGGGCTGGAGGAGGCATCCCCAGGGCCGGGAACACGCCATAGAGGCACGCACCAACTTTCTGTCCTATGGGGTTTTTGTAACTTTTTTTTCATTTTAGTAAAGAAAAGCTCCACGGTGCCCTGCCATCTTGTGTGTGAGAGGGAGCCTGCTCAGGGCCCTTCTGCCACCCCTCATTGCCAGGCACAAAACCAAGAGGGCGCTGGGTGGTGCCATCATGAGGTGCCTTTGGGTCATCCTGTTGTAGGATGAGCTCAGAGCCCCAGCACAGAGCTGCTTCTCGCAGTAGACAGAGCACGACCTGGGCTAGAGCTCACCGCACCATTCTTGTGTGTGTGTGTGTGTGTGTGTGTGTGTGTGTGTGTGTGTGTACATTACATGTGTGTGTGTATATATGACGTGTGTGTAAGAAATAACCAAGAGTGAGGAACCAAAGCACAAATCTAGCCCTGCCCAGCAGCTCCCCCCACCCCCGCACCCTTTTCCAAAAACCACCAAGAAAAAAAAAGTTTATAAAAATATCTTGCAGGAATTCTTTGAAGTTTACAGTAGCTTGCCGGTGCTGCATGCACCGGCCGGCCCCTTGCTGCCCCCAGCCCCCTGACAACTCTGTCCTCAGAGGGTCCCTTGACTCTGGACCCACCCTGCCCGGGACGGACGGATGGACAGCAGGAGGGCACTCCCACTGCCCCTTCCCTGAACAGAGAACAGAGACATAAAGGACCTCAATAAATTAAAACAGCAAATAAATAATACTGACATTAGCCCAGCCCCTGCCTGGCCAGTCCAGTGCTCTGCCACCCAGGTCCATCCCCGTCAGGAGGGCCAGCAGAGCTGGAGCGCCCACAGCCTGGTGCAGCTGTGGAGAGATGGATGCAGACAATACAGGAGGTGGCCCCGGTGAGGTGCAGAGGCGGTGGGGTGGCCACAAGGCCTCCTGGTACAGCATGGAGGCAGGGGATGCACCCCGTGCTACGGCTTCACCCACCGCGGGCCCCACCCCGGGAGGTGGCTGGCGGCAGTCCCTGCAGAGGGGCTGGTCCCTGGCAGTCCGGGTGGTGGGGCTGGAGGAGGCATCCCCAGGGCCAGGCCCTCCTGTGCGGCCATGCAGGGCTGCTGTGGGTGGGCGGCGGCGGCGGCAGGAGGGAGGGCGGGTCCGCAGCAGCTGCCTTCGGTCAGCCAGTGTCCGCGTGGAGCACAGAGGATGGCCTCGTGGAGGTGACATGTTAACTTTTCGGGATAATTCCTGGTATCAGAGCGGAAACAAGCGACGCCGTCAGAGACAGGCAGAGACAGAGACCGCAAGAGAGAAAGAGCGAGCGCAGTGGCCCAGCGCACAGGCTGTGGCCGGCTGCTCTCCTTTCCTCCCAGGCTCCGAGACAGTGGCTGGCAGCGGGGTGCCTGGTCCACACAGGGCGGTGTGCGGCCAGGGAGGGGCTAGTGTCTAAGGCTGCTCGAGGCGGCCGCGGCTGTGTCCTTGCCCGTTGGGAACTCGGCGTCCCCTTGAGGGCCCGCGGCCGCAGAGTCACCGAGGGGGCCGTGGGCACTCCGCTTGGCGGGCGTGCTGGGGGCCTGGGCCGCCTGCCCATTCTTCTCGTCTGAAAAAAGTTGTTTAATTACGTCAAAGAAGTTACTCAATGGGCTGCCTGGGTACACAGAACAGGAGACAAAAAAAGAAAAAAGAACCAGGGAGAGAAATGGGGGAGAGAAAGAGGAAGAGAAGGAGAGAGAGAGAACAAACAAACAAATGAACAAAGGGGCCTTGGCGAGAGAAAAACCTAACAGACGAGCCCGAGAAGGGCGCAGAGCAGGGACCATGGGCAGCAAGCAAGGCAGGCAGGCAGCCGGCAGGGTCCCTGTATGCCAGGGGATGCCCCTCACCGGCTCCTCCCTCCCGGCTTAGGACCACCAGGGCTGAGCTTCTCCCGAACAGTGATGTGAAGACCAGGGCCAGCTGTGAGCCTGTGGCCAGTGGAGGGTGTGCCACCACACCTCCCCGGGAAGCCCTGAGCCCCACCCCTGGCCAGCATGGACAGCGCAGCAGACAGACAGATGGACAGATGGTGGACAGGCATGGAGGGTATGGTGGGAAGGTGGGGGGCTGGGCGCAGGCAGCCAGGACCGGCCCCTGGTCCCAGAGGCAGCAGGACAGGGCCAAAACGGGTGGCAGCGTCTCCTGGGCCTGTGCTCACTGCCCAGTGTGTGACTGGGCGCCTCCCTCCACTCCCTAACCTGCAGCACCTGAGCATCGCCAGCCCCTCCTGTTTCTGCAGAAGGGCACAGCCAGTGTCCTCGAGGGACTCCCTCCTGCTCCAAGCCTTGTGGTCCCCGGGGCCTGTCCTGATCCTGTCAGGGACGGGACCAGGGCAGCTGGCAGCCTGCGCTATGCGGGGCGCCGAGGGACAGCCACGGAGTCAAGGGCAGGCTGCGGGGGAGCGGCGGCGTGGCAGGCTGAGGGTGCCAGGTGAGCGTGAGGGGTTCTTACCACATTTGGAAAGCCGCCCCGTCATCATTTCCATACAGTTAGTAGTGTCTGGAGCACAGAATGGAGAGAGGAGGGAGGGAGAGAGTGAAAAGGGGGCCTGGAGAGGCGGGGCTGCGGGTGGGCGGGGCCTGATCGGGGTAGGGCCGGCTTGGGGGCGGAGCTTGGACGAGAGCCTGGCCCTGGAAGGGGCCCCCAGCAGCCAAAGCCTCCAGACAACTTGGCTGCCTGGCCACCTGTCTGTCGTGAACCAGACAACACGCTGTGTGGAGCCGGGTTACACGACCACCAGCACAGCCTCATCCTGCCACTGCCACCGCCCCTCACTTGCCACAGCCCCTTCCTCTACTGCGCCTGGGAGTGTCAGTGCTCGCAGGGCCCTGGCTGGGGCTCAGCCAGCACGAGACATGCCTACTGGCTGCTCCTGGGGGCCTCCCAGCTTCTCCCGCCCCCAGGATGGGCCATCAGGTGGCCACCAGCTCTGGGAGGAGGGTGATGGCTGCTACCTGCAGTGGGACTGTGGGCTGCAGCTGCTGGACACGTGTCCAGGGCAGGGTGCCAGGAGGGGCTGGGCCAGGGAGACCCACGCAGGCAGGGGGAGTCGGCTGGGTCTCCAGAAAGGGCTTGGCAGGCAGGCTGCAGCTCTGCCCTGCCTTGACAGCCCTGCCCTTCATGGCCCCAGCCATTCCCTTGTCACTCTGTCCTTGGCGTCCCCGTGAGCACAGCCCCTTGTTCCTCAGCCTCTGTTCTCTCTGCTCTAAGCTAGGCCAAAGCCCCAAGAGGCAGTGGCTGCCTCGTGTTGACCACACATCCTCTGCTGCAGGACAGTGCCACAGGGCCTGGCTCAGCCCCACCACCATGGGTGACAAGATACACGTCAGGGACATGGCCATGGGTGATGGAATGAGGATGGGATGAGGAGAGGCGTGTAGAAGGACCTCCGAGGGCCCCACACACAACCGTGGCCCTGCCAGCACTCGGAGAGTTCGGGCTAGGGCCCAGCTCATGACTCCAGCAACCCCAGGCTGCACCAGCACGCGGTGCACTCAGCTAACAGTTCACACAGGTGCCCGCCGGTGCCCGATGGGGCCCGCACGTGCCACACGCATCTGGCCTCTCCAGACGCTGCTGACCAGCCACTGCCCCGTGGGACCTTGCTGTGGCTGGGGCCTCACTCATCTGCCCAAGGCAGAGCTCGGGTTTGGGAGCCCCAGCCTCTCAGGTGCCACGGAAGGGAGCCCCAGGGGGGTGGGGCCTTGGTTGCAGCCCCCACGGCCTGCTGGGGCTGCCCCCGTGTCCGGCCGCCTGGCGCAGGGCCCTTGGGCCAGCCTGGCTCTTGCCTGAGGCCCTGCCACAGCCCCGCCCGCCCCGGCCAGACAGCGGGCCGGACACCTTACCTGCCAGTGTCACAGGCTACTCTCGTAGCTGGTGGCCACCTTCTGGCCCTTAAGCCCAGCACCCCAGCTTAGTCCTGGCGCTGGTGGGGGCGGTTCTACGGTGGACAAGAGGCGCCTTTCAGTGTGCTGCGGCCGCCACGCGGAGGGGGGGACCTGCTCCCTGAAGGGTGAGCCGTGGTCGGGCAGGAGGGACGTCGCACCCAGTCCCTGCACCTACTGGCCACGCCCACTCACTAGCACGGGAGCCTCGAGCCCCGCCTCACCTGACAAGTGCTGGGCAGAGGGCTGGTCGTGTGAGCTCAACAGCTGGGCCTGGATGGTCTCCACCACCCTCTTGAAGCGACGGCTGGGGCCTGAGGGAGATGGGGTTCAAGACCCTGGCCTTCAGGCCACCCCAGCACCTCCCGCCCGGCCTTGCACTCACCTGAGAGCAGGGTGAAGGTGACAGAGTAGATGCCATTCTCCTTCTGTGCCTCACCACCCTCTGTGTAGGTGATGTCCACCTGGAACTTGACAGGCTTCTGGAACACAGCCGGCCCGCCTGTGGCCTTATACTCAGCGCGGAAGCTAGTCTGGGAGATGACGCTGTGGCTGAGGCTGGGGATCTGCGGGGCGTGCCAGGGGGGTAAGCTCAGGTGGCTGGAGCTCGCTCTGCCGCGGTCCCAGCCCCCACGTAGGGAGAAGATAAAAATAGGAGGAAAACTCTTGTGCTGTCCCTCCGGGGACCTGTGGGAGCCCTGCAGCCCAGCTGGGGTGGGAATGGGGTGTCGCAGCCACACTGAGTATGGGTGTGACCGAGAGGGCCTGGGGTAGGGACCTACTGGTCTCCAGTCCTGGCCCACACAGGCATCCCAGCACCTGCCGCAGATATGAGGTAAAGTGGTAGAAAGTAGAGGGGTCCCCTGGCACAGGGGTGCTGGCCAGATAAGTAGAGGGAACAAGGCAGGGGCAGGCCAGGCCAGGGACGGGCTCAGGCTACCCAGCTGCAGGGACCCCAGCCCAGAGTGGTGTCTGATAGGCAAGGCCACCCTAGCGGGGGACCAGGCCGGACTGGGGCAGGGACATGGCCGAGAAGGCCCCAGAGAGGCCTGGCCCAGGACAAGGCCTGGGTCAGTGGGGAGGGGCTGAGGGAACTCTGGGGCCCGTGCTGGCTGTGGTGGTCTTTGCGGGGTCTCTGAGGGTGTCTGCTCTCCCCCAGGCCTGAGCCCAGCCCGCCCTCACAGAAACCCTGGGCTCTGCAGGATGAGGAGAGGTACGGAAGCAGCTTCGAGGCCTGAGGCATCCACAGAGGGCACCCTGTGCTCACATCCACCCCAACACCACCCCTGCACGCGTGTCCGAGGCCACAGGGCCATCAGGAGCCTGGTGGGACCATCTAGGAGGGAAGGCATAGGGACAGTGGACGTCAGACCATGTGCAGAGCTCACCGACAAGAACGCGTGCACGATGTCGGCCTTGATGGAGCTCAGGGGCTTGTCCTTGATGACCACGAAGATCTGCTCCTCCTTCTCTAGATTGATGAAGTTCCCGAACCAGGACTTCTTGGCCAGCCTGGGGTGGGGCAGAGGCTGCGGTGACCACAGGTTCCCAGTCCACTCCCGCTACCTCCTGACCCAGCCGAGGGGCTCTGACACTGACCCTAGCCTGACCCCACGCCACCCGGCACCCTATCACCATGAACCCTCACCATGAACTCATCTTCTAACTCGAGACTCAGCCCCTAACCCTAAGCTTCCTCCGTGCTCCAGATCCTACCACACTGGCCCTCCCTAACCCACAGTCCTAACCCACCGTCCCCACCAACCCCACGCTGTGGCCCAACCCTGGTCCTCTTGCTCCAAGTGCCCCACCCTCAACTCCGCACTGTGAGGGTGGGGAGGAGGGCTGCAGTGGGTACCCTATCCCCTCCCTCTGTCTAGGTCCCTAAGTTTGGGGGTGGCCTGCTCTGCCCCACCCTGATGAGTGTCCACAGCCCAGAATGTGGTATGCATGGGCCACGCCCCTCCCACCTGGCGGGTCGTCCTGGGGACAGATGGCCATGTGGCCCCACCCCATGGAACAGAGATGCTTGGCAGACCCAGGGCAGGCCAGGGAGGGGTTGCACAGAGCTCCCCACAGCCCCGCCCCTGGGGCTGACAACACCCTCCACCCTCCTGCCGCCCAGCAACCCCCGGACCCCATTCCTCACTCTTTGAACCCTCTGCTGCCCGTTCCTTCCCACAGGGCTGGACACACGGACCAGGGTAGACACCACACCGGCCCCGACCCTGCTTCTGATGAGGCCTGTGTGAGGCCCACTGGCTGGCCAGCCCCCTCCATCAGCCTTCAGGGTCCCAGCCCAGCCCAAGCCCTCAGACACCTGGACGGCTCTTCCTCAGCCCAATCAGCACTGTGCCAGCCCGTGAGCCTTGAAGCAACCTGCCCACAGGACCAGAGACGCCAAGTCAGCTCATCACCCACACTGCCAGGAGGTGCCTGGTGCACCACCATGTGGACGGCCAGGGCTCCACAGGTGCCCTGCCCACGAGGGTGGGGACCACACCGGGGGTCAGGCCAAGGCCATCAGGGGGCAGCGCTGGCACTGGAGGTCTCTCCCTAACCTTTCCTGGAGCTGCTCTCCGGCCCCCACCTCACCCCTGTGTGTTCCCAGTGCTGCCGCAGCCGCTGTCCACCCCCTGCAGCTGCTCTGAGGCACAGGTCCTGCCCCAATTGTGCCCAGTTCCTCTGCCAGGGCCTGGGATCCAGAAGCACCCAGGCATGGCTCAGAGCAGCCAGTTGTCTGGAAACCATACACAAGGTTTTTGATGCCCCATGCCTAGGAAGACAGAGGAAACATAGCACCCCAAATTCCTTCGCTGCAGCCAAGCAGTGTGACATCCAAGAGGCTGTGACCAGAGGCCCCTGTAGTTTGGGGTGGCTCGGCCCATGCTGGAGCTTGAGTCCATGCGGCTGGGGGCAGACAGTAGCCGGGGTGGCCGCAAAGGTGCTGGGCGACCACAGCACTTGATCAGTAGGCTCAGTGCAGCACTGGCCCTCGCTGGACCGGCCTCATCCACCCAAGAGAAAGACCCGGCTTCCTCCAAAGCCACTGTCCTTCCTCCTTCGTGCTAGCCACACCCCAGGCCCATCTTGCTGAGCACCCTGATGACAGCACCCTCAGGGGCAGGGTCTGCACACAGCAAGGGGGCCCCCAGAGGTCCCCACTGAAAGCTGGCGATGCAGCCAAGGTGCCAGCCACCTCTTGCTCCAAACCCAGGACTGCCACTGCACAGGCCACGAGGTTCCGGCTGGCCACTGCTCCCTACAGACGCGTGGCCCAGTGCTCATTCAGTACCGTCACATGCATGCCAGCAGTGTCTGACGACAGAGACCACTGAGGAGTGCGTTTCACAGACATCCTCATTCTGACACCTGTCCCCAAGGGCTGTGGCGGCCAGGGCTTCAGGGTTCCCTGTCTCAGTTCCATCCTCTGAGGTGAGACTTCCACAGCACACCACCGGCCTCACTCACCACTCTGTCCACAAGAAGACCCTCCCCGCCCCAGAACATGTGCCCCACAAGCCCCACCTGCCACCATCCCTCCTCAGCACAGCCAGCTTCTCCTCCAGACCCAGCTGCCCCTGTGGTCCCCATGCTGCTGTCCTTCAGTGACCTGGGCTCCCAGTGTGGGCGCTTGGCAGGCCTTCTGTGGCAGGACTGGGGGGTGACGGGGGCTCCTGGAGAAGCACCCCAAAGTGACTGCTCCCTGCAGTAAGGGACCCCGCGTCCCCCCACCTGCCTGGTGTCCAGGCATTGGGCGTCCTCGTGCAGGGGCTACTTACTCTGGGGAGGACTCAGGGGTCAGGTTGGACATCTCCTCAGGCGTCGGAACTGTGCACGGGAAGCATGGGGAAAAGGCAGGGACCGCTCTGGTTTGGGCTGGGTGTCCTTAGCCCCCACACCCACCCAACCTGGGGCTGGGGGGAGCTGTCCAGGCCCTGGTGCTGAGATCACGCCACCCCTTCCGGGCCTGCAGTCATCTCTTCCCCAACACACGCACCCTGACGGGCTGGAGAGCGGCCCTCAGCCACCCAGCACAGCCCAGGACACAGGACACCCAGAGGGCTGGCCCAGCCTGCATGGGCTTGGGCCTGGCTGCTACTCGAGGACAGCAGGGGCCGGGGCACACCCGGGGACAGCAACATCCCAGAGCGTGGGCAGCCCCTGCAGCAGTGGGCACAGAGCAGTCAGGCAGGCCCCCCAGCCCCACGCTGCACTGACCTTGCAGTTTCCGGCGGTGGAAGCGAGGCGAGCCCAGGAAGCTATTCTTGATGGAGTTGAGCCGTGTCCGCCAGGGCACCCCTCCAACACTGGGGCTGGACGGCGGTGTGGGGTTGGGTGTGCCAGCTGGACTCTCCTTTGGCGTGTGGACGGGTGTCCCCTTGGGGGTGGGGAGGGGACTGCCCCTCGGTGAGGGGTGAGGGGTCACCTGTATGGTGGGGACAGATTTGGTGTTTGGTTCAGTCCCAGTGGCCAGCAGAGCTGGGGGGCCAGGGGGCAAAGCCGGTGGGGGGCCAAGGCTGGGACCAGGCAGCCGGGCCTGGGTGCAGGCCGGGAGCGGGTTAGACTTGGTGCCCTGCAGTGGCTTGTCGGTCAGCTTGGCCTTGCGCGGCAAGGTCTGGGTCCTGGGGCTGGGCCGTGGGGCAGCCTGTGGAGTGAGTGGGTGTCCAGGCCGCGGGGCGCTCCGACAAGCTTCAGGCTCCATGGAGGCGGCCAGGGGACAGGCCACGAGGGGCAGTTCAGGGGGTGGGGGGGGGAGGACGAACTTCCTAACAGGCTACAGGTGTGGAGGCAAGCAGAAGGGGTGACCGCAAGGTGTCATGCATGCCCGCCCCATGCACACACAGCATTCAGGGACCCAAGCAGGACCAGTGAGGGCAGCCGGGGCCACAAAAAAAAAAACACAACACACGAGAGGACAGACGACACAGAACAGAAGAACGTGCAGTTAGCGAGAGCAGCCACATGAGCACCCCCGGGGCCAGCACGGGGCCAGGAGGCTTCCCCCACCCTGCACCATTGGGAGGTAGCCACAGCCTGATGCCAGCATGGGGCGGGCGCTCACCCTCGGGCTGCTGAGGGGGCTCGTGGAGAGGCCTGAGGAGGCACCACTGATGGACCGAGACCTGGGGGTGGCAGAAAAGAGAGGGGATCAGCCAGGGTCCCCAGTGCTCCTCTCCCAGGGGGACCTTCCAGATGCCCTGAGGCTCTGGGGCCTGGTACAGCCTGCTGAGCCTGAGGGGACCCCAAACGGGCATGGCAGTGCCCAGGCTCGTCCTGCTGACCGCACCATGAGTGCCCAGCATGCGGCTGGGTCCTCGGGCTCCTGCCCACAGCAGATGCCATCACAGGCCCTGGGCCTGGCACAGAAGGTAAGGAGGGGCCCACAGCAAGGGACAGCAGTGCTCAGGTGGTGGAGGGACAAGGGAACAAGGCCCAGCCCTGTCCTTGCCACCTCCAAAGCTGTATCACCCTGTGGATCCATGGGCCACCAGCTGGGCACCCACCAGTCCAGCCCTCCACATCTGTCCACAGATGCCCAAAGAGACGCCTGGGGCAGCCCACGTCATGCCCCCTTGTCCCACTACTGCCCCCTCTCAGCTGCAGACTGGCCTGGCTCAGCATGTTCCCCTTCTGTGGGGACCAGGCCTTGCTCCCCCACAACACGAGATGGCCCCTCATCCTCAGTGGAGCACAGCAGAGGGGCGGAGCAGCTGCTGAGAGGAGGCAGGAAAGAGTGAAGACGCCTGCATGGCCCAGCCAGCCACTCCCAGACCACTGGGGAGCAGCCAAGGGCTCGGCACCCTGACCACACTGGCCCCTTGCCTGGCTCCCAGCACCTGTGGGTGGAGCCATGGAGACTTCCCAGGCTCCCCATCTGACCGCCAAGGGGACGAGGAGGCGGCGGAGACCGGTTCCCAGCACAGTACCCAGTCCTAAGAGGGGTTGGGGAGGTGCGGACAGCCACACTGGACCAGCAGCCAGGAGCAAGCGAGGCCTGCAAGCCTGCCAAGCCCACCATGTGGCACAGGGACAGCACAGAGAAGCGGAGGGTGAGGAAGGAGGCCTGAGCTACAACGGCCAAGACCCGAGCCGGGACGCAGCACCCACGGTCAGCCAGAGTGGGTGTATCAGCGGGAAGCAAGACACAGAAGGTGCAGGGTACGGGCTCAGGAGGGACAAGGCTGGGCCAGGCGGCCAGCACTGGTGGGCAGTGGCCCCGCCTGACATAGCCAGGGCCGGGCCAGCTGCTCTCCTTCCACTGTGGCCACCGTGAGTGGCACGGCTGCCCCAGCACCAAGGCTGCTGAGGCCTGCTGGGAAGGTCCATCGCAGGAGCGATGGTCTGTGGTCACATGTGCGACTCTCTCCCAGGGCTGGCCATGGGCCATGCCCCAGCACCCGACCCTCCTCCCTGGCTCCCCTGACCCTGGATGGTGCCGTCCCCAAAGAAAAGGGATGGGAGTGTTGCGCTCAGCCCGCCACCAGGCCCTCTCTGCTGCCCGGTTTGGCAGGCAGCGTGTCTGGGGCTGAAGGGCTGGGGCGGCGGGCAGGGTGTATACCTGTCTTCTGTGCTGAATTGGGGATGGGCTTCAGCGATATCCAGGCTTTTACTGAACATTGCTTTACTATAGCAGGAACAAAGCGAGAAAACAGAGTTACTGCCGCGGCCACACGCACGCAGGTCAGCTCCAGGCCCAGCTGCTGCCTGGGACCCCAGGCGGGACCTCACATGGCTCTGGGTGGGGCACAGCCACCTGACCCAGGCCAGTGCACAGAGATGGCGAGAGACATGGGGGCCAGCAAGCCCTGCCCTGGGCAGCCTGTGGGATGGGTGGCCAGTGGCTCTTGCAGGATGCCCAGCACTCACCACTGACCTACAGGACACCTTCGTCCCAGTGGATGGCCAGGCCCAAAGCGGAAGCAACTGGGACATGGCAGGACAAGGCCTTCGAGAGACCCTCAGGATGGCATCCACCCCACACAGCAGCTGGAAACTGGGGTGGAAGCCAGGGAAGCCTGCTCAGCCTACAGGGTGGGAAGGGTTGGGAGGCACCGGCAGCCAAGGAGAGGGCAGCACTCAGGCTGCAGCAAGAGACCCCCAACACGCAGGACACTGTGGGGGTCAGGGACAGCATATTCAGGAGGGGCTCTTGCTGTCCATGCTGGTGCCAGGAGCCAAGGGACAGTGGGCCAGAGCCCGGTGCTAGAGGCCGAGCCACCCCACCCTGGAGGACCTGGGAAGGCTGGAGCAGGGCAGTCTTATCCAGTAGCCACCCAGCCACTGCACAGTTCCTCAGGAGCAACTTCCTTGGGGCAGGCCAGGCTGCCCCAGTACCCAGGTGCCCCACAGATGGAGGGGAAGACTAGGACTACTGAGACCTCCTAGGCCCTAGATGACCAAGAGCCCACCTGGTGAGGGAAGGCCAGGTCCCCCAGAGCTGTGTCCAGCACCAAGGATTACAAGGGCCTCTACAGCCCTGCCTGGCCCATGCCTGTCCAGGATCTGGGGCTGGGACAGGTCCCATCTGCCATCACTCCCCAAAGTCCACATCCCTGCCTGGCCAGTTCAGCCATGGTCAGTTCAGTTCATCCAGCTAGTTCAGTTCAGCCCAGCTCAATCTAGTTCAACCCAGTTCAGCCTGGCTCAGCACAGTTCAGTCCAGTCCAATCCAGTTCAGCCAAGCTCAGTCCAGCTCAGCCCAATTCATTCCAGCTCAGGCCAGTTCATTCCTCTTCAATCCAATTTAATCCACATCAGTCTAGATCAGCCTAGCTCATTCCAGTTCAATCTTGTTCAGTCCATTTCAATCCAGTTCAACTCAGCTCAGTCCAGTTCAATACTGCTCAGTCCAGCTCATTCCAGTTAAATCCAGGTCAGCCCACTCAGTTCAGTTCAGCCCAGCCCAGCCCAGCCCAGCCCAGCCCAGCCCAGGCAGTCCAGTTCAGTCCAGCCCAGCCCAATCTAATTCAGCCCAGTCCAATCCAGTTCAGCCCAGTCCAGTCCAGTTCAGCTCAACCCAATCCAGTTCTGCCCAGCCCAGCCCAGCCCAGCCCAGTTCAGCTCACCACAATCCAGTTCTGCCCAGCCCAGTCCAGCCCAGTTCAGCCCAGCCCACCCTAGTCCAGTTCAGCCTAGTCCAGTCCAATTCAGCACGGTCTAGTCAAGTCCAGTCCAGTCCAGTTTATCCCAGCCCAGTCTAGTTCAGCCCAGTCTAGTCAAGTCCAGTCCAGTCCAGTTCACTTCAGCCCAGACCAGTCCAGTTCAGCCCAGCTCAGTCCAGTTAAGCCCAGTTCAGCCAAGCCCAGAGTAGCTCCGCCAGCCCTACAGATCCCAGCACAGCACAGCCCAACCCAGCCAGCAGCCGGGTCCCAGAACCTAGGCCAGACCAGATGCAGGAGCATGTAAGAGGCTGACACCACCTTCCACCTGCAGCAGGAGGGAGCCACAGGCCCTGGGGGCAGGCACGCACCTCTGGCCATGCTGGGCCATCTCAATGGCTCGCCGTGCGGGCACTGGAGAGCCACCATCCGTCACGCTGAGCACCTCCATAGACTTGCGCTCAGGCCGCCGCTTGCCGTGCCGGTTCAGCATCGGGGAGTCCACACGCTTCCGGGGAGGGTCTGTTGTAGGGGAAGGGTCAGTGGGAAGCCCGCGGGGTACGGGGCGTAGGGCAGTCCGGAGGCCACACACCTATCTCATTCCTGGGTGGTAGGTCCTCGTCCTCATGGCTGGGGTACCTTTCTTTCCGGTCCAGGAGGAGGAAGTAGATCATCTTCTCCTGGTTCTCCCTGCAGCAGCAGGAGACAGCAGAAGAGTCAGGACACCATGCACACTGCTAGATATGGGATGCTACCCATGGCCCAGTAGGGTCTGCCTCTGGCCACCAAGAGGGCTCCGTCCTAGAGCACCCCCGCCTCGCTTACTCCTCTGAGAGCAGGTCCTGCAGCAGTTTGTTTCGGTCACGGAAGCAGCCCAGCGAGTGCATGCTGTCCAGCACATCAGGGTCAATGTCCTCCAGGCTGGGCAGTGAGCGGATCTGTACCTTGCGAGGGACAGGCTGTTCCGGCTCCGGCTCATTCTTGCCCCCTCTGTGGACAACAGGGCACGGTGGTCACTCACCCCACCCAGCCAGCCCACCCACCCAGAGCAGCTGGGAGGGCAAGAGCCCAGGTCCTTCCTGCACTGTCCCTGGCCCAGCCCCTGCAGGCTGTCCTGCCACTCCAGTGCCGGCCACCGCCCCCCTTCCTAGCCAGCCCTCCAGGCACAGCGGCAAGCAAAGCAGGCGTTAGTGCACAGAGAAGCTACTTACATATACCATATGTGTTTCTGAATGTGCTCTAGCTACAAGGAAAGAGAAACAGGGAGTTAGTACGGGGGTCCCACGTTAGGAGGCAGGGCCACAGCATAAGGGACAGGAGGCAGGCGGGGGTTGCACGCCCAGAGCCCCAGGCCAGCGTCCTGCCTGCCTCCCCAAGGGCACAGGGATCACAACCAAGTAAGGAGAGGAGCGAGTGACAGGTGGGCATCCAGGCAGGGCCAGAGGGCAGGAGGAGAGGCAGGATCGCAGACACCGGAGCCTGTGCTGCCTGAGCTGGGCCTTCCTGGAGGCCCCGGAAGGAGCAGAGGCTAGAAGCCCTGTAGCCGGAGGGGCTGGGTGTAGTGCAGGTGAGAGTTCGAGCAGCCCCACCACCAAGCAAGGCCCTCTCTCCATCCTACTGGGGCAGCTGTCTTGGGGTGGGCACCTGGCTGCCTTCCATGGGCATCAGCCTGCACGCATCCCTGCTCACACTGCCCCAGGGGCATGCAGGGGGAGCCCCCAGGACTCAGCAATACCCCCAAACTACACTCACAGGCATGGGCCTGGCACTCACCCAGACCTGCCACTCACCCAGACCTGGGCATGGGCACACACACACTCCTGGGCAAAAATGCACAGAGTGCTCCTGTGCACAGGCCCTTGCACACATACACACCTATGCACACCCTGGCAGTGCACACAGGTGCACATGCCTTGGCACACAGCTGTGCACATACAACTTGGCACAGCCCACACCTGTGTATATACATGCCCTGGCAAACACAACTGTGCATATACTCCTGTGTATACTCCCTGGCACACACTCATACCTGTGCACACCCACACCTGGACACATAGGTCCTAGCACACACTCATAACACCTCTGTGCGTACACCGCGGCACATGCACACTTGTGCACACTGCCTGGCACAGCCCATACTGTGCACACACACACTCTAGCACACACACCCTAGCAAAGCTCACACCTGGAGGTGCTTATATATCTGGCAACACACTGGGCATACTCACACACCTGTGCACACTATGCTCCCCTTGCACACCTGGGATGCCCCCCATGAACACCGAGCGGCAACCCCACACACAACTCCGTGACAGGAACCATGTGGGTAGCAGGGCTGTCTGTGGAAAGGACAGTCCAGCAGTTGGTGTCAAGAAGGGACACACCGTGAGGCGCCGAGTCGCATCCACCTCGATCATGCCACGCAGCAGGCTCTGGCAGTCAGGCGGGATGAAGTGTGGCATGTGGAACACGCCCCGCTTGACCTTCTCCAACAGCTGCCGCAGGTTGTCATCGTCAAAGGGCAGTGCCCCCTGCGGACAGGCAGGCAGCGTCAGGAGAGCAGGCGGGGTCTGGCGGGGTAAGGAGCAGGCAGGGGACAAAGAGCCGAGGGGACAAGGGAGACTCACCACCAGCAGGGCGAACAGGATCACACCACAGCTCCAAACGTCCGCCTTGCGCCCATCATACTTCTCCCCCTGTGGGCAGTGCCAGGGCAGGCGTTGGCAGGGCACAGGCCTGGGGCTTGGGGTGGGGGGTGAAGGTCTAGGAGGCCGCAGGGCACAGGCGGGGGATTGAGGCCGGGTCTTGCCCACAGCAGTCTGAGCCAGCATACCAGGGCGATCCCCACCACAGGGCCCCAGCTACTTACCCGGATCACCTCCGGGCATGCGTAGTGGGGGGATCTGGGGGCAAAGGCATGGGTCAAGGGATAGGAAACCAGGACCTTCCCCCAGACCCAGCCTCCCTGACCACTCTGGGAGGGGCACCATGGGGCCCCAGGCTGAGGCCCCAGGCTTTGGCTGAGCCCCACATAAACCCAACCCCCTGGATGCTCCTGAGCGGTGCTGAGTTGGGGGTTGACACACCAGGGCCAGCTGCCCCTCCATCCAGACCTGGGAGGGGACACCAAGGCCCCCAGCTGAGGGCTGGCACTGGGGCCAGGCAGGGGGTCACGCACACCCCACTGTGGGAGCAGGGTCTATGGCTGCACTTGGGCTGCAGGCAGTGCCGGGGACCATGGGAGCCTTCTCAGCCCACAGCCAGTCTTTGGCGCTGGGGACAAGGCTGGGTTCTCCTCCATCCACTGCCAGGGTAGGGGCTGGGGATAGGGCCAAGCCAGTGTAGGGTCTGGGCCCTAGGGGCTGTGCAGGGCGGCAGCCAGGCGGGGGCACCACACACCCGCAACTGGTCTCCAGCAGGCTGTCGCCGACCTGCAGGGAGGCCATGCCGAAGTCCGCGATGCGGATGTTGTTCTTTTCATCCAGCAGCAGGTTCTCAGGCTTCAGGTCCCTGTGGCTGGGGAGAGGGTGGCAACGCTGACCAGGGTGTCCTCTTCCTGCCCCAGCCCTCGACGGAGGCTGCTGCCCGCCAAGTGCCCACACACCAGCTGGCCAATGGCAGCCCAGCCTGGTGACGTCATGGACGACCAATCAGGTCCCGCCTGGCCCAGGGGAAGGGACTGGGATTCCTGCCATTCTCCTGCCAGGGAGCCTGGGACACCTGGCTGGGGTGGGGTGTCACATGGGCATCACATGTCAAGGATGCGCTCGCACCATATGGAGTGGCTGTGGCAGAAGTCCAGCGCCGAGATGATTTGTCGGAAGAACTTGCGGGCCTCCTTGGGCGTCAGCCGCCCCTTCTTCACCAGGTAGTCAAACAGCTCCCCCCCAGACACGTGCTCTAGCACCAGGTACCTGCAGGGCAGGGGTGTCAGTGCCCCCTGGAGCAGGCTGCAGCTCAGATTTCAGCCACAGTGACAGTGCAGTGCCAGCCCCTTGAGACAGAGCCCTCCTGGGACCAAGCTGCCCCCTTCCCGCCACTGGCCTTGGGGCAGAGGAGGGGTCACACCTTCACTCAGACTGGATGGGCTCTCATGCGGACCCTAAGGCCAAGGGTGGGGCACGTCCTGTGTGTCAGGAGCCCTGCTCACTGTGCCTGCCTCCTGCCCTGATCCACAGCCTAGGGCTGCCCACGCTCTCTCTCTGGGTCAACCCTCTTTGTGTGTGCTGCCAGGAGCAACAAGGAGACTAAGGCCGGGGCGGACCCTGGCCAGGGTGACAGGGCCACCCCTATCCCTCATCCACGGCCCACAACAGCCTGGCGTCCAGAGACACTTGGGCCAGACAAGGTGGGTGGCAGTGCGGGGCCAGAGGACACTAAGGCCGCTCTGCACATGCCCTACTTGGCCACCCCTCCCCTCCAGGTGAGAGGTACACAGACCCTGCACGCCCCGCCTCATCCCTGGCCTGCAGTGACCCCCTGAGTCACCCCAGATGCACTCCCCGAGGCCAGGTCTGGAGCCACACAGCAGCAGGGCGCTGGGTTCCCTGGGATGGGGCTGCCAGGCAGAGCTGTATGCTCAGCCATGTTGGACAGGAGTCTGACTGGGCCAGGGACCTGGTGACAGCAGGCAGTGACCTGGGGACCCTAAGGCCACGAGGGAGCCCTGTGGTGGAAGGGCGCCCATGGGAGCTGGAGGCTGTGCAGAGGTCACAGGGCCCAAGGCTCCGCCTGCCCCCACCCCAGGAGGCTCTGTCCCCTCCTGGCCTCAGCTGGTTGGAGCTGCGGTTTCCAGGGCAGCCGGCCACCCTCAGATGCACCTGCCTGCCCAAGGGTGCAGCAGTGCCTTAGCCTCGGCAGCCCTGCCCCCCAACTCTCCAGGCCCAGCAATACCTACAAATATTTTTTGTTTTCATAGACGTCGTGCAGCTTCAGGACGTGCGGGTGCTCAATGAGCTTCAGGATGGCAATCTCCCGCTCCACCTGCCAAAGAGACACATCAGGGTGGCCACCAGCAGCCACACCTGCCCCACATCTTCACAGCCCTGTCCGCTCAGGGTCTGACACCACATTCCCGTGCTACGGAGATGAAGATGTCAGCTTCCAGCCTGGCCCCGAGCAGATGACCTGGGAGCATGGCCGGGGCAGTCCCAGGCTGGGGACCCGAAGGAGTGGGGCAGGCAGGCACAGCCCTGGGGCATGCATTATGTGGGGCCATGTGCACAGGTGGGTATGGTGAGCTGCAAGCAGTAACATGCATCCTTCCCAGAACCCCACGGAGAAGCAGAGACCCCCAGATCCAAGACACCCAGGCCTGCTTGTGAGAGGAAAGCGGGCCTTCCCCTCCCCAGGACTGGCAGAGACGGGGCCACCTGGTCCGCAGGGGGCACAGCTGGTACCTCTCACTGGCCTGAGCCTTCCCCTCCGTGGTGGCTGCATGCCAGGCCCTCACCAGCATCCGGCCCCTGCCCGCAGCATCCTCACTCTGCTGCTGCTGCTGCAGTTGTCTGGCCCGCCCCACATTCGAGGGCTGCTGGTAGCTCTCACTGTGGCCCTCACCTTCATTAGCACAGACTCGCTGAGCTTCTCACGGTTGACAATCTTGATGGCAACCTTCTGGCACGTGACACAGTGGATGCCCAGCTTCACAAGGCCTGCAGGAAAGAGGGCTCAGCTCAGCCCCTGGGCCAGCAAGGATCCTGTCGCCTGCTGCCCCGTGCAGGGATGGCACACTGCCCCAGAGTCACAGCCTTCCTTCGCCCGGGATCTGGGGGCCCTGGTCCCTCCCTGCAGGCCGAGGCTCTGCACCTCTGCAGAGCCTTCCCTCTGTGCTGATCCTGGACTCCACCTGCCCCAGGACAGCAGGACAGGCAGCTCCTACACAGGTGCTGCCACCACGGCCCCTCTTCCTGATTTCGAAGCACAGGGTGCTCTGCACACCCTGCTCACACTCTGCACAGGGTCCTGACCCCCGAACCTCAGGCCGAGCCGCTCATCCTCTGTGGCACCCAATACAGCCATAGCTGGGCCCGGACTTCGCTGTGGCCTCAGCCTCCCAGCCCCACTCTGTCCCAGGGTGCGCTGTCTGAGTGGGCAGTCCTGCCTGATGTATCCAAACTCCCAGAGTCACTTCCAACTCAGAAAGCCACCTGGGTTCTGGGGCCGCAGCCTCATCGCTGGAACTGAGACACGGCCCCTTTCCACAGCTTAGTCTCACGCACATGTTGGATGCTGGTGGCGCACATGCACTTGGGTTTCCTTACTGGCTTGCAAGGGCCCTTTGTCTCGTGTGGGAAATTAATCTTTTGTTTGTCACATGCATCAAAAATACACCCCAGCCCTGTGCTCGTGTTGTGCACTGTTCTCCTGTGTCCCTGCCTCAGCCACAGCCCGTGTTGTACAGGTCAGTGCCTGGACCCTTCAGAGCCTGGTGACACAGTCCTGGACTTGAAGTTGGAGATCATGGCCCAGCTCTGCTTCTGCTGGACAGCAGCTCCCAAGGGTCCCCAAAAGCTCCCATCACCTCTCCAGCCTGCCTCGGGCCAGCATCCATGCGGCTTAAGTCTCTGACAGAGTTTCCTCCTGGGCCCCAGTACAGGAGCAGCCTGGCCCTGAGGAAACCATCTCCTTCTGCTGCCTTTGATCCATGCAAGGCCTGTGATTCCCACCCTGACAGAGAGCAAAGAGCTCGTGGCAGGAGGGAGGGAGGGAGGGAGCCACAGCCAAGCCATCCATAATCCAGAACCACCCACAGTTCTACAGCATGAGCTCTCCCTACACACAGCTGCTGCGCTAGGTCAGGGCTGAGCGAGGACCACCTCTGTCCAGCAAAAAGGATCCCAAACAAGGTTTGAGAAAGCAGCAAACAAGCGACAGGAGGACTGGCTTTGACAAACCCAAAAGACCCACTCCCAAGGATGCAGCCAGAGGCAGGACCGGAAGGGTGGCAGAGCGGAGGCCGTAATGGTTGGTGGGGAACATCGTCTTCTTGGGTGTGACCTTTAGGCCACAAAGGACAAAGAGCCAGCCTCTGTCCAGCATGTGACTAGGACGAGGCCAAGGGACAAGCACCCCAACTGCACACCGGGGCCCTGAATGGCTCGGGAAGTGTCCCAACAGTCACGCCATCACGAGGCGGGGCCTGGGCACCCAGCAACACAAGGACCAGGGGATGCTGGTCTCAGCACAGGCACAAGTCTGGCAGGGAGGTGCACGCACACACGCACTCCCCTCACCACCTCAGGCAGCCTCAGCGCACGCGGACACATCCCGCTTACGGGACGCGGCAGTGAGCAGCCAGGGCGTAGGAAGCTGCGGGGACGGTGCTCCCACCGCCACCATCTGCCAAGGTGGCCCCGGCTGGGCACTCCCGAGGGCTGCACCCTATGCGAAGCCCACCCCTTCCCAGGAATCCTGGGGGTGGAGGCAGCCAGCTCTACATCAAGGCAGGCACAGAAGGCCACACCAGCGCCCTGCATCCCGCCCAGATGAACAAGTCTCCTCCCTCAGTGCAGGCAACTGTCTTGACCACAACCTGGAGTGTGGGCCGCCCCTCTGGCCTCTTCCTCCTTTCACGTGTCTATTTCTCATCACAGTGCTCGGCACGCCTACACACCCCACAAAGCCCCGCATGGTAAAGCTTCCTGACGTCCTAGCAGTGGCTCAGCCTGTGTCCTGCTGTTCCACGGCCACAGGGACCCCGGGACTGGGTGTCTGTGTTCTGCACAGTTCTGAGTTCTCCTGCCTGGCCAGGCTTCAGGGCTGCAGGACATGGCTTCAGGTGGGAAGATCGCCCCAATTACCCACCCTCTGACTTGCTGGGGCTCATTTTCCAATTGCAAGTTTATCTCTAATTATCATCTCAACAAAAACACAGGCTCGCATCAAGAGGAAAGTATACTGTGTCGCAGATAATTGCAGCCCTCGCCAGGACAGGCCCAGACACCAACTGTGTGCCCTTCTGCTGGGGACACAGGTGCACAGGGTGCCAGCGTCAGTGCCCACTGCGGGGAAGGCGCTGGTAGGTAGGTAGGGACCCTGGGCCCTGCCCCCTCACAGGTCTGTCCCTCTGAAAGGCCTTGCTGGGACCTCAGAGCCCAGGGACCCAAGCCTGATGCACACAGCAGCACAGCACAACTGGACCCCACTCCCCAGGGATGCTGGGGTCCCTGCCACCCCAGAACATGGGGCTGCCTCTCTGCCTGCACCTGCCACAAAGCCAGCCAGCAGCTCTGGGTCTGGGTCAGACGTTGCTGCTGATGCTGCAGCTGGGGGTGGTGGGGGTGACCCCACGCTGCAATGCTGAGACTCAGTGACCAGGTCTCTAGGCTGGACCATCACAGCCTCCTCTACAGCATCTGCCACCTCAGCTGCCCCTGGGGACTGGCACAGCACCTGCCAGGGAGCCTCAGTAAGGACAGCACAGGGCACAGTCTCTGCCTGATCCCACCCCCCAGGTCTCGGAGCACTCCCAGCACCCCAGTCCAGAAAGGGGCCTCTTCCCTCCGTGATGGCAGCAGGCCACCAAATCATGCCCCTCCCACAGATAAGGCCTGTGTACCACAATCCAGAAGGGATGGAGTGACCTCCAGCACTGCTGAGAGGTCATCTCAGGTCTTCATCCCTGCCAAAAGCACCCCACATGTGAACCCAGGCTTCACATGCCCCCAAGTGGTGCCAGTCCAGGCCCTGCCCTCCTGCCCAGGGTCAGCAAGTCGTCGGCCCACAGGGCTTCCCCATTGTGTCCTGGCCAGAGGGGACAGAGTGTGGAGATGGACGGGGTCAGCTGCTCCTTCACCCAAAGGCCCAGCCTGGGGACGCAATTTGAGGTGAGATAGGGCTAGGCCTGGGAGCAGGGGGAAGCCGCTGTCCTCGGTGCTGAACAAGCCAGCAGAGGGACTGGGCTGCCCTCTTGCAGCCTTGGGGCAGAGGCTGTGGGGCAATGGGGCTGGCCTCCTGCAGCCTTGGGTCAGGGGCTGTTGGGGGTGGATGGAGCAGGCCTCCTGCAGCCTTGGGTCAGGGGCTGTGGGGGGGGGGCTGGCCTCCTGCAGCCTTAGGGCAGGGGCTGGGGGAGGGATGGGGCTGGCCTCCTGCAGCCTTGGGGCAGGGGCTGTTGGGGGTGGGTGGAGCTGGCCTCTTGCAGCCTTGGGGCAGAGGCTGTGGCAGGGTGGAGCTGGCCTCTGGTGGTCTCATGGGTAGGGACTGGGCTCAGGTAGTGCAGAGTCCCCCAGGCCTGGTGAGTGGCTAGCAGTTTCCTCATGGTTTGGGGGAGGAGGCCAGCATGCCTGATGCCCATCCCAGGCAGCTGACAGCTGCTGTCCCCCACTGTGCAGAGTCAGCCAGAGGCACAGGGCACCCCTCACCCAGGAAGCTCCTGCGGGCCAATGCCTCCTGAGCGCCAGGGTCCCCTGTGCCCTCCCACTGGCCACCCCTACCGCTGGACCCAGCAACCCTTATCCTGAGTCCCCCAGGGATGGTCAAGCAGGCAGTGACCCACTTTCCCAGAGCCCTGGCTGCTGTGTGGGGGTGGAGGCAGCAGTGCCAGCTCCCTGGGGCCGTGTGGGCTGTGTGGGGACAGTGTGATGCTGGCTATTTGGAGAAACAGATTCGCAATGCAGAGCCCCAGCTGCTGGCCCAGCTGCCTCGGGTGGGTGACGGGAGAGGCCAGGCGAGGCACAGTGGGTACCTGGGAGGCCAAACCCTCCAACGGGGCAGCTGGGCTCCAACCCTAACTCTAGGCCTAAAATGGCCATTCCCCGAGGACAGCCACCACCGTGCGCCAAGTCTGCCACCACAGCACCTTGGCCCTGCAGCTACAGTATGCAGCTGCCATCACTTAGCCAGAGCCAAGCTAAGCTCCTAAGTACACACCGCCCTTGCCAGGTGCCAAGCCAGGGCCTACTGCCTACACGTCCTCTCATCCCAGTTGACCCCAGAGGTGTGTCGGGTTCTGCCTCAGGTTTCCCACCCCAGGAACCATGAGGCCACAGCATGTGCTGTCACAGTGCTGTGGCTGCTCCCTCAGGGCTTTTTGGGTGCAGGGCCAATGCTCCCTTGACTCTCCTGAAATCGAATCCTGCAGCCAGACCACAGTCTCCCTAAGCCAGGGCAGAGGGCAGAGGGCAGAGGACAGAGGGCACAGGCCACTGGCAGGGGCGCTGGTGTGGGAAGGCAGCAGAAGCTCAACTGGCTGGGGTCCTATTGGGCACAAGGCAGTACAGGCTTCTCGTGGCAGGGTACAGATGCCATACCCCACACTTAAATGTTGGGGTAAGTCCCATGGCTGGGTCCCCACTCCAATTAAGGGGCACCTCACCCACCCAAGCGATTCCCCCACACCATCTCCTTGGGTATCCAGAGTGGAAAGCACCCTGTGGGGCCCCAGGTGAGACTTGGGCCAGAGCACTGCCTCTCCTCAGAGCCCAGGGGCTGAAGCTACTGGCACAGCTGCAGGTGCCCAAGTGTGGGGATATGGTCCCAAGGGTGTGTCCGTATCCACACAGGGAGAACCCACGGAAGTGGCCTGATTTGGAAAGGGCCCCTGTGGAGGTCACTAAGTTATGGATATCTGTGTGAGATCATCAGGACTGAGGGATGCAAAGATAGCTAGCACCCTTAAGCCCAAGAGAGTGCCCCGCCCTGCCCACACCTCCACGTGCCCTCAGGCCTAGGGACCAGCGCGTGTGCTGGCCACGCAGCCCCACTGAGCTCATACATGCACTTGCCACATCCACATTCATGCCATTTCCTGTGATAAACTGTTCCCATTCATTCTATGACAAACCCTCAGCGCCCCAAGTACACCTGTGCCGGCCACACAGGTGGACCGTGGGGACAGGACCCTGGGGACAGGAGTGGAGCCCAGTGCTCCCCAGCCTCCCCAGGCAGTGTGGGCACTGCGCAGCAGGCAGGCCTGGCCCCAGTCCCAGCAATGCCCCGTGCGACCAGGATTCAGGCTCCCAAGCAACTTCTGGATGCTCACAAAGCTCGGACGGGAAACTGAAGATGGGAGCCCAGTCTCCAGGTGGGCAGGGCCCCTGAGGTGCAGGTACAGGCTAGGGGTGGTGCATGACATGCAGGGCAAAGAGGAGTGAAGCCAAGAGTGGAGAGGGGCAGCACCCTCTCTCCACTGAGACAGCCTGCAAGCAGTGTCCCCAGGAGACACTGGCACTCGGAAAATCTCTCAGATTAAAACAACCAAGCCATGAACAACGCCACAGTCTACCCCCTGGCCGCTTCCACCTGAGCCTCCCCAACCTGCACCCGAACACGGCAGGCCAACCCAGGGGAATGGGGGACAGACCTGACCCCAGATTGCTGCAGCCAGGGATGGGGAGAGCCACATTGGGGGTGGGGGAGTTCCCAGAGGAGGGCACCAGAGTGCCTGGGACCCCAGCCCCATCCCCCCAAGGCCAGGAGGAGCCCCTGCTGGAGGCACCAGTGGGGCAGACAACCTTCCCAGCACCCAAAGGCAGCCTGCTGGGGACTGAACTCTTCCAGCCTAGAGTTCCCTGGAAAGTCTGAAGTCACTCAGTGCTCAGGCTCTGAACTTGGTACAGGGAGGGAGGTGATCCAAGCAATGTCAACATCCCAAAGCAGTGGCCCAGGGCTCCTTGTAGACATGTAGACCTACACCCTGTACCTGGAACGCACCTTGTGTATTCACACAACAAATGCTTCCTGGGTTCTCCTGGTGACAGGCACCCAACACTACAGGACAGAGAAAGGTGTCATCCTCTCAATCTGTGGCCACGGTAGGGCGGCACCCTGTGGAGGGGCTGCCTGGCCCCAAAGTCACCCCACTTCATCCTCAGCACAGCATCAGGACGCAGGAAGACCCAAGGCTTGGCAGAAGCAGGGAGATGCGACCTTGGCCAGCAGACGCAGCCACAGCCCACGAATGTATGTGTTCAGAAAGCGCTCTGAGGTTATAGACACAAGGACCCCCAGTGGGCCCGCAACAGCGCACAGTAGCAGGGGGGCTCGTGAGGCTCTGGGCAGAATGGAGGGTCGGTCCAGGCAGGCGCAGAAAGCCAGAACGGATACCAGCGTGTGGCCCTGCATCCTCGCCCACCATCCCACGACTGGAGGAAGCTGGCCGGCACAGGGCAGCCAGAGTAAGAGGAGCTGCACACGGCCTCCTGAAGCTTGGCAGGTCCAAAACAAGGGACTCCGAGGAGGGAAACTCCCACCCCCGGGGGGTTCTCAGACACAGCCAGGGAGACGGGAGCACCGGCCTTTCTCCAGGAGTAGCGCCACCCGCGGGCTTCTTGATGCTGAAGGAAGACCTGGACCACCACCTTGAACAAACACCCCAATACCAGGCTGAACAAAGACCCCAAAGTCAGATGGACCTGAGAGCAAGCAGGGAGGGACTTCCAGCTGGAGGACGATGCCCAGTGACTGTCCTGCCCACAGGCAGAGAGGGCGTGGCCCAGGAGGGGATCCACAGGAAGGGCCTTTTAGGCTCCTGTCCTCCGAATACAATAGACCCACACCCTGCAGGTCAGGTAACCCAAAGACAACTGAGGCAGCAGCCCTAGAGGGGACCGTCGACAGGAAGCAAAGCCTCGCTGTGCCTTAAAAATCACAGAGGACGCCAGTGGGCTCTCGCTGCTGGTTATATCTGCCAATCCTTACCACGCCAGAAACTGAAACAGATTTTGCAAGTACTAATTCACTTAGAAACGACAAGCCCACAGTGCATACATTAACACACACACAAACAGCATTGCTGTCAGAGATAACCAAGTGTTTCCAAAGCAAATGCACCCCACCTTCCATCTTTGTGTGTCCCTTAGTGACACAGCCTGCATCCTGGGTTGCAGTGTTCAGAGCGTCCACAACGTGACAGAACAGCCTGGGCCTCACAGGCTCCTGACCCAGCCCTGGAGCAATGGCTGGAAACACAGGAAAGCGGTGTTGCCAAAACGGGACTGGAGACGAGGGGACTAACTCATGACCCAGGACACAGGAAGCAGGAAACAACGTGTGGAGAACAGAGAGACAGAAGGGACACGCACAGAGATGCCACAACCACACTGTGTGGCAACATCACTGTGTGGCTCAACGAAGGTGAGCACTCAGTCCATACTCCCAGGGCTGGGGTCAGGGGCACAAGAACAAGTCCCCAGGGTGGCAAATGCCCCACGGACCACGAGAGCGTGGGGTAAAAAGAGACAGCAAGACCATTGCCCGTGGAGCAGGGACTCAACCTGGCACTGGGGAGGTCACAGCTATCACAGGAGGTGGAGTCAGGGGACAGAGGAGGAGCCTGGTACGGACAGAGGGGAAGTAGGAGCCACCCAGTGGGTGAGGGACAAGAGCAGGTATGTGGCTCCTCTAGGCCTCACCTGACAAGTTAGGAGCGGTGTCCACTGGAGGCTGGTCCCAGGGAAGCCCCTCTCCTTGTAGCTGGGCAGGGCCGGGACTCTGGGAAGGGGGATGCATGAAATGGGACAGGACAAGTGGGCTGAGCTTTTATGGCGCTGTGCTTACAACAAACAGGTGAACAGCACAAGGAGAAAAGGAAGGCAGCTTGGAACTCAAAGAACCGGGAAACCTGCACCAGTGCAAACGGGCCCTGTCACAAACGCATACAACCACAGACACCAGGACTCTGACAGTCACTGCCACACCAGGTTCCTGTCCTCGCCTTCCCAATGCCACACAAGCCAGGTCTTGAGCAGACCCTGCGGGCACTGGGCGCAGCTTCCTTGAGTGGGGCCACCACTCGGCCCCTCAACAGACTGGGGCTCCAGCAGGGTCTGAAGAGCAGGTGGGGGGTCTCAGCTCCGGGCAGCTGCAAGGCCAAGCCCAGGACCACTCCAGCCACAGCTGCCCCTCTGTTTCCTGCCCCGCCAAGGGTGCTGTTCGGGGGTCACGGGGATGCCTGGTGTCCCCATCACATATCACAACAGGTGGCATCCCCTCCGGACACACCCGGTTCCTGCAGGAGGCCAGCAAAGGGACCTGGTTCTCCTCTCTGCAGACCCCACCGCTCTGCCCTGTGGGAGCCCCAGCCCACCCACAGGCTACTCCCCTCAGCATGCCCCAAGGCCCTAGACAGGGATGCCCATAGTTCTGTGGACTGTCACTGCGAGGGCCCTTGAGGTCCACTAGGGACCTGGGAGCCAGGTCTTCCTGGGGCAGCAGGGCTGTCTGGGAATGGCAGACTACAGGTTGCAGAGGCACTGACCTTGCTGGCCCCCAGACCCCATGATGGCAGAAACCACACCATCCTTCCCAGGAGGTCTGCCAGATCAGACTGTTCCCCAACCCAGGCCCAACCAGCACCGTCATGAAGGGTAGACAGTGGGGACCAGAGGCCTCTCCAGAGAATGCAGCCATGCTGTGCCCTGGGCTCCCAGACCCCAGCCACCTGGTACTCACTAAGGAAAGGTCTTGGCTCTGTCCCAGCGTTTCCCGAGGGTGCTCATCCCACATCCCCACAGACCCATGCAGCGGGGACAGGCACACAGGGGTTGTGCCCTTGTGGGAGGGTGGGTGGGATCTCAGGTGCCAGCCCAGGTCAGTGAGCAGGCCCAGGTGTCTGTGCTTCTACGGAGGTTGGGAACCACACACTTAGCCACCTGGGCAGGGGCTCACCTGCTGTCATGTGACAGCCTGGTGTTCATGTGAACATGCTCACCTGGCAACCAGAGGAATCAGCCTGGGCCACAGGTGCTGCACCCAGCCTGGCATTGGAGAGGTCCCTGCGCTGGAGCTAGGACACCTGGGAGTGTGACCGGGTGGTACCGGTACAGCCTGGCCCAGGCCTGCCCTCAGCTGGGGACAGGACCTTCAACAGGTGGCCCTCTGCCCCAGGGTGGGCTTCCCTCCAGGCAACAGCTGCGCAGGAGCAGGCCTCATCTCCCATGGCAGGGGGACAGACTGTGGCCCTCCAGCTGTGCCACAGCTCCTTTCCAGAAGTGAGGCTGGGCGAAAAAGAGGACACTCGGATCCCATATGCATAAGCCAGCCTCCCACCTGGGGCAGCCCTGTGACCCTGGGAGGAGGAGCCACTCCTGCCCTGCAGAACCCCAACCCACATCCCAGAGGATCTCCCTGGTCTCCAAACCCCGGCGCCTAACACAAAGCCCTCCCCCTCCTCTTCCCTGCCAAACCTCCATCTGTTGCCATGGCAACAGGAGCAGCGCAGGCAGGCAGCATCTGTGGCTCCTGCCCCACCCTTCCTTCCAGCCCCCTGCACTGGGCCAGCTCAGGCCCCACTAGCCCCACACCACCCTGGCCTGAGAGCACAAGCACCTGCTTCTCTTCCCACCAGCTCGTGGTGGCCTGGCTGCTCCTTGACCTGTCTCTGCCAGCCCCAGCATGTCCCTGTGTCCTTCGCACCCTTCAACCACAAGGCCCACATTCTGTCACCGCCCATCACCTGCCCTCTCCAGCCTTGTGAATGGAATCACATGGGTACACTCTAGCCCCATGGGTGCCACAGGGACTCAGACATCCGGTCACCCCAAGCAGAAGGGCAGGGCTGTGTAGACTAGGCAGATAGGGCCTTCTACCGGTGAAGAGCTCTGGACAGCCTTTGAAAACTTCGTCAAGGTCATGACAGGCGATTGTCCAAAGAAGCCGAGTTTCCCAGTGAGCTGCAAATGACTGAACCCCTGAACAAAGGGAGTGCACGCCCCGCTGACCAAGAAACCTCACCAAACAATGGAGACCCCTTCCCAGCATCCAGGGGGTCTGCAGAGCACAGGGTGGTCCAACACCAGGGGTTGGCCCCTGAGGGTCACCGCCAGGCTCAGGGCCAGGCGGGGCCTCAAGGGGACCCCATATCTGCAGCCTGGGAGCAAGGCTACCTCTCCAGGTCAGCAGGATGGGTGCCAGTGCAGGACCACAGCCCAGAATCAGGACAGCTCACCTGCTGGGCACACCCCACCTGCTCAGGGGCAGCACAGCATGGAACTCTTGCAGAGGTCTGGGGCCTGGAGTCTGGCTCAGGTCCGCCCATGTGGCCAGGCTGAGTCTGCGGACAAATGGATCTGCCTAATTCTGGACTGGAAGCTATCCCGAGACACCCCACACACACACTCCAGCTGGCTGAGGCGCTCAGGGCTCAGGCAGAAAGGAAGTGCTGGGCCTAGCACCCTATAGCCAGGCAGCTGAGGTATGAAGGTCCCAGAGTACCTTGTCCTTCAACCCTTCTGATGGCCGCTGCCCTACACTAACCCACAGACCCCTGAGATGGATGGCAATGTGTGGTTCAGCCCCTGGACTCCACCCTCCAAAGCCAGAACTCAGATGGGGGCTGGAGGTCTCCCAGAGGGCAGAGGCTGGCCGGCCTGTCCCAGGCAGCAGGACTATGTGCCCCCAGGCTGGGTGTCAGGTTCCTAGGTCTGCAAAGAGGACGGGGGAGGGGCGGGGGGGTAGGCTGCAGTTTGCATCCCCTGGGGGACAGATGGGTGGGACATGGTGCTGGGAAGATGCTGAGCCCTACAGGTGAACTCTGTCAACTCCAAGGCTTGGGGCTCTGACTCTCACCAGGTACCACCATTAGCACAGTGACTGGTGAGCCATTCAGGAATATGTGAGGGCTGAGGGCCTGTGGGGAGGGGTCCCTGGTGCTCCTGGGCTGTCACTTGGCCTGGTAGCCATCAGCCAAGCCCCCACCAGCTCCAGGTTGCCATAGCAACTGCGGAATTAGCCTGAGACAACCTTGTTGAGAGGCAGCTGAAGCCTACTCTGCCAAAGCAGAGGCCGGCAGGCACCCACCTGTCGCCTAGGCATGGGTCCTAGAGACACGGGGGAAAGGGGGCCTCAAGGAGACAGGGACCCCCCCCCAACCCCCCCCCAGCTTTCCCTGCTCCCTGGTCTGGAGACACAGGGCTGGGAACCAGCAGGAGATGAGTAGAACATGGCCCCTACACTGTGCCCAGTCTGTGCCCTGCCTCCTTGGCCAAGCCACATGGCACCACATTCCTGGAGGCCTGTGGGGCCAGGGCATCATGTTAGATGCTACGAATGGGCTTCTGCCACTCAACACTGTAACATCACCCCAGTGAAACACCTCGATGAGGCCTTCATGGCTCCATAATCAGGCAAGAACTGCTTTGCTCGCCTCCTGGCGGGGCAGTACTAGGCCTGGGAGCAGGTGTTGAGCCTGAGACACCTGCCAGGTAATGGCTAGGGACCCCAGGAGGAGCACAGGGATCTTCAGGGCCCAGCACAGAAGGGTGGAGCAAGGAGGCAGTGGGGGCTGCCAACTGGGGTCAGACACCTGGAGAACCCCAGGCTCACCCCTTCTGCAGAGACAGCAGCCAGCCAGCTCCAGGGCAAGTGGGCAGGGTGGGGCAGCAGGAGTGCAGGGCCCGGCAGGCAGAGGTGGTGGGTGAGGGACTCAGAGCACCTGGCTCAGGGCCCTGGCAGACACTCACCTCCCCCTCCCCACCGTGCTCGAGGCTTTGGCTGCCTCCTCCTGCTCTGCACCTACCAGGCCCCACCCCTCCAGGGCCCCAGGGATGGGGGTGGGTTGCCATGGTGACAAGGTCGGGGATACCTTCCCTGGGAAGCCCCAGGGAGCCTCGCCTGCCATCCCACATGCAGGCAGATTCAGCATGCAGACCTGTACACTGATGCATACACGGGCCTGCACATACACACACACATACACAGGGGCCTGCACACACACCCATGCACACACAGGCCTACACACACAGACTTACGCATACATACACAGGCCTGCATACACGTGCCCATGCACACAGACTATTCATATAAACACACACTTGCACACACACACAGGAACACACAGGACTATACCCCCACACTCACACACACCTGTGCCCATACAGACCTGTACATATACACACAGACCTCCCAAGGAGCCTCGCCTGTCATCCCACATGCAGGCAGACTCACAGGCCTGCACTGACAGACCTGCACACACAGACATGCCCGTGGACACAGGCCTGCACATATACACAGGAACACACAGGCCTGTGCATATCCTCATGCCCACCCTAAGACAGCCGACGCCCAGCCTCTCCAATCTCACTGCTGCCTGGGACCCTGCCAACCCTCCCCAGGCCCCGTGACAGCCTGGGACAGCCAGCAGCAGGGGCCACATGCCAGAGCCAGAGCCACCCTCCTGCTCGCCCCCCTGCCACTCTGTTGGCCACGCTGAGAGCTCAGTGCCTCCAGTGGGTCCTCTGCAGCCCAATGGCCTGGCCTACCTGGGTGCCCCAGAATCTCGGGGGATGGGAGCTTCAAGGGCAGAAAGGTCCCCCCCTTCCTCCTTCAGGGGACCCCTCTGTCCCCTGTTGCCAAGGCCCAGCACCCTCTGCCTGGCTTGGAGTCCCAAATCTGACTCTCTTGGGTAGGTAGGGATACCTGGACACGAACTGGTCACACAGTGAGGCCTACCACAGTGGTCTGGCAGAGCCAGGGACTCAGGACAGCTGTGGGGGCTGGAGCTGAGCAGGAGGGTGCAGGAATCTCTGGAAAGAGGGTGTCCAGAGCCTGGGGTGCGGATCACGACCACAAGCCTGGAGTGGGGGAAAGGGGAAAGGCCACGTACATGGCCACATACAGACCCATGACAGCAGCATGCCACGGATGGGTGGGCAGGGGAAGCCAGGCAGCAATTCAACTCCAGCCACACAGGGGCTGCCCTGCAGCAACATCTGGCCATTCCCCACCTGGCCTGGGATGGCTGACAGCTGAGGACAAGGCAGCCTGGCACAGCAACCTCCATCCTCTCTGCAGAGGAAGCAACTCCCCTGGGGGAACTGGAGGGACAACAGACAAACACACAGTGTACAACCCTGGCAGGAGGGCACGATGGAGGGGCACAAGGGCCCTGCACCCAACAAGGATGCAGGCTGTCCCAGAGGCCACAAGGTAATCTCCACCAGGGTAATAATAGAATCTGCTTAGCGGGCAGTGGCAGGAAGGACAGGGAGGAAGGCAGAGCCTGCTGCCCAGCCCTGCTGGCCCAGACACTAGCGGCTGTCACCAAGGGCCATGGAGCCGGTGGCCACACCCGGACCCAGGCAGGATGCCCACCTTGGCCACCTCTCCCATGCAGGTGAGCACCAGGCTGGTGGCCTCCCTGTTCTACACATTCTGCCCTTCCCCATTCACCTTCTCTGGAGTGCTGGACACAGGCCAGACACCTCCAGGCCCTCTCCGTCCCAGCACCAGGAGGGCAGTCCAGGTGTCCCTCAGTCCTGAGACCCCTACAGCATAGCAGAAAGGCAGAGAACAGAGGGGCCTCGGGCAGGCAAGGGACGTGGAGGTGTGGGGTGCTGGAGGTGGGGGTGAGGCCAGTCGCGTGGTGGCACCCAAGGCTGGCAGCTTCACAGGCAGCTAGGGCCTGGCAGGGGACACATGTCCCCACAGGTCACCACCCAATGTGACTCCTGCGCACACTTCACAGGCCAAAGCACACCCATCTCTGATGTGGAGAGGCGAGAAGAGAGATGCCCATGCCCTGGGAAGGGGGCCAGGACGTGTCACAGCCCGGGTCCTCCTGGGAAAGGTGGTGAGCATTGGAACTGGGATGAGCAGAGCAGGCACAGCCAGCCTCCCCATCCAGACCCAGGCTGAGCCAGCCCCACGCCACACACACCCCAGCCTGCTGCCCTGACCCCCAGGTCAGCACAAGCTTGGCTTATGAGGCCAAGAGGCCACCTGTCCCACAGCCGCCACACTTGCTGAAACAGCACAAAGCCCCACACAACAGGGACTCTGGGATCCAGATGGGAAGGGACAGCAGCGCGCCCAACACACCCTGGAACACCCGGACCACCCAGGACTGACGACGCTTCTAGGGGCTGCTGGCCATCTCCCAAGGGAAGAGACTCAGTGTCCAGGTCGGGGGCCTGGAGCCCAGCAAGGAGCCCTCTGTGTCACAGATCCCAAACAGCACGAGGAGTGTGCCCACGGCCACCGACACTCTGCAGGCCCCAGTCCCAAGATGGACTCTCACAAAGACAGCAGTGACACTCTACAGGGACCAGCCCTGCACAGACAGACAGGTCCATGGCTCTGGGTGGCATAGCATCTCCCTCCTCCCCGAGCTAACAGCCAGGCCCAGCCTGGGCTCCCTGTTGCCGCTGCAGAGCCAGTGGGCAGTGTCCCAGGCACCACCAGCAAGGGACCACCACCCGACAGCCCTGGAAAGAATGGGATCCCAATCAGCTCAGGACTCCAAGGAGTCCCCCACATGACTGTCACCCCATCAGGGTGACCAATGTAGAGGTCCCTACTGGGCTCATGAACCAGTGACAGGTGCTGACCTGGGGTCCAAGGTGGAGTAGATGGCCACCATCCTTCCTCCCTGGGCCTGAGGACAACTGCCGCTGACCCCAGTGACCAGCAGGCCCTGGCTCCCTCCGGCACACAGCTAGCCAGGCACCACAGCACACGGCACCTGAGCTGCAGGGTTTGCACTGGGAGGGCAGAATGCTGGGCAGACCCTGGGCACAGGGTGTCACCATCCCCGCTGCAGTCCCAGCCAGGCCCCTGAAGAGTCCTGCCAGGGACAACAGTAACTTCAGCTCATCCACACACCCATCTACCAGACACAGTGACACTCATCTGCAGAGGCCCTCACACCATGGCATTTCTATTTCACTGTCTGATCGGGTGTAAGTCCCCAGGGATCAGGGTTTGGAGCCACAAATCTCTAGTCATGCAACCCAGCAGCCGGCCCTCTCTGACTTGCTGGTTCAGCGCCTCCCAGCCTCCTCTGTGGGACTGAGCCAGGCCCCAAGGCTTCTCTCCCTCCCAAAGGTCAGCTGCTTCCAGTCACTGCCCCTGCCCAAGCCCCTCAGGTGCAGACTTCAGGCCTCCCATGAGCAGGGCCCCTAGGGAACTGGCCAGGCTGGCCTGCAAACTAGCAGGTCCAGGGCCCCACAGGACCCAGGTCAGGCAGCCTGTGGGAAACACCAGTGCCCCTCCTCCGACTGCCACATCTCTCCCCGGCCAGAAGGTGAAGTGCAGGCTGGCAGCCCCAGACCCAGCACACAGCTAACCTCTCAATCCAAGCACTATCCACCCTGTGGCCACCCCAATACCATCTCTTACACTGCTGCATACCATCTACCCTGGGGCCACAAGAGCCCCAAAATGCCAAGGGACAGATGTCACAGCTCAAGCCTAACCCCGCCCTTGGGGCACCCTGGCCCCAGCCTTGACATCTCCCTGTCAGATGCACAGAGACTTGGGGCCAATGTGAGTCCACTGTGATGGCGGCTGTTCTCTGCCAGACAGTGTAGCCTGTGCCCAAGCGCACAGGAGCCCCAGGCAGTTTCCACCTCCCCCTCCTCAGCACGGGGCCCAAGGCTGCCTCAGGGGAACAGGCCTGGGGTTCACCCAGGACCCCAAGGCCCCATACCACTCTCCCAGCTGACACAGGGGTCTGGGGAACCCCAGAGGTGCAATCTGAGACTTCAGCACAACCCTGCTGGACAGCTCCTGGCCAGTAGTAAAGGACAGAGGGCCTGGTCCACACAACCTGCAGGGCGGGGCCACATCATTCAGGCTCACCAAGCCCTTCCCAGCAGAGGGCAATGGTGGGACAGGAAGGGGCCATGGGCTCTGGGTGCTGGAATGCTGGGGTCCAGGGACACACTCAGGCAAGCAGCCTCCACAACCCTACTCTTCCAGATTGCCACAGTCCTGGTCAGACTGAAACACACGCACACACAGAGGAAATGCTGTGCACCACTCACGATGCACAGCAGGCAGGAAACCTAAAAGACGATGCCCTCCAGGGCCGGCACATGGTGCTCACAGGTGAGTCAGCCCAGAACTCTATGGCACAGGAGCAGGTGGCCCAGGTAGAGTGGTTCCTGGGGTCCACGCTGCAGTGCCCCAGTGGTGGCCCAGTGAGCCCTCCAACTGGGCTGGGTGGGAGCCCCACGCCCCAGAGGCCAAGCTGTTCCTGGAGCCTGAGCATATCCAGCCAGCAGGTTCACACCGTGGACCCTGGTCCCATGCCTGCTCACCACATGGTCCCCCAGGTCGCTTGATGGACAGGGCCTGGCACAGCCAGTGCCACAGGCAGCTGGGGGCTCATGCTCACCACTGCAGCAGCCCCTGCCAAGCTTTCTGGAGTAGCAGACACCCATCCCCAGTGGGGCTAAAACAGGCACAATTACACCTGCGGGGTGTCTGTTCCCACAGAGACAGGCTGGGGGACAGGTCCCATCTGTACACTCCATTTGGCAGTGTGAGGGGCCCATCCTCAGCAATCCCTGGACTTGAGGTGGCACCCACATGTGCCACACTCAGGGCCAGGGATCAGGTAAGAGGTAGCCCCGGGGTGGGTGCTGACCAGCACCAGTGTCAGGAACTCAGACCCTCAGCCCCCCAAACCCAAGCCCCAGTGATGCCAGGCCTTGGACTGAGAATAGCGCCCAGCCCTGAGCCTGGAGGGCACCATTTATCGCTGAAGAGGAAGGCAGTCAGGGTCCCCTGCTGTCTCTTGAGCAGTGGGGCTCAGTGACAGGAATCAGCCCCCCAAAGTTAAAAGTCTGGCGTCTGAAGATTTCTACCAGTGTCGAGAGACAGGTGTTAATTTAAGGATGGTCACAGCACTGTGGTTCTAAGTGCTTGCGTCCTCCCAACACCAACGCCAGAACCTCCTTGGTTCACCACCACCTGGGACTCACTTCCAAACAACCGGGCAGGTGAAGCAAAACAGGCTGTGAGTCACTTGCAGCAAAGGCTGGAGCTCGCTGGCTTCGGCACCCTCTCTGTACCCAAACTGGAAACAGTGCAGGGTCAACCCAGAGCTGGACACATGCCTCCCAGGACAGCCCCAACACACAGAAGTCCTGGGAATTGAGTAGAAAGCAGGGCTGGGGTGAGGCCACCTGCAGGGATTCAGAGACACATCTTGGGGCCCAGGGACAGGAGAAGCTCTGCAAAGGGTGGGGCTGGGCCCTGAGGGACTGTGCCAGCCCAGTGTCCCCTTTGCTGGGCATGCTTGACTGGCTGGCTTGCCACAATCCCCGTCCTCTCCCCTGCTTGCCACCCACCACAAAGGGCCCCAGGAAATCCCATCTGTGGGGGACGAGCAGCTGCCCCATCTGTCCTCACCTCTCCCGTGATCTCAGGTCCAAGGGCGCCCTGGCCACAGCAGCCAGGCCCTGCTTCACCCACATGCATGTGCATTTCTACGGCAGCATCTCGGCACCACCCCTGGGCCAATTTAGGAGGGGGGAAACTGAGGCAGGGGGAAACTGGAGTGACTCCTGAACTGCAGTCTGGGCTCCCACCAAGGGCCTGGTGGACCCTGGGATGTCTAAAATCAGTGCCCACTGGACACAGGTTCTCCCAGGGCCCAGCCTGCTCTGCGCCTTGATGGTGCGGATGCTGGTGCCCAGGGAAAGAGGGGTCAGGCCTACATCTTCCTGCCACCCCAGGGAAGAAGGCACTGCAGGGCAGGCAGAGGGCCCTGAAGATGCAAAGCAGAAACAGTGGGGCAGGCAGAAGCTGGGCAGTCCAGGAAGTTCCAGCAGTGAGCGAAATAAGTCATCACCTGTGTGGCGTGCCTGAAGCCCAGACTCGGGGCTGCCTGCCTGCCCACCAGTGGCTACCTCTAGCCATGGCTTCCTGGAGAGAGTGCTGTACAGGTGAGGTTCCTGCACAGGTCAGCCCCACCAGGCCACACCCATGGGCAAGTCAGCTCTGCTCCAACTTCAGGGACCCAGAGCTGTCCCTGGGGCCCTCAGGCATGACCACTGCAGCCCACATGCTGGCCCCTTCTCCCATCTGCCCAGCAGCTGGGATCAGGGCCCCAAGCCATGTCTCAGCTGCCACATTCCTGACCAGGCAGCTCCCCCACAAACCACCCACAGTCCCAAGCCCCGCTGACATGCAGCCACCCATGCCTGCGTCACTAGCCACACACCAGCAACTACTGGACCCCTCCTGCCTCTGCCCATGGCCAAGAAGGCCAGCCTTGCCCTCAGAGACCCTCAGCTCAGCCTGGGCCCAGAATGGGTGGCAACATGTGAACGCCCCAGGCACCTCCATCCTACAGGGCCAGGAACTCCAGCCCCAGGGAGCCCCAGAAATGCCCAGGCCACCTCCTCCCCAGGTGGGCCAGTCCAGAACCGCAAGGGCCAGAACTGTCTGTCCAGACCTGGCCAGGCCCAAAGAGAAGGTGGTTCTGTTCTCTCAGGCCAGGACCCCAGGAGCAGTTAGGGCTCAGCTTGGCCTGGGGACACAGCGACCCAGGGGACTTCATGCTGCTGGGCAGGCACTGTCACTACCCTGGGCCCAAGGAAGAATCCAACCCAACCTGGAACCGGAAAGGCCAGAGGCTGCTGGGGCAGGGAGGCATCTGCAGCAGCCAGGCCTCAAATGCCTTCCTGAGGGTGGGGCTGCTCCCCGCAGCCAGGCTCAGAACACTGGCCCTCAGAGGCAGCAGAACAAGGCCTGGCACAGGCCCTGCTTTGTCCTGCCTCAGTTCCAGCCCAGCCTCCATCCTGTAGAGGGCCCAGGGCAGCATGGCCCCGCAGCACCCCTGGGGCAAAGCTCCAAGGCCTCCTCTCCAGAGCCGGCCAGCTATGGGTGCTGCCTCAGAGGAGCCTGACCCTCCTGGGTACTTCCCCAAGAGCCATCATGTTACCACAAGGGTGACCTCCCGCTACTCCCAGAAGTACCCACTACAGGCAGCCCAATCACAGGTCTTCCCAACCGCTCTGCCCCAGAGCTGCCTGGTGCTGGCTTGGGAGGGCTTGTAGGCCGTGAGGGCAAGGACTGTGCCAGGGCATGGCTCCTATGGTGGGTAAGGGTGGGGTATGCTACTGCCTGGGGGGCTCCACAGACATCCAGCAGGGACACGGGGCTCTGGGCAGGTGGTGGCTGGAGGGGGCAGTCCCTGCTGGCCTCACAGTCCCCAAGGTGACTGGTGTGCGCGCACAGGGGTTAGGGGAGTTCACATGCTGGCGACAGATACCTTCAGCAAAGAGAGGCCCTGGCACCTTTAGCAGCAGGGAGGGGCGGCCTCAGACCATGTGGAGCCTAGTCCATCCCCACCTGCCATAACGTGGCCTCTGGGGGCCCTAGCTGTGGTCATTTCCAAGCCTGCAAGAGGCTCTGCCAGGAACTAGTCCCCTCAGGGCTCAGGACAGCAGTGCTGCAAAGGCAGCGGGGATGGCCATGCAGGTACCCACTTCGCTCTGACAGCCCCAGACCCAGGCTCCCAATACAGTGTACAGGCAGAGACCCAGCCAGCGCAGGCCACTATGCCGGCTCAGCTGCAACCACACCTGGGCATCAGCGCCTCAAAGAGGGGGTGCCCCGATGGTCTATCTCACCTATTTCCCCTTCTCACCTGTCCCATCGTTGCCTGTCCCACTATCTATCTCCTCCTGTCACCAGTCCCATCCTCCCTGGTTCCTCCCACCCCCAACATCCCACCAGCTGCCACTGCTCCATGCCAATTGTCTCAGAGGTCACTTGGAAGGGGACAGGGGCATGTCAAAGCCCCTCAGCGTGGCAGCCCAGGTGAGTGGAAGGGCAGCCCCTATCCCCATCCCCAACAGACCCAGAAGCAGCTGAGGAGCCCTGTCCACCACCCGATCCCACAAGGTACCCAGATGCTCCCAGCTTCAGTGGGCCAGGCCCTCCTGGGCAAGGGAGCTCTGGTATGGGCAGGAAGGTGCCCATCTCATTTACCAACGGGTGGAAGAATGAGGCCACACAGCCCACACCACGCACCCTTGGGGACATGCACAACCACACCCCTCCTTCCCGTCCAGGCTCTGGGCAGCTTTCGATGTCAGGAGCATGTATCAGCAGCTCTGGTTCCTAACTGTCTCACCATGAGTCCCAGCAGGAACCAGACTGGCAACTCTTGGTCAGAGTTAACAGTAGAGCCTTGGAGGTGGACTTCCACCCCAGCTGTGCCTGCCCCGGCACCTTGAACAGGGTCTCTGAGACTAGAAACCTCTTGGGGCTGCCAAGTGCCATCCAGGGCACACCCTAGGCCACCATGTACCTTGCAGGGGACACACCTGGGCAGAAGGGCGATGACAGCAGCCACCACCAGGCCAGCCAAGAGCCAGGTCAAACACCATCAAAAAATGACAGGAGCCACTCATGGGACCAAGGTCCCCCAGGCTGAAGGTACAGGGAAGGGGTGGGCCTGCCCCTGGAGGGCACCGTGGGGAGCTGCATACCACCCAGGATGACTCCAGAGCAGCCCACCCTCCCTCAGGCTGCCTAATGCCGCTTGACTGTCCCACCCAGCCACCCAAGGAGCAACTTCATCTAGAGAGATGGGCAGGGGGATGTGGAGAAGAACAAGGAGGGCCAAAATGTCCTGGGCTCACAGACACGGGAGGGCAGGAGCTGGGGCCACCATGTGTGGCCTCCGCAGCTGCCGGGTGGCCACATCATGAGCAAGTTCCACACAAGAAGCCACAGGAGAATGCACTCAGGGCAGCAGTGGACAGAGGTCCAGCCCACAGGCCTCCTGGCAGGGATCCTGTTCCACTCCAGGACAAAGGGCAGGCATGGGACGCAGCCACTGTGCCAGCAGGCCACGCATTCTGAGGTCCTCATTCCCCAAGACATCCCTCAACAGAAAAGTGGAAAGACAGGCATGTGTTTGCTTTGTGACCATGAAGACTTGGGAAGGCACTGCTTCCCACTGCTGCTGGGGGGGAGGGGGTCCTAAACACCACACCACACGCCTTGGTGACATCCACTGCCAGTAATCAAGGTGGAAGCCTCCTGTGATGAACTCAGACTCAACAGAGAGTAGAGAGATGTGTTCCTACCCACAGCCCCGACTGTCACCACCTACATGCCCAAGGTTCCTCATGATAATGTTTTACTGGTACCGTAATTAGATTATTTCACTGTATTCCACTGCCCTGGGCCCTTCTTTCACCAAGGGGCTCCCAAACTACTACTTCTTCCCAGGAAGCTTAGCAGCAGCTGTCTGCACCCCCCAGACCCAGGCCACATACTCTGTGCCTCAGGCCCTCTTGCTGCTCAGAGTGAGCCAGACACCTTCCTGCCTCTGCCTCAGTTACATCACAACCCAGAATGGCCCACTTTCTCCCCAAAGGCCACTTCCCCACTCTGCCTCCTGCGACCCTGAGGTATTTGCAGAGGGCTCCGACCCCCACAGGCACCCTCTAGCTCTCCCCAGCTCCCTGGCCTGCCCGACTCTGAGGAACTTCTCCCACAGGAAGATAAGCGCTCTGTGCGGATCGGACCTCTGGGCACTGGAGGCAGACTGATCCCGGGAGAAGAAAGAAAATGGCTGAGTCCCAGCCTCCGACAAAGAGGGCTGTGAATGCGCCTGGCTGACCAGGCGAGGGGGCTGGCCCAGGCTGGAACGCTGGCCAAACGCAAGGGTCGCAGCGCTCACGGCTGGCCGGGGGCTGGGCCCTCAGCAGCACCTAACCTGTCCCAGGGCGGACAGCCAGAATCGGCCGGGAGCCCCTCTCCGGAGGACTGGGCGGCTCAGAGGCCAGGCCGCTGGCAGCGGTCACCCTCTCCCTCCCTTGGGGAGCGCAGTGTCGCAGCCGCGGAGGTTCAGGCGGTGAGAAAGGCGCTGTCCAGCCGCGCACGGTCCTGCACTCACCCCGTCGCCGAGGGGCGTCGGGCCTGGGCAGGGTTCCGGCCGGGCTGTGGGCGGGGGGTCGCGGCAGGCGCAGCTGCTCCGGCGCAGCCCATTAGCAGGCGGCCGCAGGGACAGCAGATGGGCCCGGCCCCCGCCTCCGCTGCACAATGGCCCGGCGCTCGCGCGCGCACAATGCGGCCGCCGCACCTGCAGCGGGGCCCGGCAGCGCAACCCGGCCCGTGCGCCCCGCGCCAAGCCGCGTGTCCTTGGACCGCGCCCGGCCGCCTGCAGCCTGTGGGGCTCCGGGGGCCCGGGAAACACGGGCCGAGCCATTGTTCGCGGTCGCGGGCCCGGCCGGGCTGGGCCAGGCCTGCAGCATCGCGGCCCGCGGCCACCCGCCCCCAACCGGCCCCGCCCGGCCCGGCCCCCGCGCCCCCCGCACGCACCTGTCTGCCCCTTGCCCAGCGTCTTCTCCAGCCGGTAGGGGCCCACATACTGCGCGTGCTGCGCCCCGCCGCCGTCCTTCCCCGTCGATGTCATCGCTCCCGGGCCCCGCGCCGGCGAGTGTGCGCCCGCGCGCGGGCAGGGAGGGGCCGGCGGCCGTGCGTCCGCGTCCACCGAGAGCCGTCCGCGCTGACCGGGCCGGCGGCGCCCCCGGGCGGGCCGCGCTGCTCCGCGCCCCGCCGCCCCCCGCGCGATCGCGACGCGCCCGTCCGAGGCCGGGCCGCGGCGATGCCCCGCCTCGTCGAGAGGACAGGGCGGGCGGGGGCACCAGGCTTCCGCCGCCGCCGCCGCCGCCGCCGAGGCCCGCGCCCCGCGCCCCGCGCCCCGCGCCCCCCGCCGCACGCCCGTCCGCGGCCGCGCAGCCGAGCCGAGTCCAGCCGAGCAGCCGAGCTCAGCCGAGCACCCGAACACACGAGCCTAGCCGAGCACCCGAACACCCGAGTTGAGCCGAGCAGCCGAGCCCATTTTAGCCCAGCAGCCGAGCCGAGGCGAGCCTGAGCGAGCGCTGCAGCGACGGCTGCAAGTGATGCCCACACCAGCCAATCAGAGGCGGTGCCCAGTACGCACCGCCCACATCCACCGGGGGCCCTGCCCCCTCCGCCCACGCTCAGCTAGCCGGCACTGAAGGCGAGGCTGGGGCGCGGCCCAGTGGGGCGAAGGCGGGGGGCGGAGGCGCGGCTAGAGCCCGCGCCCCGCAGCCGTGCTGCCTGTCTTTAAGGCACACCCGGGGCGGTGCAAGCAGCGGCCGTGGGGAGACGGTGCAGGTGGCCGCCTTGCCCCGGTGCTCGGAAGGGGTGTCCGGCCCCTCGCAGGGTGCTGCACGCGGGTAGGGTACCGCATGCAGGTTGGGATGCTGCACGCTTGGACGGTGCTACATGCGGAATGAGGCGCTGCACTTAGGTTGGGGTGCTGCGCGTTGGTGGGGTAGTGCATACAAGCTGGGGTCCGACACTCCTGTTGGATGGGGTACTGCACTGGGGTTGAGGTGCTCCGTGTAGGGGGGGGCAAATGCAGACTAGGGTGCTGCACGTGGGAGGGCGGGGTGCTGCATGCAGGCTGGGGTGCTGCACACTGCAGTACCCAGCCATGGCCTTGGCCCTCGCGAGCTGTTGCCTGGAAGCCATCCCCCAGCGCTGCGCCTATTCACCTAGCTGCGCAATGTGAGACAGCACAGCAGGGCCAACGAACTCACCGGGTCGCACTGCAGCCTTGGTGCCTCCCAGACCTCTGCTGCAGCCCTTTCCCCCTTCAGGCTGGGCGTGGGCTGGGGATGGGGGCACCCAAGATCCGGAGAAGCTTCTGGAAGACCTTGGGTTCTGGCAGAGACCCTGCAAGAGAGAGATCTGGAGAGACCCTGCGTTTCTGGCAGAAAGGCACTTGAGTTTCCTTAAAATGGTGCTGCAGAGGATGGTGGGAAGGAGGGGAAGGGAAGACCCGGTCCCTGCACAGCCTGTGGGCCTCTAGGGCAGTGCGATGGCCAGTGTAGTGCCAGGTCTAGTGAGCCCTGGGTGCTGAGAGTTCACCTGCAAGCCTACCTGTATACTGCTCACAGCCGTTCTGCTCATGCCTACCTGTATACTGCTTCTGCCATGCTGGGGTCAGGTGAGCCTGGGAGCTGCTCAGATCTTCCTGAACCCCTGGGGAGGTGAGTGGAACGTGGAGCACTCCTTGGGCTGATTGTGTTTCCAGCCCTCAAAACTACAGTCCCCTCTTTGCACCCCCTGGCTTCTCATTGCTGAGGCCTCAAGACTGGCAATGCCAGGCAGGATCCTCCCAGGATGGGGGTTGTGTCACGGGGAGCCCTGAGCTATTAGTCGTGCCACTGGGGCAATGGAAACTTAGCAGAATTTGAGGAGTGTTTGGGACCTCGGATAGCGACATTATCTAGCAGGGAGGTCTGGCCATAGGTAGACTGATGTGGTCCAGCCAGGCCAAGGGTGTGCAGGAGCCCTGGATGTGGGGGTCCTGCAGGCCAATCATGGGCCTGAAGGAGACACCGAGGGGCCTCCCCCAGCCCACTGGTACCATCTGAGCCACCTGGCCTCCGCAGCCGACCCACATGGTTCTTGTGTGTGCAGCAGCAGTTGGCCTGTCCTGGTCTGGTCAGCAAACGCCTACCTTCCAGCCTTGGCCCTCCCCGCATTTGCAGTCCACCTTGCCCCTTCCCAGGTCCCTGGGCTGTCATGTTTCATTTCTGGGCAGTGGTTCCCTCTGGTCTGTGCCACCCGCACCCCCTAGGGTCTCCAGTGCTCAGTCTGGGGGCCTCTTCCTGCCCCTCGAGGCCCTCTAGGCCCAGTGCTGTCTGCTCTCAGCGTTGTGCCTCAGTTTTGTGGCACACCGTGCCATCTAAATCGCCAGCATCACTCCAGGTCCGGGGCTGTGGGGCCTGCTCTCATCCTCATCTGTCCTACCGTGTCTGTTGCAAATTCTCCAACTCTTCACCTTCATGGCAGCCAACCACCACATCTCCCCTCTCCTCCTTGTGGAGTCAAGGGTACAATCTCTTACAGCCAGACTTCTGCCAGCCCATCCAGCAGGCCTGGTGCTGAGATGCCCTGGAAGAAAAACGCAGGTCAGGGTGCAGCTACGGATGCCACAGCTCCTGGGGTTCCTCTCAGTCAGTCACAGTGTGGGACCAGAGTTAGAAAAGGTTCTGTCCCTTGACAGGACCGAGAGCCTCACTGGCTGGTTAACCCCAGTGCTTTTAGAACACTACTCCACTTCCATGTGGCCATCGTAACCCCAGTACCAAAACCAGGTATGGCCAAGACAAGGAAAGAAAATGGAAGCCCACTACCTCTCAGGAGCTAGGCACAAAAGTCCTTAACATTAGCAAATTGATTCCAGCAACATGTTGAACAAATACATACAAGCCTATGGTGGGTCTGCAGGAAAGGAACAAGTTAGTTAAAGTTCCAAGACCATGTGATATAATTTACCCCTTTAGCAGATTAAAGCAGAAGAACCACGTGATCGTTTTAATAGATACAAAAAAAAGCACTTGACAAAATTCAACATCCATTCACAATAAAATCTCTCCATAAATAGTGATAAAAGGGAACTCCCTCAAGCTGATACAGGAAACTACGGAGCCCAACATGAATATCACAGTGGTAAGACAGTGCTTTGATGCCAGCCAGGAATAAGGTGAGAAAGTCCACTGACATCCCTCTGGGTGAGGACGTGGCCAATGTAATTAGGCAAGAAAAACAAAAGTCACATCAATGGGAAAGGAAAAATTTTAATGTACTTTGTTTGCAGGTAATTCCCAGCAAACACTCTGGGAGGCTGAGGCAGGAGGATGGAAACTTCAAGCACAACCCAGGCAATTTAGGGACTTTATGATCCCCTGTCTCAAAATTAAAAATAAAAAAAGGTCTGGGGGTGTAGCTAGATGTGAAGGCCCTGGGTTTGAACCCTAGTACAACAACAAAAAAAAGCTAAATGAGTTTACCAAGCCACAGAAATAAACTCTCAACTCCCAAATCAATCCTGTTCCTTTGTACTAACAGTGGATAGTTGAAATTATAAAAACAATTCTATTTGTAAACAGAATTTTTAAAATACTAAATACTTAAGAGTAGATTTTATGAAATATGCCTGAGACCTAGACACAGAAAACCGTAAAATACCACTAAGAAAGACAGAAATGGAGAGTCACACCACCTCCATGGATTCCCAGGCACAATATTTTTAAGTGGTTATCTCCAAATTAATCTGTGGGTTGAATCCAGTTTCAGTCAAAACCACAGCTAGACTTAGTTTGTACTTTTTTGTTTTAGAAATTGTCAGACTCATTCTAAAATTTATAAATAACTGTAAATGACCTGGAAATGGCCAGACAGTTCTAAAGAATAAGCTACCAGATTTTGTGGGAAACAATAAGTTCTGTCTTTTGTATCAAACAGGAGTGACTCCATCTTGGACTCTAGCCTAACCTAGATAGCCTTCCTGAACACACTAAATTACAGAAAATGCCTGCTCAGTTCCAATCCTGGGAACACAGCTACAAACCAAAGATAGCTTATCAAGGGCCAAAGATTTCCTGTTCTCCACATCTCCCAGTGCTCTGCTCTCCCTTCGCCTTGGCAACCCCTCAGATTTCCATTGTGCTGTCTGAGTTAGCCAGTCAGGATACGTTGTGAACCTCCAAACCATCCAGTTGGAAAGAGGTCAGCTGGTCCTCCTGCATTAGAGATAAAAGAGGGAACCCTCCTTAGTCCTGCATGCCTGCTACCTCATTGCTGGTGCTTGCACCACTTTTGCAAAAGTAGAAGTCTTGTCAAGTTTTCTTGATGACTGAGTGCTCTATTATCTGCACCAACAAATTGAGTCGGGGGCTCATTTCCAACAAGTCTTATTGCAAAGCTATAGAACTTAAAACAGTATAGTATTGGCTTAAAGATAGGCGTATAGATTGAAGAATGAGTTTAGAGGCTAGAAATAAATTCGTACGCAGTTGGTTTTTTCAGTGTGTGTGTATGTGTGTGTGTGTGTGTGCGCGCGCGCGTGTGTGTGTGTGTATGTGTGTATTTATTTGCTTTGTGATGCTGGGCATTGAACTGGGGATTGCACTGAGTTACATCCCCAGTCCTTTTTTTGTTTTATAAAATATATTTTATATTTTGTATAGTGAGATAGGGTCTCACTATAAATTGCCTAGGCTGGGATCAACCTTTCAATCCCCCTCCTTCAGCCCCCTAGAGTGCTGGGATTACTTGTGTGCCACCATGCCTTGTTGAAAACAGGTTTTCAGTTGGTGATAAAATAATCCAATGAATGGGGCCCGGGCCGGGGGCGGAGCTGGAGGGGGCTGGTGCCACGCGGGGGCCGTTGGCTCCAGACAAATAAACATGGAGTCCATCTTCCACGAGAAACAAGAAGGATCACTTTGTGCTCAACATTGCCTGAATAATCTGTTGCAAGGAGAATATTTTAGCCCTGTGGAATTATCCTCAATTGCACATTAGCTAGATGAAGAAGAAAGGATGAGAATGGCAGAAGGAGGAGTTACTAGTGAAGACTATCGCACATTTTTACAGCAGCCTTCTGGAAATATGGATGACAGTGGCTTTTTCTCTATTCAAGTTATAAGCAATGCCTTGAAAGTTTGGGGTTTGGAACTTATCCTATTCAACAGTCCAGAGTATCAGAGGCTCAGGATTGATCCTATAAATGAAAAATCATTTATCTGCAACTATAAAGAACACTGGTTTACGGTTAGAAAATTAGGAAAACAGTGGTTTAACTTGAATTCTCTCTTGACGGGTCCAGAATTAATATCAGATACATACCTTGCACTTTTCTTGGCTCAGTTACAACAGGAAGGTTATTCTATATTTGTTGTTAAGGGTGATCTGCCAGATTGTGAAGCTGACCAACTTCTGCAGATGATCAGGGTCCAACAGATGCATCGACCAAAGCTTATTGGAGAAGAATTAGCACAAATGAAAGAGCAAAGAGTTCTTAAGACAGATCTGGAACAAGTCTTAGAAGCAAATGATGGGTCGGGAATGTTAGATGAAGATGAGGAGGATTTGCAGAGGGCTCTGGCATTAAGTCGTCAGGAGATCGACATGGAAGATGAAGAAGCAGATCTCCGAAGGGCTATTCAGCTCAGCATGCAAGGTAGTTGCAGAAATATATATCAAGATGTTCCACAGACATCAGGTACAAATCTTACATTTGAAGAGCTGCGGAAGAGAAGAGAAGAGAAGCCTACTTTGAAAAGCAGCAGCAGCAACAGGCAGGTCCACCCAGTCAGGCTTTGCAGCCATGTGAGAGGCCGACCACAAGTTCAGGAGCCCTTGGAAATGATCTAGGTGATTCTATGAGTGAAGAAGACATGCTTCAGGCAGCTGTGACCATGTCTTTAGAGACTGTTACAAATAATTTGAAAACAGAAGGGAAAAAATAATACCTTTTAAAATCTTTCACATATTCATAACTTTCCAGCTTTGTCCTTTGTGCTTACAGCATAGGGTCCATTTTGGTGATATATCAAACAGAGCATTGTTCATCAGAGGAAATGTTTAGGTGGCTCACAAACAAAATGAGAAAGTAGGAAATGTGTCAATTGCAGGACTAAATAATGATCCTCCAGAAACTAGCCAAAGAGACATTCAGCAATTAAAGAAATTTAAAATAGTCTTGTAAATATTGCTTTTTCTTTTTAAGTGTGCAATATCTAATGTGTTTAAAATTAGGGCATTTTTCTTGGCTATTTTTGCAGACCACCTAATTAGTTCTTGCCAGAGAACTTGTTCTGTATGGTTTTATTTTTCTCTTCCGTTGTAGGTAATTTGGCTCACTTTCAACATCTAATAATTGCTTTTATTTGTCATTAACCAAATTAACCTTTCAGGAAACTGTCTCTTGTCTGTCTTGATGATAATAATAATGGTTCTGGAAGGATAAACCTTTCTCCCTGCAAAAAAAAAAAAATAATAATAATCCAGTGAAGAAAAAGATCAACACTTCACCACTGGGTGCTGAAACAATTAGACGTTCTATATCTAAAGAAAAAACTTCTAGAAGAAAACATAGGCAAAAATATTTGTGTCCTTGGGTTAAGCAAAGATTTCTTGGCTAACTTGAAAAAAGTACAAGCCATAAAATAAAAATAGTAAATTGGACTTCATCCAAATTAAAAATGTGTGTTTCAAAAGACAAAAAGCCGCAAATTGAAAGAAAATATTTGCAAAATTATATCTCTGATAGGAGACCTGTATCTAGAGTATAAAGATCATTCTTACAACTCATAAATAAGAAGAGACCTGGAGGGGAAAATTAAACAAAAGTTGATGGCAAATAAGCACATGAAAAAATGCTTGCTTAATCATCAGATGCAGGAAAAGTACAATAGCAAGGAAGTTAGGCCGCATGGCTGCCCACTGAGGAGCACCAGAGCCCCGGTGCCCGTGAGTGTCGGAGAGGGTGTGGAGCTGGATTCCCCCGCACAGGTGGAGGCAGCGCCAAACGGTGGGTGCAGTTGGTTGTCTTCCGATCAAGCTGGACTTGCACTTCCTGCTGCACTTGACTGCATGTGGCAGGCTGGGGACGTGGGCGGTAGAAGAATTTACCAAGCACTTTGTCAGTGCAGAAAGAAATCCATTGAGGTTGTCCTCTGCGTGTCTGTGTCCTGACATACTCCTTCCTCTTGGACTGAGGCCACCCTACTGCCCTCACCGTAGTTTAACTTCCTCTTTCAAGTCCTGGCTTCAAAGAAAGTCACCTTCTTAGGGTCTAGGGGTTAAGGCTTCATTGTAGGAATTCTGAGTGGGCACGGGCACAGCTCAAGTCCTAACATTTTCTCAGTGAGGTCCCCCATGGCCCCGTTTTAAAATCAGCATCCAGCCCCCGCCAAGGTCCCGTGCCTGTTCCTCTTTCTCTGTCACTTGTCTCATCTCTCGGCATTCGCCGATGTCACTAATGTGCCCTTTTCATCACCTCTGGCTCATCCCTCCCCACGGATCTCAGCCCTAGGACACCAGGTCCTTGTTTTGTCCCTGGGGGAATCTCAGGAGCCAGAGGCCAGCCAACATACAGCAGCTGCTCAGTGTGATGTGACGTGAATGAACGTCTCGCCTTGTCATCGAACTTCTGCAGTGTTATCTTGGGGCGTCATCCACAGATGTGGCATCTGTAACCATGGAGGAAGATGCTGGCCCCTGCTGCAGCTGTAACAAAATACCTGAGGCCGGTACAGTGGTATGTCGGTTCATGAACACTTTTGTTTGTGAACAATTTGGTTTGCAAACAAAAACAATTGGCAAAATTTGTTCTTGCTTGCAAACTCTACAATGGATGACAAACAACCCTGGCCATCTTTCCTGTACAAACATAAATGTGACTGTCTTTTCCAAAATCATGGAACAAACTCAGTTCGTGAACCAAGGTACCATTGTACTTACAAAGGAGACAGCTTTATTTAGCCAACCACTTTGGAGGCTGAAAGTCTGAAAAGAGCAGTCAGAGAGCCCACCAGTGACACCAAGAGAGGGAAGAGAGAGGGATGCAAGAAGGGATGACACCAGGCGGGAAGCACAGGGGACAGAGACCAAGGAAGCACCAGAGACCAAGGAAGCACCAGGCGGGAAGCACAGGGGACAGAGACCTAGGAGCTCCTCAGTCCTGGCCCCCAGCCTCAGGAGTCCAGCTGTCCTTGTCCTCGAGGCCACGGACCTTCTCTGCTGGGCTTCCTGAGGTCATAATCAGTCACCTGCAGAGCCTTGGGCAGCCCCCAAGGTGAGCACGTCCTTGTGGAAATAAACCCTGTGTTGCCCGCCCGCCCTGGGCAACCCTAGCAGGCCACTGAGTTACCTCATCCCTGGGAGTTCAAGTTCAGGAGAGAACAGTGGGGGGTCTTGGAAATGTGCCGGATACCTCCACCCCCAGGCCTGCTAGTGCCCTCGGCTACTCCATGGGGGCTGTGCATAATCTCACCGCTCCTGCCTGGTGTCGGGCTGGTCCCCAAGCTGCTGGCTGGAGGGTCCCTGTGGCAGTTTCTCCACTCCCCACCCCACACTCTGTCCCAGGGTCTGGGGGGCTGTCCTGCTGAAGGATGGAGTCTGGGTGACCCCAAGGCCAGGTGGTACAGGTCCCGTAGCAAAGGACACGCGTTGCTTTCCAGTAACCCAGAGATGGGCACCCAAGGCTCGGCTCTGCTTGGGTGTACCTTGGGTGAGGGTTCCAGGAATCACATGGCCAAGCTGCAGTCAGGACGGAAGCCCACTGGGGCACAGGGGAAGGTACACGCCCTGCTCGCTCCTTCCTCCTGTCATTCCACTGGCATCAGGACAAGAAGAGAACAAGGGAGCATAGCCCGGGCCCTCGAGGAATGGCTGTGGGGCTGTGACTGGGTCATGCACCTGAAATGCTCACAGATTTTATAAGCATTTTACCATGATTTTTTTAAAAAATTTTAAGCTGGACGTGGTGGTGCACACCTGTAATCCCAGCACTCTGGAGGCTGAGACAGGAAGATCACTACAAGTTTGAGGCCAACATGTGCTACCTAATGAGTTCAAGGCCAGCAGGCCTACATAGTGAGACCGTGTCTCAAAAAAAAATTTTTTTTTAACAGGCTATAGAAAAAATGAGAATCATATTCTTAAAAGTGGGGCTGTGGTTCCTTTCTTCTTGTGCTTGCTGGGACACAGGATGTCCCGGGAGGCTGAGACCCCAATAGCCAGAGCCCCAAGTCTGGAGTGCAGGGTAGGGGCAGGAGGAGGGGGGCACTGTTTCCAAGGGAATGCCAGGTACTTGTGCAGCACTAATCCCTTCCTCCAGAGACAGCCCTGAGCCCCTCCTCCCTTCCCCTCGCTACCCTCTGCACAGAGTTGACCAGAGCGGAAGGCATGAGCCCACCTGGGAAGGCAGCTTAGAATATCAGTAGTATTAAGCAAATGTGGTCAAGGCACACACTGTGATTTCAGGAGGCACGCGTGTTTTCTCCTCCTCCTGGCTGCTCTGGAACAAGGCATGAGGAACTGATGCAGAAAGACTGTGTCCAAGCCTACTGGGCTGAGCAGGCCGGCGTGGAGCCTGCCAGCTAACTGATGGCGGCTTTATCGAGATGTAATGATGTTTTCACACTGCTGTGAATTGTGGCTTAATATTCCGTGACTTTGTATCATGACCGTCTGTGTACATACTTGTTTAATGTGATGGCTTTGGGGCTGTGTCGAGTGCCAGCCGCACAAATGCCAGCCTTCCACCCATCTGCTGTCTGTAGTGAGACCCTTTATTGATGGCTTCAATTTCAGTTTTATTATTTGACTATTTGCTTTTCAGAATTGGGAGAAGCACACCCCACATTCTCTGGCCCCTCGGCCTGCAGGCACAAGGCACTTTCCCTCCAGTGGGAGGATGAGAAACTTCTCATCATCATTCAGAACGTTAATAATTAAACTTAACATGGCTCTATGTTGTGGGTCTGTATTTCATCAGATTTGCCCATTTCTCCACTAGGGAACCACACCTAAATGGACAGGAGGTTTCCAATTCTGCAAAGTTAGTGTTTCCGAGAAATCTGTGTTCATAAAGGGTCTTTTTTCTAGGTTGTCTCAGACCCCTCACATGCCACAGTCCTCCCAGGGTCCTGGTCTGACTCGCTTCCCAAGTGATGCTCGAGGGTGAGGCTGCCTGGTCGTCATGGTTACAGGCCAGCATCCCGCTGCTCCATCTCTTGCACACAGCTCCCCAGAGAAGCTTCCTCCCCACCCCACCATTACTGGAGCAGCCTCACCCCCCCCCAGGGTGAGCCAGCGCCTCAGAGGGGTCCTCCTGTAGAAGACCAACAGGTGTCACCCCGCCCAAGTGTGGCTTAGGATTGGCCATTCAGATGAAGGTCCTGTGTAGTCTCAGAGGCCCCTCCTGAATAAGCACCTCAGCAGAGAGGTCATGGCTGCCTCTCGTGAGGGTGCCCAGCAGTGGTGGCTGTGGGGTGGGCCTGGGGACACTTTTCCAAAGGGCAGCTGCAGGCACCCTGTTCCTGGAGGACTCCTCGCTGGCATGCTGGCCCCGTCCATCCTTCCCAGCAGTCACTGCTCCTCATCCAGTTGTGGCAGCCACCACAGGGCAGCCAAAGGTCCCCAGACCCCTCTGGGACCCAGCCCTGCCCCCAACCCGGCCTCCAGAGCAGAGTCAGGGAGCTGTTCCTTGCCCAGGCAGTTGTTCCTCCTTATACCTCCTGGGTGGATCAGAGCTCCTGTCCCCAAGGCTCCAGTGGCCCCCGTTCATCCCTATCTCAGCTCCTTCATGGCTTCTGGCACCTGCTCCTGCCCAGGAGGCTGCTATGGGTCTCAGGCCACCTTTGCTGTAAGAAGCCTGGTCCCTGGCACCCCTCGGGGAGGAGACCAGCCCTCTGCCTGCACCCAGCTGTCCCACCTGCCTGCTCAGGCCCGCTATAAATGGGCCAGCAGCCAGGCCTAGAGGGCACAGGGCTGGGTGGGGGCAGACACACCTGTGGGCACGTGGGGGTTGGGCAGGACCCCTCAGAAGGCAGAAGGACCGGGAGCTGCCTGCTTGCTGTTTGCTGTCTCCACCAAACTCACATGGAGACCCTCACCCCAAACTGGGACGTGACTATCTTTGGAGATGAGTCTTTAAACATGCGCTTAAGGTGGAATAGGGTCACTGGGGGGGTCCCAGTCCCTCCAAGTGTGTTTCTATAAAAAAGGATGTCAGAACATAGACACACAGGGACAGCCACGGGAGGACACAGGGAGGACACTCCATCTGAAAGCCAAGGACCGAGGCCTCAGGAGCAGCCAGCCCTGTGGCACCCTGACCTTGGATTTTAGCTCTGGGATGAAGATGACAGCTATGTGTTGTTGAAGTCCCTGGTTGCAGGGCTGTTAGGCCACCCTGCCTGGGCTCCACGTGCTGGTGTCAGCAGGACTGCCAGTGTCCAACCCTTGCAGGACCAGGGCTGTGGGGATGGTGCTGTCCCCAAGACCTGTCACCAATCCAGCATTCCCTCCCTTGGACAAGCGGTCCCTGGAGCAGACACCGGTGCTGGGCGTGGCCTCATGATTTGTGATGTGCAGTGACTGTGGGCTGCGGAGGCCGGCAGGGCCCTCGGCCACACAGCTGCAGCAGACAGTGCCCTGGCACTTCCAGGAGCTCCTGTGGGCCTCTGCACTGCTTCCTGTGAAGTTGGGGCCTCTGGCACCATGTGGGTGATTATTCCTGTGCCGGGGCTGGCCTCTTGCCACAGGACTGATAGCCATATCTGCTGTCCCCAGACCCTAACAGAGCAGAGGGGACAGCGTGAAGACAGCATCTGCCAGAGTGGGACAGGAACCTGGCTGCACAGTGAGGGGTAGGTTGGAGAAGCCAGGCTGGTCCCACCACAGCAGCTCTCTGGGCAAGGGTGGCAGCCGTCTCCCCACAGCCCCAAGTGTTGTCACCTGTAGGAGGCGCCAGACCCAGGGGTTCAAAGTGCTCCTCACCCTTTCCCCTGGCCCTAATGCCTGTGAGCACCTCAATTTCCCTAAAACGGGTTAATTCTGGACTGAATTCTGGGGCCAGCAGCTGGGGGAAGTTTAGGAAGCTGAGCTTCATGTGTGGATTAGTGGGCTGTTCTCATCAGCCAACAAAAAACAACCTTTCTTCCAAGCCCTGATGCTAAAAAGCAATCTTCCTTCAAATCAGAATTCCTGGTCACCGAGGCAGGCCAGACCCGCACCCAGAGTGGTGATTTGGACCTCAGTCTGACCAGGCCACAGCCACTGAATGGGGGCTGCGAAGCACAGGGATGGAGCCTGGGACACCTGCATGTGCGAGTGCAGGTGGGGTGGGCCCACCTGCCCAGGGGTTCCTGGTACTCGTGGCCTGGCCACGCTGTGGAGTGTCCAGGCCCAGGGAGGTGGCTCCAGCCCATCCCTGATGCACAGACAGGTGGCCCCACCCATGGTTTGGCCATGTACACCAAGAGATGTGGGAAGGCCACTGCCCAATGCCTGACGTGAGAAGGGGAGGGGCTTCACCGTGTCCAGACGGGTCCATACAGGCACTGGTAGGGGTGCTCTCCACTCCCAGCACTCCCTCCAGCTTGCTCAGAGCTGGAGTGAGGGTGCAGCTGGGAGCTGGCAGTAGCCTGGCATTCGGAGGTACATCAGGTGTGGCAGACTTAATGTGGTCCACTTGAGCCAGAAGGCCCAGCTGGACTGAGTTGGTGTGATGCTGGGTGTACGAGATTCACCTGAGATTTGTTGCTCATGCAACATAAAGCAGAGTGGGAGCTGAAGCTAGTTGACAAGCTGTTTCCCAGTAGGAGTCCTGCTGCAGCTGCTTCTCCCGAAAGGAACTGGGCTGTTCTTGTCAAGGAAGGAGGTTGGGGCCTCGCTGATGTCAACGATGGCTGCTCTTGCTTTGGGGGAACTCTGGTCTTCATCTCTGCTGGAAGCATCATATCCTGGTTCCAGTGAAGATTTCTTCAGCCATCATCTGCAGACACAGACATACATGGGACAGTGCTGTGAGCTCCCAGCCCTTGATTGGATCTTTTGGGTCTCCAATGCCTACATAGACATTTGGTATTCTTGCTGTATTTGGCTTGTGGGTGAATATTGTAACTTACAAATGTCCTGTATTAAATCTTCTCTCTTACAAACTGTTGACTCTAGAAAATCTAAGACACTAGGCCTGTCTTGGATCTGGGGTAGAGCCACCAGGCTGGGGGCCTAGGGAGACTTGTGGCCCAGTAGACCCTGAGCTGGGGCTTGCAGCCACCACCCAACTCTGTCCCAGACTCCTGGGCCGAGGTGGAGCTTTGCCTAGGGCTAGGATCACAGGGCAGAGTGGTGCCTGACGAAGACCCTCACTCCAGCCCTTTCTGCAGTGAGTTGCAGCTTTGTGTATGTCTGGAGATCTGTGGTTCTCTCTCCTGGGCCCAGGAAGGACACAGGTGAGCTGAGTCTGACCCTCATCTGCACTGGGCCTCCCACCCTAGACAGATTGCAGCAACATGAGCCTGGGTCCACAGGACTTGGGTCAGGATGGCACCAATCCTCTTGGAGAGCTTTGCAGTGAGGGGGCTGGGGGAGCCCGTGCTGCTTCTGTGGGGGCTGGATGGGGCGAGGGAGAGGATGCTGCGGGCCTCTCCACACCAGCCCTTCAGGGACCAGCACTGCCCTCCCCGCTGGGGCTCCCCGAGGTGGGCACTGCCCCTGCCCTGCTCTCTCTGTCTCTCTAACAGGCCAGGCCCTACCCAGGAGCTTGGGGTCGTCTGAGCCTCAGCACATGGGGCTGCCTCTTGTCCCCACGGGTCCCCACAGAGGGGCCTCCCCTCCGGGAAACCCCTGTGAGAATTCAGAGCTTGTTCCACCCACACAAGGCAGCTGTCCCCTTTGTAGACATTTGTACTGAATAGAGTTCAGCAGGTAAGAATACAGGAGGCCCTGGGACACTTGACTTTCAGGTACACAAGGAACTTTCTCAGTCTTAGTGTGGCCCAGGCAATATTAGGACATATTTATACCGAAAAATACCATTGTTTATCTGAAATTCAGCGTGGGGGTGTTTAGTTACTTTTCCTCACGTTGCTGAGACAAAACACCTGACACCTCAAGTTAAGGGAAGAGGGTTTATTTAGTTCAGTTTACCCACAATCAGCTGGATGCAAGGCAGGGTGGCATGACAGGCAGGCAGAAGGCAGCAAGAGAGGCCTATAAGCATGTTTCTGTCCCTTATATCTTATCCAGGCTGCCAGGATTAGGGCGGTGCCAAACCAATCAGGGGATTGATTTAGTAACCACATGCCCTTAATCCCAGCATCACACTCGCTAGATTCAGCCACCTCTGAAAAAGCCCCCCTGTGACCTCATGAGGCTTTGGGAGGACATCTAGGCACAAACCACAACAAGGGGTCCTGCATGTGGCCTGGCAGCTGTACCTGGGGACAGGTGTGGTGTGGGGGGCTGTGCACAGAGGTATGAGCAGGTGAGGCCAGTCGGGGAAAGTGGGCTGGGGAGAAGGCAGGATTTCTGCACTGGCAGCGCAGCCCTGTCTCTGCCAGCCAGGACCTGGTTTGGTGGTGGTGGTTCTGCACGCTGACTGCGCCAGCAGACAGCTCTACACAGAGTGCTGTATTTGTCTCAGGAGCTTCCTGTCTACTTCCCTCAGGGGAAGGGCATTTCCTATGTCCAGCCCTGGGGCTGGCCTTGCCCTGAAGCCCAGGCAGGGCTCAGCAGGCTGCCCTGTCTTGCTCTGCTCTGTCCTGCTTTGTCCAGTGGGGACCCTGACTCTGGAGGGACTGAGTGTCTTCCTTCCATCTCTGCAGAGGCCAAGCTGAGGGCTTGGGTGAGGAAAAAGGGGTCACTAGCCAGTGTGTGGGCACCCAGGAGCCTGTGACACATGTCCTGATGCCCTCCTGGGTCACCTTCAACTGCCCCATCTCCCTTCGGCTGGGCCACTGGGCTGGGGGTCTGAACCTCCACTCAGTCTTGCAGTAGAGGGGGGCTGATCTCAAAGCACAGAGTCTTCATAGAGAAGGTGGCACCTGCAGAATCTCAGAGGTGCCCCACACCCACGCCCACATCATCCTGTCCTGAGGCCTTCCAGGCCCCCATACACAAAGTACACTGGACCACTGACCTCACCCCACAGTGACTACTCATGTGACCACCACCCTGTCACATTCCCAGCCCCAGGCCAAGGCTCCTGCTGCCTATACCCTCTTGTGAACAGGATGCCCCCTCCACAGAGCGTCCTAAATCCCAGCGGGTCACACCCTCTGCTCTGTGAGGCCCCTGGTTTGGCTCCTGCTACCTTCTCCACCCCAGGGTCCCTTGCTCAGCCTTCCTTGGGCCCCCCATTCAGGCGCTCACATACACCTCTGAAGGCTGCTCCCCTCCTCCGGGAAGCCCCAGGACTCCCACAGGAAGGTGGCTGTAGGACTGGGCCACCAAGGTCAGGCCAGGCTCCTAGGCAGAGCCCACCTGCGTGGTCTCACTTTTCAAAGCAGCCCTAACAGGCAAGCTTTATTCTCTGAGGTCCCAGCAACAGATGTGGGGCTCAGGGTTATATGGTGCCCAACGGCACACAGTTGCTTGAGAAGAGACCATGGCGGGGGACACACTGCTGGGGGGTTGCCCAGAGCCTGGCCTGAAAGACACAGCACTCAGGCCCATCCCTGGGGCACCTGCCAGCAGAGCAGAGCAGGCTGGGGTGGCCCCTGGCAGCAGGACCCTGGAGAGTTGGTGCAGGGTACAACCTGGGGCCTGCAGGCTGGTGAGCCCAGATCAGCGTGAAACGTGGCCACAGGGCTGCCTCGCCTCAGAGGGGATGGAGAAGGTCCTGTGTCACACCCAGCCCCCCCCCGGCACACTTATTGGAAGGTGGCTTGTGGTCAATTCTGTCACCAGTGACTGGCTTTGCTGCTCTTGAATTCCACCAATGTGAAGGCAAAGTGAGCACAGTCTTGCGCCTGGCTTTTTTGCCTGTGTTGACACTGGAGAATGTCAGAAGCTACCTCGCAACTTTACAGAGTTCTAGCTAATGTCCACACCGCAGTCACAGAACCAGGATCCCCTCCAGATTCCACCCCAAATTTTTAAATTGTGATCAAGTCCATGTAACACACAATCACCACCTTGGCCATGTTTAGGCGCACAGTCGGGGCACTGAGCCTGTCCACACTGTGTGCAGACAGTACCTCCATCTACCTCCAGGGCTTCCTCCACTCTGCCCCACCCCTCCCAACCCCTGGCCCCAGACTAGGGGCTGGAGAGAAAACCGTTCTCTCGGAGTCTAGCACCCCGAGGTCTGAAGCTGGGGCGTGGCCTTGCTTCCTCCAGGAGCCCAGGAGGGTCCTTCCTGCCCCTCCAGCTGTGGTGGCCCCAGGTGTCCTCTGGCTGAGGCTACATCACTCAGCCTCTTCCTCTGTCTTCTCACAGCCTCCTCTCCTGTGCCTCTGTCTTTTATAAGGACACTCTCTTTGGATCTGGGTCCACTGCAATCCAGGAGGACCACATCCTGAGACCCTTCACTTAATCTTCAAAGACCCTTTTCCCACATGGGGTCCCATTCATAGGTTCTGGGGTTTGGCATGAACAGATCTTTGGGACCTCACACCGTGCACCACAACCTTTAGTCCATCAAGATGATTACAGGACTGAAGGGCCCAAGGTCCAGGGCTGGACCCAACCCTGGCTGCACCCAAGGGCACCTCAGGCCCTTCCCGAAGGGAAGAGGACAGACATGGCCCAGGTGCTGAGGGGCCCTGGAGTGGGTACCCGGGGTCCTTCACTCCTGGCTGATAGGCACTGTGGAGTCCAGCTGTAGGCCCAGCTCATCTTATTTCTGCATGGTTGTTCTGCAGGAACCAGGCCTCAGAGGAGCCCAACCAGAATCCTCATGGAAGAACTGCAGCCAACCTGAGCCTGGCTCCCAGCAGAGCTTGGGGTAGGTGAGACACTCACACTGTGCCCCGGAAAATATGGCAGCCGGGCAGGAAGGCGGTTCCGGGTCCCCCACTGGCCACAGGGAGGGCCCCGTCCTCATCTCTCACCCTCCTGGATCCAGTGTCGGGCCTAGCAGGGGACCCTGTGTGGGTAGTGCTATCACAGTCATCCTGGAACTGCCAGCCCCAGAGCAGTGCCATGTGTGGCGGACTTATTGTGGTCAACTTGAGCCAGAACGCCCAGCTGGACTGAGTTGGCGTGATGCTGGGCATCGTAGAGGATCCACCTGAGGATTGCTGCTGGTGCAACATAAAGCAGAGTGGGAGCCGAGGCTAGTTGATGGGCTGTTTCCCAGGAGGAGCCCTGCTGTGGCTGGGTCTCCTTAAAGGAATTCGGCTGTTCTTGTCAAGGAAGGAGCTCAGGGTCTCGCTGCTGTCGACGATGGCTGCTCTTGCTTTGGGGGAGCTCTGGTCTTCATCTCTGCTGTGAGTGCATATCCTGGTGCCCGTGAAGATTTCTTCAGCCATCATTTGCAGACACGGACGTACATGGGACAGTGCTGTGGGCTCCCAGCCCTTGATTGGGACTTTTGGGTCTCTAATGCCTACGTAGACATTAGGCACTTCCTGCATTTGGCTTGCGGGTGAATATTGTAACTTATAAATGTCCCGTATTAAATCTGCTCTCTTACAAACCACTGACTCTAGAAAAGCTAACTAAGATACCATGTAAAGGCCCCAGTCAGTGCAGATAGCCCTGTCCAACCATGAGGACCTGAGGTGTGGGTGACAGGCTGGCCTACCCAGCAGACAGGCTGAGGACAGGGCAGGAAGCCTAGGACAGGGTTAGGATCCACAGGCTAGGACATAGAGGATGGCACGAGGGACAAAGAGAACAAAGGCAGCAGCTGGACACCGAGTTGTCTCCATCGGGACAGATGGGCAGGTGGGGCTCAGGGGCCAGGCTTTGTGCTGTGGGCCTGGGGACTGCCATCAGCCATCCATCAAACTGAGGCCTTCATTGGAATTCTAATGAGAAGGGGGCAGGTCTTCCCTGGGGCTGCCCAGCTGGGGTCAGAAGGCCAGGGCCAAGCTGTCTCCAGAGAGCCAATTGCATGCCTCTCCTAGTCATCTCAGGGACACACTAAAATCCTGCCTTCCGTAGCTGCTTGCATAGTGCACGTCCAGGACACTGGACTAACCTACTCTTGGATAGGGAGGAGGGGTGCCAGCCACTGGACCCAGCCCCCTTCAGGACTCCTGAGGAGAGGGTGGGGCAAATGCTGTCCCCACACCTGACCAGGACCTGCAGTTCACTCTGCAGGAACAACCAGGCAGGAGCCAGGTAGAAGGGCAAGTCCTGGATGCAGGGTGGGGAGAGAGAAGTCACGTCGCACTTAGCTCTTCTGTCTAAAGAGCGGCTGTTGGGGTCCATGGCAAAGGTGGAGAGACAGGAGCTGGGCACCCTGGGCGTTAATGGTTTCTATTAGCTGCTTCCAGGAGCCAGGGGCCAGTCAACCTTCTCAGCATGGTGCACACCAGGGACTGTCCTCAGCATCCACATCCATTTTAATGGTCCCTGGGCTCGATTCTGAGATGTGAAAACTACTCTGCCTATATTTTAGACTTGAAGGGGAACTTGCAGAGCTGAGACCCACAACAACTGCATCCACACTGTGTCCATGGATTCAGCCACTCATAGAGATGATATTTGGAGCAAAACTGCACCTGCTCTGAACATGCAGACTTTCCTCTAGTCCTTAGTGCCGAAACTACACAGCACAGCCATTCTGTACCCAGTGCCTACACGGCATTCAGCATGAGATGTGATCTAGACACGGTTTAAAGGGTGTGGGAGGATTTGTAGATTCTTTGCCCTCTTATCTGAGGCCAGAGTTTGCTCTCTCAGGACCATGGACCAGCCCACCACGGATGCAGAAGGACAATGGCACAAGGCCTCGAGTTCCCAGTAAGATTTGCTTTCAGCAGTTCAGACCCTTGAACAGCAGTCTGAGTCTCTCTCCTTCCTTTGAGAACAGCTGCTTTGCTCCCCATTCCCTCCACAGAGCTTGGGGTCCAGGTGCCTCCTGGGGCGTCCACCCTGTGCTAGTGAGGACCGCACCCCAAAACTCTCCCAGCCGCACACAGTGGGAGCCTGTCCTTGCCCTCTCCTTCCAAGTGGCTGCCGTCACCCCAACACCGCTGATTAAACACCTCATCTTTGCCCTGTGACATGTGATGCTCCTGTCACATCTGGTTTCAGCCAGGGAGGTCTGTCCCCACATCAGCGGATCCCGTGTGTTTGCAGGGACACCATGCCAGGCACACATCTGAGCCCAGACAGCCGACTGGGTCTTCCCTGGGCTTGCATGGACTCCATCCATTCACACAGAAGAGCCGCCATCTGCACGAGGTGGGTGCTCCCGTCCCCAGCTCCGATGACTTACAGGTCTGTGGCCCGGCGCACCCGAGCACCACTGCTCACTGCCTTGCAGGTGTCCCCAGGACTCCAGGCCACCGTGAAAGCTCAGACGCTGTGTTAAATGGGGATCTCCACAACTCATTGCCTCTGGAGGCCCAGAAGTCACTTCCTGGGAAACATTAACCTCCCTTGGATATGGGTGAGGACACCACAGCCCTGAGGTGACTATGACTCAGACAGCAGCCCCTTCAACCCCACCCTACTGCAGACACGATTGAGGGGCAGACACATGCCAGGATTTACCAAGTCCAGGGGCTGAGAGCAAGGCCCTGGGTGATGGTTCCACCCAGCACCCCAGAAACAGAGTAAAGGAGAAACCTGCACAGTCCCCTCACAGACTCAGAAAATGCTTTTGGTAAAACCTGGCTTTTATTCAAGATTAAAAAAAGAAAAACCCTGGGCTGAGAGTGCAGAACCATGGTGGAGCCCTTGCCTCACATGCTTGAGGCCCTGGGTTCCATCGCTGGTAAAGACAGAAAGAAAGAGAGACTCGGAAGTGGGGGCGCCCTGGCAAGCCAGGCCCACAGGGAACAAGACGGGGCCTGGGATGTGCCTGCGAGAAAGAGGAAAGCAGAGGAGATGCAGAATGATGTCATGCGTGATCCAACTGCGTCACTAGGGACCTAACCCAACAGATTGGTAGCCTTGGAAGAGGGGACTCGGACGGACACCCAGGATGGATCGAGTGGGGACTGAGGGAGAAGATCGCACCTGCAGGCACAGAGGGACCAGCCCTGTGACACCCGGGTCTTGGTGTCCAGCCTCCAGGCTGGGAGAGAGGGGTGGCTCCAGACAGAAGCCACCCCTGTGGCTGGTGCTTGGTCACAATGCTGGGCAGACTAACTACTCAGGGGCGGCGTCAGCACACAGGGAGCTGAGGAGGAGCGAGAAGACCACAGGAAATGGGGGAACCAGAAGGGGGATCCTGGGAGAGCAGACAGATAGAGAGACAGAGACAGAGATGTAGATGGAGACAGAGGTGTAGACAGAGATAGAAAGACACACACAGAGAAAAAGAGACAGACAAGGAGACAAGGGCACAGGTATGGACAGAGACAGAGGCAGAGGGACAGTCCTGGGGGAAGGGTGGGAGGTCGGCAGGGAGCCTGGGAGCTGGAAAGTGAAGTGGGGTGAGAAGTCATCATGGGCAGGCGCGGGGAGGACTGGCCACCCTGTAGATCTGCCACTGACCTGTGGCCTCTTGTCACCTCCACACCTGCCCTGTCACCACCCAGCTCCAGGGACACAGAGCTCCTCCACACAGCTGCCAGGTGGTGATTGAGGGCTCTCTGGGCAGGGAAGAGATGGGCCAGAGACAGGTCCTTCCCACCTCCAACTCTTGGACCTGTTTCTCTGATGAGGACTGGCAGGTGGAAGGAATAGCCTGCTGCATCTCGGGAACAGGCATGGGGCTGGGGAGCCCCCAAGGGGACAGAAGGTGGCAGCCACAAGATCAGAGCTCTGGGGAGCAGGGAGCCTGCTCCCCGTCCCCAGGGCCTGCTGTCCCCAGAAGCCAGTGGGGTGGTTAGTGTGCTCCTTCAGGGCCCTCACAGCCAGCAGCAGTATACGGGGCAGGACCGGGGTCAGCCAAGAGCCTTGAGGTGGGGGGTTGGGACCCAAGGACCATCACCTCAGCCTCACCTGGGCTGCCACAGAGGTGGGTGAGCTGTTGTGAACCATATCTTTCTAAAACTACAGAGAAGGGGGAGAGGGAGCAAGAGAGTTGAGCCACGCCCCAAACCTGGCTGCCCAGGAGATAAAGAGGGACCATAGGACTGAGGTCACAGTGGTGAGTCCCAAGGAAGACTTAGGAACCCATCCCAGGCCTTTCCTTCCCTTCCTCCTCCTAATACCAGGGCACCTGGGGCAGTCTGCCCAGGGCTCACCTCCAGGAACCTAGTGACCTAGCGTGTGCTATGAGCCCAGCCTAGTGCAGGTGCACCCTGGGCTCTCTCCCCGAGGCCTCTCCCCCTCCAAGGAGGGCCTGTGCTGGCAGCTGGAGGTGGAAACCTCCCCCTGCAGAAGCCGCTGCCCCCCAGGGTTCAGTGGCCACAAGCGTGAAGACAAATGCTGTGGCGTGTGGAGGAGTGAGCAGGCTCTGTGTGTGTATCAGCCCCCCGTGATGACTGCAGACATGGACTAAGAAACAAACAAGAAAGAGCCAAGGGCCATGTGGCCGGGGGTGTGGCAAGAGGCCTGGCCCAAGCCTCTGGGAATCCCCACTGGAAACCTGCAATGCCTGGGGAAGGTCCTGACCTCAGGGCAGGACAGGTGTCACGATGCTGCAGTGAGAAGTCTTCAGGGCTGTGAGCTGCATGCCGGATGAGTCCTTATTGGGCTGAAAATAAAAAAATCCCTATGTGTCGTGCCACGGTTGTTTGCTTGCTGGAGAAGATGAGTCGCAAGATGAGCTCTTGGTTTCGGCTTTCCCAAGGATGCCAGGGTCTGAGAGGACACAGCTGCAACATCTGTGGACCGCACTCTGGGCTTGTGGACCAGGCTCTAGGGTTCTGGATGGATGGAGGCCACGTCGCAGGCCACGTCAGCGCCTGATTGCGGCATGGACACAACCCGCAATCACCAATAATACAAGATGTGTGAGTCCTCTCGGGCCGTGCGACAAAGCGCACAGGCTGGTGGCCCCAACAGCCATCATTGTTCCCACCTTGGAGGCTGGAGTCCGAGGTCAGGGTGTCACAGGGCTGGGTCTGCCCGGTGCCTCTTGCCTTGGCTTGCAGACGGCGTCTTCTCCCTGCGTTCCTGGGTCATCCCCAAACGTGTCTGTGTCCTGATCTCCTCTTCTTATGAGGACCCCAGTCATGCAGACTAGGCCACCTGGCGTCCCCATTGAAGCCTGATTGCCTCTTGGAAGACCCTCCCGCCTGGCCAATGCTGTGATCTCCTTTCTGTGGGCTTATTGGCCACCCATACGTCTTCCTTGATGAAATATCTGTCCAAAGCTTTTGCCCACTTTAATTGGGTTTTTGGTTTTCTTGTTATTGAGTTTAAGCAGCTCTTGATATATTCTGCATAAACATCCATATATCTGATATGTGATTTGGAAATATTTTCTTAGCCATGTCGTGCCAGTTTATTCTCTTAACAGTGTCTTTAAAGGAACAAAGGCAATTCAATTTAATAAAGTAAATACTGTTTTCTATGGTAGATTGGGCTGTTATGTCGAAGAAATCTTCACTTAGTCCCAAATTACAAAGATTTCCTCCTGTTTTCTTCAGGAAGTTTCATCTTCTTACATTTTACACACAAATCTAGGATTAATTCTTAAAGTAATTTTCCATGTAATGCCAGGACCAAGGTCACTGTTTTGCAGATGGATGTCTGGTGGTTCCAGCACCATTCATTGGAAAGACCACCCTTTCTCTGATGAATTGCCTTGCAATTGTTAAACATTAATTCATCTAGAATTATTCAAAATAGCTGAGAGGTAGAAGCAACTCAAATGTCCAGCAAATGAGTGGCTCAACCACTGTGGCCCATCCTTACCATGGAATGTTACATGGCTTTAAGAAAGGACATCTCGACACAGCTACAACATGAGAGAACCCTGAGGGCTTCGTGCTCAGGGAGATCAGCCAGGTGCAGGAGATCCCTAGATCCACAGACAGAGCAGGGCGGGGGCCAGCATCCGACAGGGCAGCGCTCGAGCTGTGGAGATGAGAACGCCCTGGAGGTGGATGGTGGTGCCGGCTGCACACAGTGTGAACAATGGCACACTTTTCACCATGTTTAAACACTTTTAACATGTTTAAGAATTAATTAGCCATATGTGGGAGGATCTATTTCAGAGCTTTCGATTCTGCTCCATTCACCTATAATCAGTCCACACCAAGATTAATACCACAGTGGCCTGATTATGGAGATGCTAATATGTCTTGAAATCAGGTAGTATAACTCTTCCAATTTTCTTTTGAGAGTTGTTTTGGATTTTCTAGGTGTATTTCCATACAAATTTTAACATCAGTTTGTCAGTTCCTTAAACAAAGAAACCCTGCTGAGATTTTGGTGCTGAATCCATACATCAATTTGGGAAGAATTGACATCTATAAAATATTGAATCTTAACATGGGCACAATATATCTTTCCATTTGTTTAGATATTCTCTAATTTCTCTAAACAATGTTTATAATTTTCAATACATAAGTTTTGACCATTTTTGTCAGATTTATCCCTAGTATACTTTGGTGTTTTATAAATGCCATTGTTCTTAATTTCTTAATGTTTATTGCTATAGAAATACAATAGGTTTTCTTTAAAAAAAACTTCCCTTAAATTCTCCAACTTGCTAACCACTAATTAGTTCTAATTGCTCTTTTGTAACATTTTGTAGTATTTTTCACATAAGCGACTGTCTCCGTCACTTTCTCATTGCCGGGACACAATACCTGATGACTTGAAGGGGAAGAGGTTTTTTTGCCTCAAGTTTTAGCCAAGTTTGCTCTAAGGCAGAAACAGCACGGCAAAGGTCCTGGTGAAGGGAAATCTGCTCACATCATGGAGACCAGGAAGCAGAGAGAGAAGGGAGGAGCCAGAAGGGGAGAATCAGCCTTCTAAGTCATGTCCCAAGCAACCCACCTCCAACCTGGCCACAGCTCCAAACAGCAAGTCAGCTATAACATCCACGAGAAAACCACATTCCAAAGCCCCACCACTCAACGCAGGAGTCTCTGGGGACATTTCAGGTCTACACTGTAACAGCTATCGCTCTAGTTGTGGAGACAGCTTACTTGCCATTTTTCAGTGAGGGTTTCTTTTCCTTGCCTCCTTGCCCCAGCTGCCCCTTCTTCCCCATGCTGGACAGAGAGATAACGTGGACTCCTCGCCCTACTCCTGCCCTCGGGGAAACCAGTCCGTCTCTCATCATGGAGTCCAAAGCTGGCTGCATGCTTCTGTGTGTGTCCTTTGTCACAGTGAAGGGGCTCCCTTCCATTCCTGTTCTGCAGAAAGTTAATTTCTGGAATGGATTTGGGGTTTTGTCCATTGTTTTTTCTGCCCCTCTCCGGATGATTACATTTGTTCTTTCCTGGTCTGGGTAATTTACACTGATTGATGATTTTCAAATGCAAACTATCCTTGCATTCCTGAGATAAATGCCATTTTGTGACCAAGTATTATCCTCATTATATGTTGATAAATTCAACTTGTTCAAATTTTTGTTAAGAGCTTTGCATTGCCAGGCATGGTGTTGCACAACTGTAATCCTAGCAGTCCAGAGGCTGAGGCAGGAGGATTTCTGTGATTTCAAGGCCACCTGGGCTACATAGTGAGTTCAAGCCCAGACTGAACTACAGAATGAGACCCTGTCTCAAAAAAATTTGCATTTTGGTTCATAGGGGATGTTGGTTTGCAGTTTTCTTTTCTTGTAATGTCTTTGTCTAATTCTGATGCCAGCATACTGCTGGCCCCACAGAATGAGATGAAATGTTTGTTCCTTCCCTATTTTCTGTAGAATTGCTGTTTTTTCTTTCTCAGATATTTATGTAACTGGCCAGTGAAGCAATTTGAGCCTGAGGTTTTTTGTGGGCAAGTTTTAAACTTCTTTAATAAAAAAAAGAACTATTCAGGTAGTCTATTTCTTCTTGAGTAAGCTATGATAATTTGCAACTTTCAAAGAATTTGTCTATTTCATTTCATCACATTTAACCTACATGAAGTTGTTTATAACTGTTATGACTCATATCTCAATATCCCCCAAAGCCTCTTGTGGTCACAGGTGGGGCTTTTCCGAGGTGGCTGAATCTAGGGCGTGTGACACTGGGATTGAATCAGGGTGTGATGCTGGGTTTAAGGCTGCCCCACCCTGGGTGTGAGTGCTGCCTGCTCTAAGGGTGGGCAGCCCGGGTAGGACACAAGGGGCAGAAGAGGGTCGCCGTTTGTTGCTTGTTGTTTGCCACTTCACTACTTTGCTGCTTGCTGCCTTTCACTTTGCTGCCCTCTGCTTGCCAGGGATTGTTTCTCCTCTGCGCTGCCTTCTGCCTGCCGCCTGCCGCCCTGGAGCCAGCCAGCTCTGGACTGAAACCTTTACAAACCATGAGCCAAACAGACCTTCCTCCTTTAACTTTGGGTGTTGGGTATTTTGTCTCAGTAACGAGAAAAGTAACTAAGACAGTACCTTCATTCCCTTATTATTCTTTTAATGTCTGTAGAATCGGTGATGTCTCCATTTTCACTCTTGATATTGTTAATTTGTGTCTTTTATCTCTTTTTCCCACCCTGATGTTTATTAATTGTATTGCTTTTTCAAGGAATAAGCTTTTCCCTTTACTGATTCTGTCACCGGTCTTTCTGTTTTCTAGTTCACTGCTTTCTTCTATAACCTCTATTTTTTACTTGTTTCATGCTTACTTAGAGTTTAATTTGCTCTTTCTCTAGTGTTTGCTTTTAGTGCTAGGGATTCCCCCTAAATACTGCTTTTACTGAATTCTAAAAAACAGTACATTTTTATCTTTATTTAGTACATAGTAATGTGCAATTTTCCTTTTGATTTCTCTTTTGAAAAGTATGGGTCATTTAGTTGTATATTATTTAGTTTCCAAATACTGTAAGAAATTTGCAGACATCTTTTTATTATTCATTTCTATTTTAATTCCATTTTGGACGGAAAGCATATTTTGTATTATTTGAGCCATTTCAGACTCATTTTATGGTCCAGAATATGGTCTATCTTGGCAAATGGTCAATGTGTACTTAAAAATCTGTTCTGCTCTCATTGGGTAGTTTTCTATAAATGTCAATGAGGTGAAATTGTTTGATAGTGGTATTGAAGATTTTCCTGACCTTACCAAGTTTTTCTGTTCTAGTGAATGTCACGACTGGGGTGTTGAAATCTATAACTATAGTTGTGAATTTGTCTACTCTTTCTCGAGGACCTATCAGTTTTTGTTCCAAGGTGTGTGCCGGGTACTCTGCACTCGCCCTCTAAGCAGGAATAATTAGGCTGTGACTTCCGCTCTGCAAACCCCTGAGCAGCAGTGGCTGTGAATGCATATCCAGGGTGTGCAGCCTGCTGTGGGCAGGGATGGCCGCCTGGCAAGGTGTGCCTGTGACCCAACTGCCCACCATGCCCTCTTGTCCACTTCACCCTGGGAAGCAGGAAGTGCTCCCTCACTCCGCCTGCTCCTCCTGGTGCCAGTGAGCCTGAGAGCCCGGTGCGCGTGCTTGCAGAGCACCTGGAATGCTCCTTGCTTTTCCAACTTGTAGCATTTATATGTTTGTCTATTTGGTGTCTTTTTCCTTTTGATATTTAAGAGTGACTCATATTGTGTAAGTATGGGGGCTGGGGGTTTAGCTCAGTGGTTAAAGTGCTTGCCTTGCAAGCACAAGGACCCAAGCTCAATCCCCAACACCAAAAAAAAAAAAAAAAAGCAAGTCATATTGTGTAAGTATGAATTTTTTAACTGTATTTAGATGTTGTAAACATTTTCATCTTGCATTTGTTTCTCACCCTTATCTATGATGCGGATAACCAAACACACACTGCTGAAAGCAGTGCAGGGAACCCACCTGAGGACTTTGAGACCCCTTGCGTGCCGCTGAGGGCTGAACCTGGGAGTAGAAAGCCAGGGTGAGCCTCTCCTGCATCTCGCCACAACGCGTCGGGCTCTGGGTCCTGGCATCAGGTGTCTGAAGACACGGAACCAGCTTGTCAGCTCGGCCAGCGTGGGAGCTAGGCCCCTCTGCAGACTGTTCTCAGGAGGGAGGCGACTCTCCTGCCAGAGACATCCTCTCCTGTCGCCCACATGGCCGCATGGCCCCACACTGCAAAGCCCTGTGGAGCCGGCTCCTCGTCCTGTGTGTGGTGGTTCCTGAGCCCTGCTCTGGGAGTGAACCCCTTTCTGGCCCACCTAGCTCCTGTCTTCCTGCCTGTGGGCTCCCTCCTCCTGTGTCAAGGCCAGTCATCAATGCCCAACAGTCAGGCCACCTGGAGTGGGCTCGTCCCCCCCCCCCCCCGTCTCCTTACCAGGTGGCCCTCTCTCCTCACACCTGTTGCCTCACTACGCCTCTTCTCCAGCACAGGACAGGTGACACCTTTTCCTGATTTGAGCCCTTGCAAACACAGATCCTGAATCTGTTGAGTGTTTATGGGATAAGTCAGTTCATCAGGAGTCGCTTTTTGGTCTGAATTTATTAATTGGATGAATAAATTCCATCAGGGACTTCTGTTCACTTGTTGGTTTGTCTCAGAGAGGAAGTGGTCCAATTTGACTCTTTTGGGGAAGAACAACAGACCATTTTAGCCCGTGAACTGAAACCTGGTGCCATTCCCGGCTGCTCAAGGGTGCCAGTCCTCTCGCCCACCACGCTCGCTCTCTGCTCCGCTGGTCGCCGGTTTTCCCAAATCCAGGATCACAGCCTTGGTGCTTACAGTTTTCTAAAACATTTTTGATATTTCCTATGAATCTCCTTTCCATTTCCTCTTTCTCTTCCTTTTCTAAAACATTTTGGCTATCATTTAGCCTTTGCTGGTACACATACGTTTTAGAATCAGTCTGTTAAACTGCACTTAAAACCTGTTTGGAGTTTTAGTGGGAAGTGCTCTTTGTAGAGCACTTCAGGGGAGAATTGATATATTTCTAAGACAGGCTTCCTCTCTGCGACATGGCAGATATTTCTCGTCTCATCCAGCTCTTCTTTAACATCTTTAAATAAAGTTGTATGATCTTGCCTTCACCCTCTGACTCACTTGTTAAGAAGTTTTGTGATGTGTCTTCCTTTCATTTCGAGGGGTTGCTCTTCCGAGTGGTGTTTTTACAGAACTGTGTCTTCTGGTCCCTGCCACTGTCTGGACACTGTGGAGGGATGATCTCCATTTGTCCTGAGGGACTCGCTGTCCGCCTTCCCTGCCTGCTCTGTGCCCAGGCTGACACCCACAGCGATACCAGCGGGGAAGTTGACAGGAGGAGGAGACCCCGGGGGACGCAGAAGTCCTGCCTGTGGGCCCAAGGTAGGTGGCAGCTTCACCCCCTGGCAAGGCCAGGGAGCCCCTTTCCTTGGTCACTGCGCCTCCCTGTGTGCTCTGGAGGCCAAGAGTGGTCATGACCTGTCCCTGGGACGTCACTATGCTTGCTCATCTGCCTGACTCCACCCCTTCCCTAGAAATAATCCGCTGGAAAAATTGCACCAAGGGTCATTTTCAGCTCTCTTTATAGCGTTGATTTCTGTTGCAGTTCTGTTGCTTTTGGGGAGGAAGTACTGTACGATCTCTGTGCTTTTAATTCTGTCCAGGTACATTTATGGCCCTGAAGGAGTCGGGCTCAGTGAATGCTTTGAGTTTGGTCACGCCCTCTAGCCAAAGACACGGGACACAATTGCGCTGAAGAAGCCGGGTTTTGACTCACTGCAACGAAGGAGGCAGAATCGTGGGGAGCTGCAGGGGACTCGGGGAGAGGGCACTAGGTGGGACTTGCCACAGGACCCAGGCTCCTGTGGGTGGTACTGGGGTGAATGGAAGGAAGCAGGGTTTTGCTCTGGATTGATGCTCTTGGGGAGCAGAGGTAATTCTGTGACTGGGCAGGCCTTTAATAACTGATCTAGAATGAGGAAGGCAAGGCTGGGGCCAGAGCCACAAGCAGTGAAATGGCAGTGCAGTGTTTGCTTGCTTGGCTTGGGTGGCGTTCACATCGGTTTCTGAGCAGCTGGGTTTGTGTCAGTATGTTGTAGTGTTCAGCTAAATTGCTTATTTTTATCCAGATACAGTGCCCAGATGGCAGTTGGCCTTTTCTGCTTTTTCTGGTGGAAACGAAGGAGGCCTCCGGGGTCTTTACAGGAAGACTTAGCTGAGGACACAGAGGAGAAGGAGAAAGTGTTATGGTGGGTGTGGGCCTCCACGCAGATGCAGAGGGAAGAGTAGCCCGTGTTTTCTGCTGGACTTGGCATCACCCTAAAAGGGCTGCTGGTGGCTAAAACTTCAGTTCTTGCTACAGTTGTAATAGGTCTTGACCACAGCAGCCATGAGAATATATGGTAGGTGGCTCTTTATCTTTGGCATGTGGATTTTGGACCAGGACAAAGACTAAGAGAGGATGCTGAGGGACAAAAAGTGGGTCCGGGTTTTGTTTGTTTTCATTTGTTCCTCCTACCCCCAAATCTTTTCTCCAGCTATGGCAGGTTGCAACATCCCCGCCCAACTTCCCCTCCTATAAATTAGTCTGGTTTTTCACCTCTTGAATCTGGGTTGACTGGGCGACTTCTCAGGCCACATAATGTCAGCAAATTTGACATGATAGGAGGCCTGAAAAGTGCTTGCCCATTGGGGTTTGTTGTTCTGCTGCCTCTGGAAGCCCCAGCAAAGCTGCTGCATAATGAGGGATATGTGGTTGGGTGACCCACAACCACAGCCCACCGCCAGATTTGCACCTGAGCTGTCTCAGGGTGGCCAGACTCTAAACAGCCCGCTCAACTGAGTGAAGATCCTGGGGTGGGGCCATGGGGATGAGTCAGCTCTAACCAGAACAGACTGCCCAGCACAACTGTGAACCAGACATGCTTGTTGTTTAAGCCCCTGAATTAGAAGTGGTTTGTTACACAGTACAGATAACTGATACACCCCTCACCATCCTGCTCTGTGCTCAAAGGTGCCCACAAGCTGCACCCCTGGGTTCCCTTGTCCTGGGGGTCCCATTGGGCTCAGCCAGCAAAGGCACCAGAGGAGAAGACTGGACATTAACACACTTCTTCCCTGGTGGGTTACATCTATGGTTTCTTTCTACAGAGCTCCCTCTCCGTCCTAGAAACCATTTCCTTCCCCTTCCCCTGCTCCTTTGGGGCTGAGGGGAAGTGCCTTCTTTTTCCTGCTGACCTTTGTTCCAGTAATGCCACCCACACCTGTGACAATCACTCCGTAAAAATGCCTCTAACTACAAGCACAATTTCTGATCCATTCTGATGACATTCGGCATCTGCCTGCATCCCACATGGTACAGTGCAGGATTGGCTATTGAGTCACTTTGCTCAATTCTTATTTCTAATCATTTGTAGTCATGTGCATTTTTCTTTGTAATAATCACACTTGTACTTAATTTCTTACTTTTGCTATTTTCCTGTAAGTTTGTAAGACCTCTTAATTTAGACTAGCAACTCTGTTGTCTGTTTTGAAGATGTCTTCTTTTGTCATTAACTTTTTATTATTGAGACAAAACTTAAATAGATCACAGTACACAGATCATAATATATCTTTCCATATACCCACCGGAAGTCCCCTCCTGGCCCCCCAGTCTCCACCCACCTCCAACACACATGGATAACCACTCTTCTGCTCACACCACCATGTCACCCTGGAAGATGTTTTTCTTTCAGCACTTTTAAGACGTCACTGCGTTGTCACATAGATTGGATTGTTTCTAATGAGAGGTCAACAATCACTTTTTTCTTTATTCTTTTGTAAGTACTGTGCTTTTTTCCTCTGGCTGCTTTTAAACATTCCTCTTTGCCTTTATTAGCTGTGTGAATGTAATATGACTAGGTATTTTATTTGTTGGGCATTCACTGATTTTGGGTATGTGGTTTGGTGGATTTCAGTATTTCTGCCCTTTCCCCAAATGAAGTGGCTAAAGTCTTTTTTTTCCCTGTTCCTTCCTCCCACCTGTGGTGCATTTCTCCAGGCCTCTGAGGGTGGCAGAGTTGGCTAATGACCCCTTCTACCTCAACTCCCGCAGGAAAAAAGCCTGTAAGCAGGTGAGGACTTCCCTGTGCCCGGTCACCAGCTCACACGCAGCTTCTTCAATTTCCGTTCTTTTTTTTTTTTTTTTTTTTGAGACAGGGTCTTGCTATATAATTCAGGCTGGCCTCGAAATCACAGGGACCCTACTTCAGACTCCTGAGTGCTGGGGTCATAGGTGGGTACCACCACACCCAGTGATTTCCTCAATTTCCTAACTCTTCTAACTGGCAAGATTTTGCACCCCCCCCCCCCCCGCTCCTGCCTATCTCTCCATGTTGATCGCCCTGTGGGCTCAGCTTTGATGAATTCAAAGAATAGCACAGGCTTGTAGTTTGTCAGTCTTTCTGTCTCGTTTGTTCACTTTAAGGGTGAGAATGATGATCCTCCCAGCTCTACCTTCCCAAACAGACACCAGGAGGCCTAGGGGCCTTTTTTGAGAGACAAACAAGTTCATTATTTATTAAGCGAAATAGATTTTTATTCAATCAAATATATCAGTGCTTTCTTTTGTACCTGTTCATCACACTCCTCTACTACTTAGAAACCTAAACTACTCACTAGTATGTCGAGGGAAAGGGACTCTGCACCCTTTCTAGTGAAAACCCTTCTGGTGTTCATTCAAGAAATGCTAATGAGAGTCTACCATTTATCACTGTTCAGATGCTGTGGTGACATCAGTGGAGAAAGCATGTGTGTACACACACACACACACACAGATGGAAAACAGAAAATTAGAAAATAAAAGAAACTGCCATAGTGTGGATTTGAAATGTCTCCAAAAGGCCCTTGTGTTGAAGGTTGGTCCCCACCTCGGAGATACTCAGAGGTGGCAGAAACACTCTCTCAGAGGTATTTATGTCATTGGGACATGCTCTTAAAGGGCACTCTGGGGCTCTTCCTTTCTCTTTCACTTCCTCTTGTCATAAGCTGAGTGGTTTTGCTCTGCTCCCTGCTGTGATGTGCCACCACAGGCCGAAAGAAACAAGATCAATCAGTCATGGAAAGGAACTTCCAAATAATGAGCCAAATAAATCTTTTCTATTAGTTGATTATCTCAGCTATTTATTATAGTAACAAAAGTTGAGAAGTGCAGAAACATGGGAAGTTATATACTCTTGTAGAAAATATTAAATAAAAGAATAAATAGGCTGGGGATTTAGCTCAGTGGTTAGAGTACTTGCTTAGCAAGCACAAAGCCCTGAGTTCAATCCCCAGCCAAAAAAATAAATAAATAAGTAGAGCAAGGCATAAAAGCAGAAAGCAAACATCAGGGAAAGACAGTGGTCTTAAACAATGTGCTCAGGACAGGCCTTATTGAGAAAAGATTTGAGCAGACTTGAAGGCAATGCACTGAGGCATGTGGACATCTGGAGGTATATCAGGCTTCTGTGCTACGTAACAATTATGATAAATATAGTGGCCTAAAAAAACCACACATTTATCTCAGAGTTTATGTGGGCCAGGAGCTGCCTAGAGTCTTATAAGGGTGTGATTAAGGTGTCCACTGGGCTGCATTCTCTGCGGGCTTGACTGGGGAAGGAGCTCAGCTCTCTCACCCTAAATTATAGGTATATGGAGCTTGCTTCTTCACAGTATCAAAGGAGAGACTCTGGGTCAAGCCTACTAAGATGGAGTCCCATAAAACCCAAGGTAGTCATGGGAGTGACATCGAACCACCTCCACCATATTCCATTCCTTAGAAGTGAGTCACGGGTCCCATCCACACTCAAGAGGAGAGAATTATACAAGGATGTGGCACCAAGAGGTAGGGATCTTGGACCCCTCTTAAAATCTGCCTACCACACTAGAGAAGACTATTGAGGCAGGTGCTGAACCCGGTGTTCAGAAGGTCCTGGCTGAAGATGCACACTTTAGGATGTAGATGGCATTTGATGCAAGGAATTGAGAATGTGGACAGATGGATGTCTAGGGGCTGAACCCTGAGGCACTCTGGTATTAAGGGAGAGATTACTGACGGAGACTGAAGATGTGGTCTAGAGAAAAACAAAAGGTGTATGTGAGTGTAGAGTGGTCCTAAGAGTAATGACCATCAATCATATCAATGTAACAGGGACCTAGAGGCTGAACCTGCAGATGCCCAGTGGGTATATAAAAGCAGGAGAAACCAGGTGTGGTGGCATACGCCTGTAATCCCAGCATTCGAGAGGCTGAGGCAGCAGCATCGCCAGGAGTTTGAGATCAGCCTGGACTACACAGTGAGTTTAAGGCCAGCCAGAACTACATAGCAAGACCCTGTCTCGAAAAACCAAAATAAATAAATAAATAAATAAATGCATGATAAAGTTTGGTATCTTCTGCCTTTATGTCTCCTTTATTACCTTAAAATTTTGGGACAGACCCTTGTTTGGCTCCAACATAAGCATGTTAATCGCTTACGGAGTATCTGTATTACAAAGTTTATTAGCCTCAAGTAGTGTAATTAATTTTCAGGATTTGCAGGAGCATCCAATTATCAGCTTTTACAACATCCAGTTCCAGACTCTGAGTGATGCCTAGAAGTCTCCAGACAGTGTCCTAAACATATAATCACGTTCCTAGAAAAGCAGACCCTCATAGGCTACCCCATGATAAGATCACCTCCCCAACAGGGGCAATCATTTCATGACTAAAACCAAAGCTGCCACTTTTCAAACAAGGACAATCACCTCAAGGGAACCAAACTGCCCCTCAAGTCATGAGGGTTCCCTTGGAGCTCTGAAAGGAGTACTGAGACAACAGTCCACTGGACCCAGCCCACCGCGCAATCCCACAAAACTGATTCTCCATCCTTTGCAGGCAGGCCATTCCAATCCACCACTTCGGTTACTCAAACGGAAGCCTTTTCCCTGTTTTTTCGCCTTCCTTTGTTAGGGAGCCAATTCGATTTTGTCAGACCTGTGCCCCCTCCCCTTCATTTTCTACTTTCCATTTAAAGCTTTTTCCTGTAAACTCTTGCTGAATGCTTCCGTTTTAATTTCCACGATCACTGAAGCAAGGACCTACACACTAGCCGGTGATACCGCGTCCATGCAAGAGGGAACTGAGAACTGACTGACAGTTCAGCAGCGGCGCGTGACCTGGGCACAGGTCGTCGTAGTCCTCCGGACATCTTCCAGCTCCACATGCCTGAGGAAGAACCCGCCTGCTCTGTCTTTCCCTTGGCTCCACTCCTAAGGATTGGGAGTAAACCAAAGGCCTGGTATGATCGTTGGCCTCACAGCCATCGGCTGTTTTCAGCCACTAAATACTGCGACTCTGCTTTCTCTAGCAGATTAGACATCGGTAGGTGTTGATTCTACCGCTAACCCAGCCAGGTGACTGGCCCTTCCCGACTCCCCCGAGGCCTCAGGGTCTGGCCGTCTCTGTAGTCCAGGGAGTAGAGCGTCCATCCTTGGGCACGCGCAGACCACCAAGCAAGCAGCCATTTCTTCCGGCCGGTGGCTTAAGGAAAGAGCGACCGCGCAGGCGCGCACCAGGCGGCTGGGCCACGCCCCCTCAAACGGGAGTACGCGTGCGCGATGGAACCGGAAGCGGGGGCGGGATGGAGCGCCTGCGCAGTGGGTGCACCTGGGCAGGGTGCGGAGGCCGTCAGCTGACTGAGGCCGCAGCAGTTTCGCTGGAGCAACTGTCGGCTACGCAGGCTCCGCACGGGCGGAAGAGCTCTCCCGGCGCGTCACGGTCGGGTCGGCGAGGCGCGGGGACCGCCGCAGAACTATGGCGACCACTGTCAGCACGCAGCGCGGCCAGGTGAGGGGGCCCGGAAGGGGCGGCGACCTGTGGCAGCGCGCGGGCCTCGGGCCGGACTCCTTCCCTCAGCCAGCGTGTGGCCCGGCTCCGGCACCTCTGGGCCCGGACTGGAGCAGGAGTGTCCGGGCGGAGGGCGGGCCTAACTGACGGGCTCGGAGTGGAGGAGGCAGGAGCTCCCGCCCTCGGGTCCCCCAGGAGGAGGGACCCCCAGGAGAAGGAGGACCCAAGCTTGATAGTCCCCAGGTGGAGGGGGCCCCAGCCGTGATGGTCCCCAAGTGGAGGAGTCCCTAGTCCTGGTGGTCCCCAGATGGAAGAAGGTGTCCGGTCCTCACTGTCCCCCAGGAAGAGGAGGGCTCCCAGCCCTGATGGTTCCCAAGTGGAGGAGGCTTGGCCCTGATTGTTCCTAGGTAGAGGAGACCAGAGCTTTGGGTGGTCCCCAAGATGGAGAGGGGTCCCACCCTGCATTCAGTACCCCAGATAAGGCAAGTTCCTCTCCCTCCCCCTCACGGATGGTCCCATGGGGACCATCTTTGGGGCCCAGTTAGTGATCCCTGTTCAAAGCCTCAGTTTCTTCATTTGCAAGTGAAAGAGTACAAGCCATGAGTTTGGAGGACCCTTCCACTTGGAGTTCCTCCTCAGGGTTGTCTGAGTTTCTATAGCGATACTGTCTGTCCCTGCAGGAGAGCTGGTGAGCATGGTCTCTGGAGGGCTCCTGGTGTGAATAACCTCCTACTGGCTCTCTAAGACTGGGTGGGGATGGGTTTCTGTGAGCAGTGGCTAGGTATGCAGTAGGCAAACAAGGCTCTAGCCCCTTCCCTGGAGTCCAGCGCTGCATGTACTCGAGAAACCCACAGTGATCAGGACTCCTCACTCCTACAACTGGATGTTGACAGTCTTGTTTGTTTCTCCCATGAGCAAAGATTCCTTGGCATAGACTTTTTTCTGAGTTTAGGAAAGATACTTTTTATGAGGGCTTTGAAGCCCACCTCCTGATGTATCACACTTGGCGTAGCTGCTTTCCAGAGTCAGTGGAGAGTCAGTGTTGCCTCCAGTGTTCAGTGTTTCCATCTCTTTGTCTTTAGTGCATCCCAGGGAACTACAGCAAAGATTGGTCGTGTCAGCAGACCAGACAAACAGAGAAGCTGGTGATTTCTCCTCTTCGCATCTTCTGCAGAACAAAGGGCATAAGGCAGGCAGGACAGCTTTTTCCTCATCATGGGGTCTGGATATGCTTGCTTTCTGGAAACTTGGCCTTTCATCTAGTGTGGGACTGAATTTGCATTCATATGGTGGTGTGCTCAGTGTGGCAGGCAGTGAGCTGTCAATTAAGGTTGGCCTTCCCTGTTGCTGATGGAGACTGTCTCTGGTGCTGTGGCCTCACAGAGCTGGAACAAGTTACATGCTTTGATGAGTAATTGGGAGGGTCAAATAATGTTCAGACTTGTGGGCTCTGTGGTGCCAAGTTCTGATGTTTGGTCTGGCTTTCTGCTTGTCCAGTATTTCAGGGATCACATAGTCACATATTTACATCATAGGCAGATGAGCAAGTATTTTTAAAAAGCGAGGTAACACTGGGTTTGGGCTTTAAGAAGGTGTCAGCAGCTGGGATCTAGAGTTCTGCTTGGGATACATTTGACTTATCTGTTCAGCAGTGTGAGTGACCAAAATATTTAGGGCAGTTGTAATGATAGGCAGGTGTGTAACATAGGAACAGATGGCAGCATTGGTGGCTCGAATGAGCCAGGCAGTAACAGTTATGATCAGATCTGTGGTCTAAATCATAAATCAGGTGCTATGAATTTGTTCCCTGGGCTTGCTAAGTACATCTCTTTGAGGCATTTCATCCGACCTGAGATTTCAAGAGGGAACAGGAGCGTGGGGTGGGCCAGGAGGACTACCATTGAAAGCAGAAGGTTTTAAAGATGGAGAGGGAAGAGGAAAGAACATGCTGGGGCCTCGTTCCCAAGTATGGAATTGTCTCTTGAGCTTTATCTTGGTACCACACACTTTCTTGACTTTCTCTGTAGCAGGAGGGGATGCTCTGCAGTTTCCACCTTTCCCACTGGCCACTTCACTTAGAATGACTTGCCACAGCCCCTCTGGATTCACTGACACTTGTAAAAATCTTTTGGCCAGTTGTTGAGTCTAGGAGAACTCTTACTTTTGGCAGGATTTGTGGCTATTTACTCCTATATTTTTCTGTTACATTTGTGGAACTGGGGAAGAATGAAGATAATAACAGGGTGTTGGGCTTTGAAACAGAAAGAACCTGTGCTATCAGCAAGTGTGTTTGGTCAGTTCTGAGCCCTGGAAGGCAGCTGCCCATGTGTCAGCTCCTGGCAGGGTTAGACCATAGCCCAGGGTCTCCCACCTGGGGAAACTGGATTGGCACTTGGGCAGGTAGGGTTGATCATTGTTTCCCATGGTGAAGAAGGAGTGACAAATACAGCACTCTGACTGAGTCTGAGAGGGCAATCTGTCCTTAGTTGGGAACTTCTGGGGCTAGGAGGAAGGGGTGGGAAGGTCCCACCCACAAGCAGCACACACCCAGCTGTGAAGGAGTGTTTTTGATCCAGTCGGCAGAGTGAGTGCAGTTTTTATTCTGGGAGATGTAGTGCTTCCATCTTTGGGATGTTTTTGATGAATAGCCACCAAAGGGAGGCCTTGCCTTACTTTTTAAAAAGGCTCGTGTTTTGGAATTAACACCACTTTTCTACAGATGATTAAAAAGGATTTGATGGGTTCTATAATGAGTGACTGTGGAGGCCTGACCTCTGTGTGGGGACATGGGGACACAAGCTGGAGATGGGCTTTTAAGCCTTGCTAGAGGCTATGGCAGGCAGGACAGCATTTCTGGCGGGCCTCTCTCATGAACGTGTATCATGTGGAGTTCTGCATTTGGCTGTGCAAGGTGACAACAAGCTGGGCACAAGGCAGCCAGCTCTGCTTCTGCCCTTTGCTGTGTCTTGGCTGGGTCTCAGCGCTGGTGCTTGTTCAGGGCCCTGTTAGTCTCAAGCATGTTTGGTGACTGTTGCTGAGCCAGTGACGGCATTAGGGATGGCAAGGCGTGATGTTTTAATTTGGTCAGTTGTTCCTGGGGACTATGCTTTCCACTCACCCAGTCTGGTTGTCTGGAAGTACAAGGGAAGACAGACACCTCTTTCTCTACTCTTACCAGGGATAGAGGAAGGCATTTTATGTAACTTTCTCTAGTGTTGGCTTTCTCTTTCTTGAATGATTTTTCTTGCCCTACACATCTGAGTCAGTGGCCTGTCGTGGGGTGGGTCCTGAGCAGCCAGGGACTTGCTCACCAGTGGTACGGTAGGCCTGTCTCTTTGTGTCCCTGTGAATGTCTGATTCTTGGATTCTGGGGCTAGGTTACTTGTGTATACAAATATCTCATTACTGTGTCTTCCTGTAAATCAGACCATGGCCATTAAATGGTGGCCTCTCACCTTTACTTATTTTGTCTGATAGAAGTATGGCTCCTCCCCTTTCCTTTCAGGAAGCATTTATTTGTCTGATGTTTTCTTTCATTCTTTGACTTTAGATTTTATTCAGTGTTATGTTTAAGATAGGTTCATTATCAACAGTGTATAGCTGCATTCCTAAAAAGCCAATCTAAGATGTCCAAATCTCTCTGGAACATGTTTCTTTTATTTTTATAGTTGTACACACATATATTTTTTAAATACTTTTGTGCTTTTATTTGTCCTGTGTGTGCCTTTTTCACTCCTTGCAGCCTTTTGGATTTTTTTAAAATACAGGTTTTCAAAAATTCAGTTCACGCACACAAATTCAATTCACTAGAAATTCTCTACTTATTTGGAAGCTGCATAGCGTATTTCAGTTAGTAGGTACCTTGGACATTTTAACACACAGAGTTATGAGATCTGGGGTCAGACACCTTCTTTGTCTCCCTGATTGGTACAAAGATGGGCCAGCCTTGCTGCAGATGACTTCTTCCTGGCCCAGGAGCTCTCTGCATGGTGTGTTGTATGCTGTTTGTGGAGTTCTGGGAGATCTGCCCAGCCAGCTTCCAACCTCCTGCCTGTGAATCCACTTCTGGTCTCCTCCAAGTCACTGTGTCTCTTCCACCATTGAGTTTTTCATGTAAATTATTTGGGACTCTTAAGTGCAGTGACAGCTCCCCAGCCTTGAGCAGGTTGCCATTTACAAAACCTTTCTCTGTGGCCTTCTGTGTGGATGGGCCAAGGCCATGTGGGCCCTGGGAAATGGCCTAAACTAGTGAGCTGCTGGGTCCCTGGGAATCAGTTCTCATTTCTCAAAAATCTTGGCCATTCCTGTGGCCAGATCCCTGTACTGACTTTACTCTGACACCATTTAGATGAGGGAGCTGAGTGCAGGTTGGTTTTGTATGTGCTGGGGATCTGTCAGAAGCAAGGAACAGGGGTAACTGGCTGCAGAAGTGGTTAGGGTTAGGGTTAGCACAGCAGCAGCGTGTCTTACGTTCGGAGACCCCAGCGAGCTCTGCCCTGGAAGCTGTCCTAGCCATCGGCCCCAGGGCAGCAGCCCCATTCTGGCTCAGCCAGGACACACTTCACTCCAACACTACCTGCTGGTTGTCCTTGGGAGGTTTCTCCCTCATTATCCAGGGTCTCCCTGGTGCCACAGCTTCACACACCCCAAGTGACAGTGACTGACCCCTCTCATCTCTCCTGTACTCTAGACCCATAGTCCAGCAGCCATCCCCTGGATTGTCCCAGACACACAGGTAGGCAGGTCATTCAGGCCAAAAGCCCAGGACAACCTTGTCTCCTTCATCTGCCGGGAAGTCCCACGGGCTCTGCCCTCCTGGGACACCAGGATTAAGGCTCACAGCCTCCCTGCCTCCCGTGCTCACTCTACCTGTCTTCACCTGTGGTCAGGCATAAGGCTCAGCACACCACACCTGCTGTACCGTCTCTCGAGTGAGGGTCCTGGGTGTCTCCTGGGATCATTTTAGGGGTACAGGATACTTGACTCCTTGTTGAGGATGCGCAGGGCTTTGTCCTGCAGATACTGTAGACACTCCTGGCCAGGGATCTGGTGCCCCTGAAGGCCACCCTCTTTCCCGGTGGTGAGCTCCACCTGCATGCTCCCACACACTGGTGCCTGCAGGAGGAGTTGTTGGGTCTACACAGGGGCTTAAAGTTATTTGCTATTATTAGACTCACTGTGTTCATCTTTACCTTTAATCAAAACTGTATTTAAAAAATGTATTACATATCCCTTATCTAAATTAATCATTTTTTTATGTTCCCAAGGATAAATGCATGGATGTGAACCAGGATAAAGCATATATATTTATGTGGTCATTTAAAATTTTCTCCCTCATAATATGGCCAAAATATGTTTTTAGGATTAGCGCTGAATTTTAAAAATACTTTAAAAATGCGTAGTTTACTGATGACGTTTTCTAGTGCTGTTGCTGACATGAGAGGATTTGGGTCAGTGCCTAGGCTCACCCATATCTAGAAAGCATTAACTTTATGACAGTGATGGCTTTTAATGTGTAAAAATGTGTCCTCATTTGGATGAATTCTCTCTAAATTGAGAACTCATCAAGGCTTGCAGCACCAAGGTGAACTTTTCTTTCAGCGTATTGTATAATCTGCTGTTTGGTGAGGACTGAAGTTTCTGCCCTCCCCTTCCTGTCTTCCTCTCCCCTTTTCCTCATTAGGTTAAGTTGAAACTTTTCCTAATAAGCTTCTGATTCGGGAATAATTTTAATTGAAAGAGAAGCTGCAGAGATGATGGAGAGTCTTTTGTAGCCTTGTCTAGTTCCCCAATGTCATTGTCCCCATCACCATGACACCCACGAAGCTGACTTTGATCTGTTCTCTGCTCCTGTTGGTTCCAGATTCTGCTTGCTCCCCATTACTGTTGCAGCACCCCTCCTGACACCCCACCTTGCTTTTGACCAGCGTGTCTCCTCCAATCTGGGACTGTCCTTCGGCTGTCCTTATTCTTCAGGGTCATGGCGGTTGCACGAGGCACGCAGGTCTGAACGCCCTGGTGCCAGCTTGTGGGGTGGGCTTGGTCACCTGGCCTGACCAGTGTGGGCCGGCTTACTCCTCAGGAGTTTACTCTTCTGCCCTTTCTTCTCCAGTCACACTGTTTAATTCACATTAAAAAAAAAAAAGCCCCTCCTTTCCTATTTGTAATTCGGGGGGAGGGCAGGATCTTGCCATGTAGTTCAGGCTGGCCTTGAGCTCACTGTGTAGCCCAGGCTGGCCTTGAACCTGCACCAATCTTCCTGCCTCAGCCTCCTGAGTGTTGGGATTATAGGCATGTACCATTACGCCCAGCTCCTGTTTGTAATTTTATGGTTAAATTCTTGTTGAAAAATAACAGTTTGATCTTTTGATGTATTTTCCCCATTAAAAAATGGTCCTGTCTCTCTAATGGAAACTGGAGGAGTATAATAGACAGGACCCCTGATGCCTAGAGGCCCCATTCCCAAGAATAGGGCAGAAGAGAAAAATGAGTAAAGGAAAAGATCCTCCAAGTGGCCTTTCGGGACCTTTCCTGCTATAGGCCCTCTGACCACCCACACCCTGACCTGTCACCTGCTGGCCTGGCTGCCCATCCTGAGGTGTCCCTAAGGTGCAGGCCTTCCCCGCTGCATCCCTAGAGGTGTGGTACGAGGATGTGGGTCGACAGTTGTGTCTTAGGTAAATGAGAATTTGGCCTGTGTACATTAATCCTGAGAATTTGTTCATCCTGAGTCTCTTTCTGTAAAGAGTAATTCATTGATGGCGCATAGACAAAGCCTGTGACAGGGCCTGGAGACAGAAGACCACAGGCCTCAAACGAGTTTGGGGGCATGTTATCCTTTTCTGTTGGGCTGTAGGTCCCTTTGGGAGGGTCCAGCATTTCTCATGTGCCAGTAGGAACTGGCACCTGACATCTCAGTGTTCTTCCCAGACTGCAACTCAGGAAGCCTGGCCCCAGGAGAGGCTGCAAGGCACCTTGGGGATCTGGGGCTGTCCTGGCAACCGTGGGCCTCATAGGCAGCCTTTGCCCACAGGAGCTGCAAAGTGAGGGCGGGCTCCCGCGCGGTCTCAGCCTGTGCTTGTACTCCAGAGGCAGGGAAGAGTGTGCCGCTGACCTCCTGTGGGAGTGGCTTCTTCAGCAAGGAGGGGATTGCGCACAGACACATTCCTGTGGAGACAGGTGTGGAGAGACAATCATGGTAGAGTCTCTCTGGTGTGATTGGTCTGTGTGCTCTGGAAACAGCAGGATGAGGGAACACCAGAGGAGAAGCCAGACCTTCCAGGGGCCTTCAGAGGGAGCATGTAGAGCTCTTGGGGAGAGGTGCTTCCCCACCGCGGAGCCCCCCATGCAGCAGCTTTTAGCAACATACTTTGTCTTGTTCATTATCTGTGGTACTGGTTTCCCTCGCGTGCGTACTGGCTGCCAGGACCACTGTGGGCAGCAGGGGCTACAGGCAGGTGGCTCAGGCCACCAAAGAGCTTGAATTTTTCCACCGGCAGCCAGCCCTTGTGCCCACAGGGAGGTTTGGGCCTGGTAGGCTTGGTCATTGCTCCTTGACACTGTAGGCATTCTTACATGTGACCTTCCAGACACTGTACCAACCATGCGCAAAGATTAGCCATCGCTGCACCATTGGCTGGCCTGCCTCACTGAAGCTGTGGACAGCCGTGTGCTCACCCCCAGGGCATCCTCCACTGCCTCTGGGTCCTTAGCCCCCAGAAAGTGGGCTGTTTTCTGGTTGCTGCTGTCTTGTTGTGGGGCCAGAGTGCCTTACTTTAGGGCACATCCCTGGGTCTCACTCTTTGGTCCCTTCCACCCTCCCCATGTGACCCATAGGCCTCTGCTCACCTCCAGGGTGTGAGCTTGGCCAGGGAGTCTCTAGGAGTCACTGCAAAACCCTTGCTTTGGTTTTCTCCTGTTTATCTGGGTGACTCTTTTTTTGGAACCCTTCTGGTTTCTCCCAAAGCTCCTGCTCCGGGCATGTCCTTGAGGACCCTCACTGTCAGAGGCCAGGCAAGCTAGGCCTGTAGTTACATGAAAGGTGGGGAGCAGAGTAGTGAGGCCTTCTGAATAAATGTGCTTCTTGTTTCCTTTCAGAATCATATTTGAAGTGTTTCAGGTGGAAGTACTTGTTTGTAGGACAAAGAGTTTTCCAAGTAACTGGTTCCAAGGTCCCAAGTTCACAGGCCTTGCAGTTAGCTGTGGTCCAAGGAAAAAAAGATTATGGACACAGACACGGAGTGTATGAGTCTTGGAAAACAACCCATCAAGCCTTTTTTGAGGACAGGAGCCTGGTTTTAGGGGCTGAAATGTGTTCCCACTCTTCCCAGGGCTCTGGCTTGTCCTGGGGCAGGGAAGCCCTAGGGAAGGTCAGCTGGAAACCCCTCATTCTCTGTCCCTTATTTGTAGGTGGGAAAACTGAGGCAGGACACAGTCTAGGCTTGATCAGGAACTGGAGCAGGGGCTGGCTGGTCCCTGCACTGACTCTGGACACTGTCACCACCCCCCACTCTGCCCGCAGGTGTACATTGGCGAGCTGCCGCAGGATTTCCTTCGCATCACGCCCACACCGCAGCAGCAGCAGGTCCAGCTAGATGCCCAAGCAGCACAGCAGCTGCAGTATGGAGGCACAGTGGGCACTGTGGGCCGCCTCAGCATCACTGTGGTGCAGGTGGGCACGGGACACCCCTTCTTACTGGGGGGCTGGTGCAGGCGGGGGTGGAAGGGCAAGCAGGGCTCTGGTGGAGAGTATGCGTTTTGGCCTTTGTAGCATTTTTGCATGTGGACAGGTGGAACTTTTCTGATTCTTGTATTTCCCAAATAATGTATCTCATGTTGAAAACACACATGTATGAAAAATACAATTTCCCAGGATTCTGCCTAAAGCAATTTAAAAATTATAATGAACACTGCTGGACATCTGCTCTGTACTGGGCACTGTTGCTCCCCAAGGGGAGTCTCCTGGACCCTCCAGCAGCTGGGGTGCTGGCACTGCCCAGGGCCACACCAGCGTAAGCCTGGCAGTGACATCTGCTCAGCTACACAGTTATGTGCTAACCAGCTGTGGCCATGAGTTACCAAAGGGACTTTCCTATGAAAGCCAAAAGACATCGAATTCAAGCTGACTGTGACCATCCAGAATGTCCTGCAAAGCCACAGACAGGACCAGTGTGAGGAGTTGCACGACTTTGTAGAAAGACCCAGATGTAGTTGGCAGAGGTGTACTCAGCTGCACTGGACCTGTGATGGGTTCACAGCCAACCACCTTTCTTCATGACTCCAACATTTGTGTCTGAGAGACCGTGCTGCATCCTGCTGCCCCACTTGTGACCAGGTGCCTCTTGTGTGTTGTCACCTGGTGGGGCATGGTACAAGTGCCAGAGCTGGGCCGGCCTCGAGGTGCCCCTGAGGTGCCTGCTGCCTCCAGCTGCCTTGTTCTTGTGGGGCTGTGGAGTCTACCACAGGCAGCCTGTCTGCCTATGCATGGGCTTGCCCAGGTCTGCTGGGGAAAGGCATCCTGGTCCTCACATGAGCTCGTGGTTACCTTGCCCACTATCTTCCTGCTTCCCTTTGGATAAACCTTCCCTTGGCTTCCAGGAGGCTGCCTGTATGGTGACCCTCGCCCCCTGTGATCATCCCCTACCCTGAAGACTACCTGGGAGCCTGGTCCTAGCCCCTTCTGACCATACACCCAGGGGAGTGGCCCCTGCACCCCCATGACATGACCACCCATTGACGGATCTGACTACAGCTGGACTGCTGGTTATAGACCAGGCCCTCATGACCTCCAGGTGTCCAGTATCTATCCCTCCTTTCTCCCCAGTCCCAGTATGTGACAGCTCTGGCCTTTGGGAAGCTGAAGCCCAAAGATCCCAAAGATTCCTGTTCATGTCTTGCCCCCTAACCCCTGTCCCTCAGTACAGGCTGACTACCACACCCCCACCCCTGTGCTGGGTTGTGGCTAGGGCAGTGCGGCTGTATGCACAAAGGGAGACCCAGCAGGCTGGGGAGATGGTGTGCACAGCATGAGGAAAGGAAGACCAAGGCTCTATCGGTGGTCCCTGGAGGAAGGAGTGAGTCACAGCCCAGCATCAGACATTTAAGAGTGGACACTTTAGCAAGGTAAATGGAGATCATGCTGTTGTGGACTTGAGAGAGAAGCCCCTGTCAGAGCAGGGTGTGGCCTGAGAGCTATATTGCTACCTGCACATGTAAGGGACCCAGTGGCTTCCCATTGCCGCACCTGGTTTGGTCAAGTGTCATGTTGTTTTGTTGTGGTCCTTCTGATAGGTTTTAGGAGTCTCATTTGGAGCTGTGATTTGCATTTCTGGTGGCCAGTGACATTGGGCATCTTATTTCAAATCCGCTCCGAGTTACTGTGTGCTGAGCAGTAGTTTTGTCTGTTGCATCTCCACTCGTTTATAAGGGTTCTTGGTTTTGCTAACTGTGACACAGTTCACAAGCAGGGCCATCTGGTTGGGAGTCGGGGACTTGGGAACTGATTCCTAGACCTGGGGTGCGGGAAGATGGTGTCCTGTCGCTGTGAGCTTCTGCCGATGCTAGGGGTAGGAGCCACAGGAGGCTGAAACATGGAGCAGACTAGGGCTACAGGGTGGCTCAGCCCTGGGGCGTCCTCCCTCTGCCCTCTCCTCAGCTCAACTGTGTACTGTTAGGTGTGACCTCAAGTGCTTCCTGCCAGAATTGGAGCAAGTCTTTGCTCCTGGTGTCCTGGGTAGCAGTTAGCGCCATATTCAGGTAAATGTGGGTGACTGAAGTTCTTGGTCCCAGAAATGCAGCAGTGGACAATCTGAGGAGGCCAGCAATTTAGGGAACCACCTGCCTTTTCCTCTGGCAATGAGAACTGCATCTTTCTGAACTTGGCTTTATTTCAGGCAAAGCTGGCCAAGAATTACGGTATGACACGCATGGACCCCTACTGCCGCCTGCGCCTGGGCTATGCCGTGTACGAGACGCCCACAGCCCACAACGGTGCCAAGAACCCTCGCTGGAACAAGGTCATCCAGTGCACAGTGCCCCCAGGCGTGGACTCATTCTACCTGGAGATCTTTGATGAGGTGAGAGGTGCCCGTGCTGCAAGGTTTCACGTGGCTCAGATGGGGCAAGATGTGGTATGCCATGTCATCCCAGGCCTGCCAGACATGCAGCATGTTAGTGACCAGGTGACAAGATACACCTTCCCCTCAGAGATGTCACCAGTGAGTGATATAGTGCTGGCCACTCTGGACAGAGTAGATAGTGTCTCCAAGTGTTCACAGATAGACTGAATTTAAAGCGAGTCATGAGGGTAATGTTCTTGCTGGCACACGTCACAGACCCACAGCAGTAAGCCCTGCATGCCCCAACCTTGTCAGCAGCCTGCGTACAGCAGGTTTGAGAGCCAGGCAGGAGCCCAGGGGCTGAGGAGGCTCCCTCAAAACTCGATTCTGGGCACCAGACACTGCCTGAGGCCGGGGCTAGAACAGCAGGGCTGAGAGTAGGAAGAGTGAGGTGCTCCTCACCACTGCCCTTTGCCTTTTCTTGTCCCTTCTTCCCTCTGTCCAACTGGGTCCCTCAGAAGGGGAGGGGCATGTGGCAAGGAGGTTGGGGCTGCAGGTGGCAGTCCAGTGTGTGCATCCTTCCTTCTTGTGCCCACCTGGCATGCTTGGGTCTCGGGTGGAGCAACAGTCATGGAGGTTCTCCGTTTCCTGTCCTAAGCCTGGCTTGTACCAAGTGGTGTCAGTAGCAAGGGCAGAGGGGTAGGCCAGAGTCTTGGTTGAGTGGGAGCTCCTTGAAGGGGGGCTGGGAGCCTTGCAGAAGTCCTGTCACTACAGCCTCAGGAAGTGCCTTCGTCTGTGCTGTAATGCACTCACCTCTCTCTTGTCCCTCTCAGCGAGCCTTCTCCATGGACGACCGTATTGCCTGGACCCACATCACGATCCCTGAGTCCCTAAAGCAGGGCCAGGTGGAGGACGAGTGGTACAGCCTGAGCGGAAGGCAGGGCGATGACAAGGAGGGCATGATCAACCTGGTCATGTCCTACACAGTGAGCACTGGGCTGGAGTGGCCCTGGGGTGGTCAGCCTGGGCTTGCTGCATGGCTTTGGCACCTGGGGCCCGTGGGCCCTTCCCCAGGAGGCAGTAGCTGGCCATGAAGTGGTACAGCATCTCAGTGGGGACACAGTGTAGGGGCCCCTGCCCTGGAGGTCGTGGAACAGAGGTCCGGCTGTGCTTGGCAGTTGCCCAGTGTGTCAGACCCCTGAATCCCACCAGTCTCTATCCTCAAGGGTGGGCAGCTCTTGGGACCTTCAGGGAGGTCACAGACGAGCAGGTGGGGGGTCTTGCTTATGGTATTAGGCAGGCACTCTACCACTAAGCCACATCCTCATCCCTTTTTAAATGTTAGAGGTAGGGTCTCACTAAGTTGCCTGGGATAGCCATGAGCTTGTAACCCTTGGCCTCAGCCTCCCAGGTAGCTGGGATTACAGATGTGTGCTACTCTATCCAGCCTGCTGGGTCTTTTGTATTGCCTTTTCTTTGCTGAACTTGTCACTGGAGCACTTCCTGCCATAGGGAGGTGTGATGAGCCTTGTGTGAACAGCTCCTCTGCAGTGACAGCCTCCTACAGGCTTGTCCCCCGCCTTGCTTCTGTCCTGGATGTGAGCATGCACTTTTTCATCGTGCGGCTTAGCACATAGCACAGGACCACTGTCACAGTGAACTAATTCATCTGTGACTGGAGTTTTGTGGGCTGATACCTGGGCTGCTGTAAGAAGTTCCTGGTGCTAACATTTTCTTTCAGGCACCAGACTGAAGCACTCCCACCAGCCGGCTTCCTCGGGTCCCACTCCCCACCATAGTATCCTATCTTTGTCCCCTGCTCTGCCAGCCAGAGAGGTGGTGATGGGGTGTCAGTGGTTCACATGTGAATGCTGGGGCTGCATGCTCTCAGGACTGTCATGGTGAGGCTAGAGGTAAGATTTTGACTCCACTAATGTCTTGGTGTGTTTCAGTCACTGCCTGCCGCCATGATGATGCCACCCCAGCCCGTGGTCCTGATGCCGACTGTTTACCAGCAGGGCGTTGGCTACGTGCCCATCGCAGGTGTGTCGCTGCTTCTTCTTTGGCAGAAGGCCTGGGGCAGAGTGGGGGATTGGCTAAGGTGGACCTGGCACGAAGGTCCTTCTAAAAGCAGAGTCCAGTGTCACAAGTAAACGTCCCAGCATATGTAGAAACCAGAATCTGTTCCCTAGTTGTTGGCACATGCAAGGGGAGTAAAATTTGTGGGGATGTAGAAATGTGATTTCTGAACACTCTTGTGTGTGACTTCATGCATTAGAGGCCACGGTCCTGGTGCTGCACACCGTGGCTTTTTAATGTTGTGCTTTCTGTCAGGATCCTGTACCTGTATAAAGTAGCCATCTGCTGCAGCACATGCCATCGTGTTAGAACACAGTTTTTCACACCGTGTGTCTTTGGGTCTTCATGCTAAGCTCTCAGTTACCTCACCTGTGGCTGGGGCAGCACACCAAAGCCACGCTCTGGCCAGGAATTGTTTCCAGACTCTACCCAGTGGGCTCAAGAGTAGAGATGCTAGGGCGGGCCTGCAGCCACCTCCTCCCTGCCACAGTCGGGGGCGCTAGGTTCCAGCAAAGGCTGGCGGCCCCACTGCCCCAGGGGGCAAAGCCAGAGTCCAGGGGAGCAGGAGCGACCGGGGAAGGGGGCCGGGGGGGGGTCCTGGCCCTGTGGCCCCTGGTTGCTGGTGCTGGCAGCCAAGCAGTATGGGACATCTGGGGTTCTGCCTTCCAGGGCAGAGGGTCTCGTCATTTCCCCCAGTCACTCCGGCGTCCACTTGGGGTACAGAGGGGCCCAGGAGTCAGGACCTGACTTCAGACCTGCCTGTACCCTGCCGAATCCAGCCGCAAGAGGGGTTGGTGCTTGGGTGCTCTGGCTGGGTGTACATTTGGGAACTTCTGCTAAGCCACAGCTGCTTGCAAGAACAAAGAGCAGCACTTTCAGAGGAGGGGAAGGCCTGGTGTCCATGGGGGACGCTATGGTGCCCAGTGTGGTAGGAAACCATCCACTTAACAGGAGTGGCCCAAGATGACTGGAAACCTTAAAGCAGCATGTTCAGAGCTCAAGAAGAGACCCCTAGCAAAGGGAGAGCAGAGCTAGAGTGGGGAAGTGAGAACTGCAGCAACCCAACAGGCAGGCTTAGTGACAGGCTCCCAAGTCAGAGGGAGGAAGAAAGTGCCCTGTCCGAGGCCGGAGCGAGAGCTAAAACAGCAGACATCTGTTCTCCCCAGTTCTTGAGGCCAGATACCCAAAGCAGGAATGGCTGAGCCACGCTCCCTCCAGAGGCTCCAGGGAGCCCCTCTTGCTCCTCCAGCTCCCATGTGAGGATCCAGGTGTTCCTTGGCTGGTGGCCGCCCCACCCTAGTCTGCACCTCTGTCTTCACACACCTGCCTCCCCTCAGTGTGTCCCTGTCCTCCCATCTTTACACAAGGGCCACCCCACTCCAGCACAGCCTCATCCCAGCTCAGTGTATCTGAAGAGACCCTGCAGCTGGTATGGGTTGAAGGCTTGACACATCTGTATAGAGGACATGGTTCTGTCCCCTTCAGTTACCAACAGCAGAGTGTATTTGGTTAATTGAAAGTCAGCTTCTAAAGAAGAGATAAAAGTTACTGACCTGTTTATCTTTTTCTGGATCCTGTCCTTGCATTCTCTGTAAATTCTCTTTAAAGTTTGTCCTGAAATGTTTATTTGAGGAAAGGCTAGGTTTCTTTACCAACAGAGACTTAGACTTTGAACTTTTCTTTTGATACACATTTAAAATTTTCAAAGTCTCCTGCTTACAGATAACAATAGAGAGCAAAAGATTTTTCTGCCAGAACCTTGGGAGACTGTGGCCCCTTGTCCCTTGCCCCACATGTCCCCTCCGCGCAGCATGCGCATGTATACCAGCGTGCGTGTGTTGGTGGCGGCCCTCGCCCTGCTCTTGAGGGTACAGGCTGCTGCCCTTTCTCAACTGTCCTGGTGGTGAGCTGCGTGCTACCTGAGGAAGCCGCTGCCCATTGTACCTGCTGTTAACTGCTTATGTTGGTGCGGGGTGAGGTGGCGACGCTGTGCACAGTGGTGGCTCGTCCCTGAACATTTTCTTTGTGTCCACATGAGGTTGTTCCCTTTTCTTGCAGACTGAGCTGTGTTGCAGTGTGGGCTCACAGTTTGTTCTGTTCCCTGGGCTACAATCTGTTACTTATTATTTGTCTTGGCTCCCAGAGGGAGTCCTTAAGGTGGGGTTTGCTGTCCCTTTGGCCTGTCCCATGTCTGTTGAGTACTTCCTGACTGGCACCAGAGGAAGCCTGCATCTTCTCGTGCATTTTCTGCCTCTGTGCTGGACTCAGTAGCTTCTCCCAGTACCCTGGCTTCCAGCAGATAGTGGAGACTCAGTTCTAGAAGCCTCGGAACTGTTGTTTAGTGATCTTAGTAGTGTTTGGGGGCTTCCTTGAAAGTTGGGCCGATTCTAAGTCATTCAAGTCCTGAATATTTGTAATGGCAGCACTGTCCTAAAAGTCCAAAGCTAAACTGTATGTGAGGTCACACATTTGGTGCTTCGCTCTGCTCTGTAGTGGAGGCCTCAGGCTCATGACGCTGGTGCATGGCACGTGGTGACCAGCCTGGGCCAGGGACAGCAGGAAATGGGCAGCCACAGAGAGATTGACTCTCCAGCTGGTCGACTGCCTGCCCATCCACACCCATCCTGTTGCCGCGCAGTGGCTCACACCTCACAGGCACTAGCCGCCTTTGTCCACTGGAGAGCCCTGTCCTGGAAGTCTTAGGACAGTGGTCCTGTGGGCTGTGGCAAACCTGTGCCACAGTGGGTGGTTTTTATCACAGAAAGCTCTAAAAGGTTGGCCATCGCTGCCGTAGGGTGTCCAGACTTGGTCACGTCTGCTGCCACTGCAGCTGTCTCCTGTCTAGCCAGAAACTGGGGCGCCCAGGACTTGAGCCTGCGAGCTGGAGAGCCAAGGGCTCCTCCTGCGTCCTTTGCCTCTTGTTTTCCCAGAGCCTCTGTCACCCCATAGAGTGAGGCTGGACGGAAAACCGGGCCTCAGTGGTCACATCTTTCCTCCCATCAGTCACGGCCCTGTGTTTTGTTTGTTTTTATGGTACTGGGGATTGAACTCAGCCTTTGCCTGGAGCTGTATCCCCAGAGCTTTTTTTAATTTTAAGGCAAAGTATCACTAAATTGCTAAGTTACCTGGGCCGGGCTCATACTCGGCCTCCCAGAGTGATGGGTTATAGCCACACACCACCGTGCCTGGCTGTTGCGTCTTTGTTTGTTTGTTTGTTTGGTTTGGTTTTTCTAGTGTTTGGATTACCAGATGAGTTTTCATCAGATATGGGATAAGTAGCTAATAGGCATCACATGGTTTGGGGAGGGCCTTGCCCTTGACTTTGGAGAAACAGCTGAGTGGTGTGTGGAAGGGTGTGTGGCTCTGTGGCTGTGTGGACTGTGTTCTTCTCCTTCACAGGAGAACAGCTTGGTGGACCTCAGCCTGCTGCTGGCTTTGTAAGTGTCCTGGGGGCAGGGGGCTGTTGTATGTTGATTCTGCTGGTGGCCTGGGGGAGGCTGTGGGCTGAGGAGGTCATAAGTAGGGGGCCTGGGTCTCTGTGCGCATGTCAGCAGGAGTGGTGACCCTGCGTCATAGTGCAGATGGAGAGAGCAGCAGTAGCCACCGTGCGATACCTGTTTTGGGGAAAATGACTTTGTCTAATTTTCTTAATCCTCCGGGCTGCTGTTCTGCTTCCTTTTTTCATGCAGCACAGAGAGAATTGATTAGAAGGTTGATTCCCACTGCCTCCCCAGTGGGACCTCTGATAAACAGTCTAGGTAAACTTGGGGCTCAGCTCCTCCTGCTTGCTGGTGGCTATAGCTCCTCCTGCTGTGGCCACAAATGAATGTTTCCGCTTGTGCTCTCCTGCATCTCCAAGTGCTCTGCTCTCGGCAGCTGCACAGAGCCACTGCCTGTGCCTGCCGTACCCCTCCACCCATCCCTCCCATCCTCTGTGGCTGGGATCATGACCCCCTTGTGTTGTGCGGAGCTGCTGGAGGCAGCACATCAGTCCTCCTGAGAAAACATGGAAGCAAAGCTAAGTGTGCATCCACCTAGTCCCCTTCCTGTCCCTTTAGGGGTCAGAGGGAGGAGTGGCAGAAAAGGCAGCTTTGTGGTAGCTTCCATCCACGTAAACGTGCCTCCATGTGTGCCCTGTCACTATGTCCCTCACGAGGAGAAATCACAGCCAAGGAATTTGAAGCTAAACTGCACACGCTGCTTATAACCTGAAAATGTTTTGATTTCAGGTGGGAATTTGGATGGTATAAACTTCCCACACAGTTGCTTGGAGTTCTTTACTTTGCTGGTGCCATGCATTACTAGTCTACAGTGGCAGTGCTCTGAAACACAGCACAGTGAGGTTGTTTTCCCCTTGTGGTGTATCCGTGAAGCTGTCCCATCCCCAGCTCTGCAGGCTTCCTTCTGGGTTCAAGAGGCTCTTCAGAGGCCTTTTGGCTGTCAGAGTCCTGCACTGTGTGTGGTAGAACAGTGGCCACCAGGTTGCAGGAGCCCTGTGTGACGTGCACTGCTGTCCCCTTGCTTGTGCTGGTGTGGCCTGTGCTGTGGCGTTAAGGTGGGCTCTTCCCACTTGGGTCTTCTGGGCAGCATTCTGTCTGTGAGTGAGCAGTGTGCGTCCTCTTATTTGTATCCGTGCATGGGGGCAGGGTGACATCATGGGCAGCATGGGCTCTGGCATGCTGTCTCCCATGGTTTCTTCCCTGCATTGGCCCAAGCTCTGGAGGACCTCATTTGAGTCCCACCAAGGCCACAGGGCTCTCATACAGCCTTGCCTGCCATGTCCCCAGCCAGCCCCCAACACATCTGCTCCCACGCTCACCCAGGCTTTGATGAACGATTCCGCATTCAGTCTTCGTGACAGACAGGTCTGGGTCAGCAGTGTGCATCCCCTCTATACTCGGTGGCCAAGTCCCTGAGGTCTGTGCAAATGGGTGACAACAGAAGATATCTCAGCCTCCCTCTTTCCCTTCTTGTCAATGAGACAAAATACCCAACACCCAAAGTTAAAGTGAGAAAGGTTTATTTCAGCTCACAGTTTGTAAGGGTTTCAGTCCGTAGTCGGTTGGCTCCAAGGCAGTGCACGGTAGAGGGTATCACAGAGGAAAAACAAGCAGGAAACAGTGAAGCAGCAAACCAGCAAGGCTGCCTTTGTATTTCATCCAGGCTACCTGCCCTTTGGGCAGTGCCATCCGCACCCAGGTAGGACACCCTTAATCCCAGCATCGCACCCTAGATCCAGCCAGCTCTGAAAATCCCCACCTAGGTGTGCATGAGGTTTGGGGGCACATCTTGATACAAGCCGTAATACCCACCTGTTCTGGCAAATACTGGGGAGAGCACAGGTGGCTACAGTTCTGCATGTTTCCTAACACCTTTTGTGGACACAGCATCACGTCTCTCCACTTGAGGCCAGCTGGGTCCCTGTGGGACAGGCTGCTGCCTCAAACCTGGCCCCAGTAGCACCTGGGTTGCTGTCCTCTGTGAAGGTGGCGTGTCATCCCCACCTTACCCTGGTGTGCTTTCCCTTCTCCTTGTTACAGAAAGGCCAGGCAGCAGGGGACAACGGTGCCACAACCTTCACCTGTGAAGTACAGGCGGCAGCCTGCCTCAGGGTGGCCAGACAGGTGTTAGGGGCACAGGAAAGCATGTGGTGGAGGCTGGACCTGGAGGCCTGGAAATGCTGGCTTTCTGCCCCTTCCTGCTGGGGTAGTTGTCCCCACATCACTGTTGGGGCCCTTGTTGCTTTTGTTCTGCTGGTGTCAGAGATGGCATTCAGCTTCTTTCAGGGTCTTCTATTACGAAGAAGGTCATATGTAGTGGGGAAAGAAAAGCCACGCCCCTAAGTGATAACTGCCTCACACTCCAGTGGGCCTGGTTGGGAAGATGAGTCACGATTTTAAAGTTTAAAGAAGTAATGGCATTGTCAGCTTCTGTAGCCTTCTAGAGAGGAATGCGTGTGGGACTTCTGTGACGTGCGCTTCCTTTCTCCAGCCCGCCTGTGTCTTCAGTCCGAGGGGCCTGTGGGTTCAGCAGGCCCAGCCTGCGAGGCCCCTCTGTGAACTCTACCTTCACACTTTTGTTGCCGCTTCCCATGACTGTGAAATGGCTCGTGTGAGGTTTGAAAGACCTGACTTGCATTTGGGGCAGAGTGGAATTTGGAGAGGGCATCTCATGTGCAGGAGCCTAGCTTCGCCTGCCCAGAGTGGGTGTTGGAGGCTGCCAGCTTCATGTCACTGCAGGGTCCCTGTCTCCCAAGCTTTGGGACAGCCCTTCCCCTCAAGGAGGCTGGGAAAGTGTCATTCCTTCCCAAAGTTCGAGCCAGCCTGCGGTTCCTGTTGCTGATGTTTTCACCAGACTGCCTCTTTTGCTTCCAGGAATGCCTGCCGTCTGCAGCCCTGGCATGGTGCCTGTGGCGATGCCCCCACCAGCTGTGACTGCACAGCCCCGCTGTACGGAGGAGGACCTGAAGGCCATCCAGGACATGTTCCCCAACATAGATAGGGAGGTGATCCGCTCTGTGCTGGAAGCCCAGAGAGGGAATAAGGATGCCGCCATCAACTCTTTGCTGCAGATGGGCGAGGAGTCCTAGATCTACCTGTCGCCCTTGGACTCGTCACTCCGGGTTCCTTGGGGTTGTCATCCCACCAAGATTTCCTATGAACCACCCTCCTTACCCTCATCCTCAGACACCTGTGTGCCCCTCCCCACCTGTTTTCGGGATGTATGTGGGCCTCAGTTCCCAGCAGCCCTCTTGACTAGTGGTGGGGTGGGGCGTCTCCCCCCTTGTCTTGGGTTGGGCAGTGGTGGCACACTCGCGTCACTCCAGAGACCCACGCACCTGTTGCCAGGGGTGCGTGTCTCTCTTCTGAATCTGTTCTGGAAAGCATTCTTGGAGAAAGCTACCACTTCCACCCAGGGTGTTAGAAGCTGTCAAGTGTCTTTCTGAGCTATCGAGTGGCACCACGTCACTTGGCCCTTTTGAGGTGGACCTAGTGGCTTACGACACACAGATCCATGTGCACTAGCTTATGGGTTGCATTTAGAGATCTCAAGCTGAGCGTTCACATCCCTCCCTGGCGCTCCTTAGAGCATGGCTCTCCTGGCTGCATAGGTGGCCAGGCTCTGCCTTGCCCTGCAGGCTGCAGTGTTTCCTGCTGACCGTACCAGCTCTGCAGGCCTTGTCCCAGCTTTTCTCCTGAGAGGGCCTTGAGGTGGCGCTGTGTTTACAGATGATGTGGAGGCACCATCCATACTGTGCACCAGTGCTGTAATCCGCATGAGAGATGGAATAGAAACTCGGTGAATGTTCACATTGGACACCTTTGTGAGGCCGAGCGGCCTGTGCCTGGCTGCCTGATCGCTGCTGTTACATCTTGGGCTGCAGACAGATTTAGGGGCAGGTGGGTGACACTGTGTTGTGAGACTCATAGCTTTGTGAGGCTTCTCAGAAGCGCTGCGCTTTAAGTAGGATGCGTGGTGAGGGTTAGCCCGCACCCTCGCATGTGTTGGTGTGTCGTTCCACTTTGAGTCGCAGATGCTTTTCGTTCTTGAGTGTTTGCACCCAGCCTGTGGACGTAAGAGCCTACTGACGTGGGCATGACAGTCAGTCCTAACAGTTTGGACTTATTTAAATGGTTCAGAATGAGGAAGTTAGTGCTTAAATTTCAGTCTTTTTCTCCCTCTAAGAAAATAGGGTAAATTTTAATGTCAGCTACAAACTATTGCTTTCTACCACCAATTGGGGTGGGCTTTTTGTTAAATATATTGTTCATAAATATTTATTTTTGTAAACTGAAGAAGAATGGGGTCGTGGTACAGATGGGATGGTGGCACTGAGTGCTTTTCTTTGGTTGTGAATCCCTAAGGCTTTTAATCTCGTAAAGGAGAAGAAATGTTTGTTAAGTAGATTTGACCATTTGCTTTAAGAAATCAGTCACTGGGAGTTTTCATTCCAGGCTGCTGTATGTCTTGTGCCTGTAGCAGGCTCCCCTTCCTTGGGGACAGACGTGTTGGCAGAATGGGACCTTCCTTGGGGCATTCTGTTAGTGCCATCAGCAGACTTGGTCCAGGACAGTGCAAGCCTGAAGTGCCTGCTCCCAGGCCCGGGTGAGGCTGCAAGTGCCTGGCTTCTGCCTTAATGTTGCCGAGGTACCCGCACTGCCACCCTGCTTGTGCATGGCTCTGTGGGGCATGTCCTGGAGAAGGCTGCCAACCCGGAGTGGCCACCGTGGCCCAGAAGAGCATCTTACGGAGAGCCACAGTTTCAAGATGAGTCTGAACATACTGCAGTCTCCTTCCTTTTTCCTGAACACTTTATTTTTTTAATAGATCAAAGACAGATCACATTTTATAAGGCCTTTAGTCAAATAATAAGATCCTTCATCCCTTTGTTCTATACTGCTTCCTTCTTGAAGCTTGTCATGTCACAGCCTGTCTGGTGCAGTGGGAGGGGGCAGGGTTTCAGCACCTGCTTAGGAGCTTGAGCATCAGCATGGTTCACTTAGCCCACTGTCATGTCCTGTGTCTGATTTGGATGAAAGATGGTCACCCTTGGAAGGAGTGGTTGTCTCCAGCTCATAGGCAAAGGCCACCGTGGATGTAGACTGAGCTAGGCCCTTGTTGGGTCTTGCTGCTGCTTCTACCCCTCCGTCTGCAGATTTGGATTGCTAGCAAAGCCACGGGGAGGGGACGGTGGCAACGGCCTTCATGGGGCAGGTGTCGGGGCTGGTCCTGGGCCATTGTGGTTTGACATGACCTCCAGGTCTGTCTCACCCTGTGAGAGTGTGTCCGAGATGAGAGAAACATTTTGCGTGGTTTTGTTGTGCCCGTCCCCTCTCCAGACTGCCTCTTTCTCTTAGCCACACTTTGGCATTTGCTGATACGCATGAGGTAGGTGTTGGTGGGAATGATTCTCCAAACTTCTGTGTTCCTGGTTATGTTCGTAGGGGGTTCATGTCCAGGTTTTTCTTTGATTGTAAAATACATTTCTACTTTTCAGCCTTCTAATTTAATAAGTGGCCCATATTAAAATAGAGAAATAAAGTCCTCTAAGGGAAAGTTTACCATTCTTGTATTGGAGTGTTTTGTAACATAGTTCACAGCATTCAGGAGTGATGCACTGATCAGAATCACAGGTTCATTCATCACGACTCATCCCAGGACTGTGTGAACCAAGACTCAAGTGTGGGCGGGAGGAGGGCCACAGGAGAGGCTCAGGGCCTGAGCGTGCAGCAGGAGATTCGTAGGGAAGGTTCTGCTCTAGTTCTGCAGTGGTAGTTTGGCTCCTCCTCACTGAGCATCTTCTTGTTACTTTGTCCTTACACTTGTAACTTCTCTTCTCCAGGTGACCTGGTGTGATTCCCCTGCTCGGGGTGGTCCAGCCCTAAGTGAAGACTGTCTCCTGCTCAGGGAGCAGGTGGAGCCAGAAGCATGAGGTTGTGCCCCACGCCTGCCCACTGCACTCAGCAGCAGGCCACTGTGCGCTGCCACACACCTGGATGGGTAGGGCTGACAGCGTGCTGGTCACGGTGTGCAGGTGCTCTGTCCTCTTAGACGGATGTCATTGTGTGCAGTGGTGGCAGCTGGCACAGCTTTGTATCCCCTTGCTGCAGGCAGTGGGGTGTGTGGGATGGGCTGTCCCTGGGCAGTGAGTGCTGCCGTTGTGCTAGCTGGGGGCTCATCCTGAATGAATGTGGTGTTCCTGCTGAGCTTGTGACCTTTCAGCCACGAACCTGTGGCATGAGTGTCTTTTTGCCCAAAACAGCTGACAGAATTGAGTGGGTGTTAGTGTTGGCCCGAGAAGCAAGGACCCTCGGAGAAGCTCCTCTAGGACTGAACACCGAAAGTGTTGGGGAGAAGACATGAATGTTCTTTCTTTATGTGCAGAGCTGAGCACATGAGAAAGTGAAGGACGGCCCCAAGGTTTGGGGGTTTCATGGGATGTTGGCGGCTGAGAGAGGGTTCATCATTTATGGGTGGATGCAAAGGAGTGAAGCCCTGTGTGCAGGGCACTACCTGTGGCAAGCCTAGAGCTCCAACAGCTGGGATGGGGCCTGGGTGCAAGACCGTGACCCTGTCAAACTAGGATGGTGGAGGGGAGGTGCCTCCATCACAGGAGAAGCTAGGGAAGGATCCATTCCTGGCACAGAGATGGGCAGGAGAAAGGACCTGCTTGAGCACTGTGGGGGCTTTGGTCCAGGAAACCCCAACTGTGTTCCTGCCAGAGTATGTGGCTGACGTGGCATCTCAGGAGTCCAGCACTGATCAAAACCGCCTTGTGTGCACCTGCAGGAGATGTAAAGCTGGGAAACAGCCATCTGTAGGGTCAGTGGAAGCAAGACCCCACAGTGAGACTCCCCTGAATGAGGTGTACTGGGCTTTTAAGTGCTTTAGAAAAAGGTTAGACTACAGGGCCAGCCAAGAGCGAGACACTTAAAATGCTCACACGGCATTGGAACAAACAGAAGGTTTAGAAATGAGAAACAGGCAACTGGAATGAACATCACAGCCAAATGCATGAGCTGGTTTGGTGGCTGACAAAGACGGGGCTGGAGAGATCGCCCAGAAAGCAGCAGCTGGAAAATGGGAGGCTAAAACAGGTCGAGATTCTGAAGAGAAGAAGGGCTGAGAGCAGTCTAGGACTGATGGGATATAAGAGCTTGAGTGAAACCCAGAGAACTTGAAATAAACCTGAGTGTGGTGAAAGGTGAAGTAATTCTAATATTGGTACCAGAGTGATGGGAAGGAAGAGGACCCAGCACTGCAGTGAAGGAGATTCTCGTTTTAAAGAGGAGACAGTTAACTTTCATCTCTAAGTGAAGCTGCATGTTAACGTTTTCAGAGCAACACTGAGACGGGGCAAGCCTCACACCACACTGGCCCCACCATTGGGCCACTCCGAGCCACTGTGATCTTCCTGAGCTTTGTGGGGCCAGAAGGGTGAATTAAACGAGGCTCAAGCGGGGCGACCCTGCTCCTGACTCGTGTCCTCAGGGTGGCCCTGCTCTGGGCCCTGGGCCCCGGGCCCCAGTCCCAGCTTTTGGCGCTCTGGGCCCCAGGTCCAGCTTTTGGCGCTCTGGGCACTCAGCTCTGGGCTCTGAGCTTTGGTTTTTGCCCTCAGGTCCGGTCTCTCACTGGTCCACTCCAGACACAAGGTGAGTTTGCTTTATCAGTTTCAGGCCCCCCAGGCCTGCCTTCCTATAAGAGCTCCTACTGGCCAGCCAGCCCCTGGCTTGGCACCAGAGGCTGAATGTCCTTCCAGCAAGCAGGAAATGACCAGAGGGAGTGTCGCAAGCTGGATGGAAAGGTCCCATGCAGCCGCCTTTGGGGGCTCAGGGTGCTGTGGGTGTGAGTTGGCTCACCTCTGTGTCAGCACTATATGAGGAGCTGTAGTCCCCTGCCTGGACTTAGCAAATGGTGCAGAGCCCTTAGGAGAGTCCCTTTCCCAGGGAACCCGCCTGTCCTTGAACTGGCAGCCTGGAGCAGGGTAAGGGTCCCCTCCCATCCTGCTGTTCTGAGTGTATGCCCCTAGGGACTCTGGCCCAGGACCAACCCCACGGACACTGCCAGTGAGGTCCTGGCCATGCAGACCTTGCTTATCGCAGGCCTGTGGTCCCAACCGCTGTGTAAGGAGGCTGACCTCGTGACAGATCTGTCTCAGCCCCTTGACAGCTCCTCCTGAGGCCTCTCCCCTGCACATTCCTAACGACCTTAGCGGGCAGTGTGTCCTCCAGGCCCCATCACAGTTCCTTCGCTCGCCATCCACTAGGTCATTCTGTGGTCTTTGCTTCCGGAGCCACTGGCATGCCAGCACCAGCTCCAGCTCCAGGGTCTGCTGCTGTCTGCACAGTACCTTCCATGGCTAGCTGTGAGCTAGCCCATCCACCCTGTCCAGGCCAAGGCCTCAGCAGCACCCCCCCGCCCCACTGCACGGGGTCCCTTCCTCGGGGTGCTGGCGAGGAGCAGAGGTGGGGCAGGGCTGCCCTGCAAGGCAAGCAGGGAGCTGCTCTCCAGCAGTAGGGAGTGGACTGTGCTGGTGGTCTGTACAGATCTGGAGAGTCTGAGTTCTCAGGAGCATCGTCATGATGTCCCCACACCAGGCAGGTCTCCGGGTCTGCTCCTTCCCTTCAGGCCCTGGCATCAGCAGAAGAGGCCCACTGAGGCACCATTTTCCCCAGCTTCTGCCCTTGTGTACCCAGGCCCTCTGGCTGCAGAAGACAGCAGTGTCTTTAAGCCCTAGGGAGACCTCTGACTGTCACACCGTGTCTGCACCTGTGTTCTGAGCTGTTTGGTGCTGGTGGGCTGTGCTGGCACCCTGCATTCTGCCCTGACTCTGCAGGATCACTGCAGGTCTCAGGAGCTGCAAAACAGAACATGCAGAGGCCAGCCAGCAGGGGAGACACCACATCCAGCCCAGAGTCCTGCTGCTCCAGGGCCCCCAGGATGGATCTGTTCCCAGAAGCAGACTCCAAATAGGACTCTGCCTTGCGAAGAGCAAGATCCCAGGAGAAGCGAATGCCAGGTGCAGCGGGGTGGGGATGTCTGACGGGGCGCAATTCCAAGGCAGGTCCTGCCCAGCCGGGTCATGAGTGGTGCTGCGCGTAAGAGAGAGTCAGGGACCAAGGGTCTGCATGCTGGCACAGGACCACACCTCTGGGGCTCCAACTGGCGTGGCAGGCACTGCTGGGCAAAAGCTGAACTTTCTGTTGGTTAGGTGTGCTTGTTTCCTGTTGGTTTTATTTTTAAACTACTCTTTAAGTTTGGTTTTTTGGTTTTTTTTTTTTTTCCTCCTCTGAATGAAGACAGCTTATTTGGAAAAGGGGAAAAAAAAGACAAGACACCTGCTCTGGAAGAGTAGGGAGCATTATCAAGTGAATACTGCTGTTTTTGTTCTATATTATATAAAATGCTTTATGGTTCAAAGTCAAAATGCAAAAATCTGAGTTCAAAAAGACCTAGTTCTCTCCTGGTCACTTCTCCCAGTGTGTCTCTTGCTGCAGGTGGCCGTTTTCATGTGTTCCTAGTTTGTGCCTTGGTGTGACGTGCCCACACACGGGCAGCCCCCTGCCCCATCCTCTTAGCCACCTGCTCCACACCACCATGCCTGTGTCCCACTCAAGACTTCTGGAGACCCCCGCCACTCCTCCCAGATGCCCGCTGCCTCTCGCTGCCAAGCACCCTGCTGTGTATCTCCCCAGGGGACATTTGACGGTTACTGTGGCATGTCCCGCCCATTTTGGGCCCTGTGCCTGGACACGGCTCTGAGTCCAGGGTAGACCTGTGATTCTCAGGCCTCCGGATTCCCGCCAGTCCCATACCTGCCAGACGCCGTCCGGCACAGCTGTCACTTGGATTTCTCTTGCTGGGAGCAGGATGGAGCCCATTTTCACATGCTCAAGAGACACTGGTCTCTGTGTTTAGCTGCTCTGGTAGGGGCATTCACTCAGATACGTGCCGCAGGTCCTTTCCCTGCTCCGTCACTTGCCTTTCTGTGAGGCTTCTGACTTTGTAAAATTTTTCTTTTTTAAACATGTCAAGTTGGTTTATCTTTCCCCTTATAGTTGCTGGATTTTAGTTCGTAATTAGGAAAGCACTTCTTTTTATTTACCTTTCAGTCAGCGATGCAAGCAAGTGGCCGTATCCCGCTGCAGGGGTGCAGGAGGGCTGGGCGCGGCTCGGCAGTGGAGCCCTGCTCAGTGTGCACAAGGCCGTGGGCACCATCCCAGCCCTGAAAAAAGGTCGAGATCTGCAGGGTGCATCCAAGTTTGTCCTTCTGCAGTGCCGCCAAGTTACCCGCGGTCCCTTTTTGTCTCTCTACACTAAATGCCTTGTCCCCGGTCCTGTGTTTTCCCCTAGCCACTGCTTTCTGTTTCCACACTGGGCAAGACTGGGCCGCACCATCACCACTCTTCCTGGCTGTTTATTGGCTATTCTTGTTTGAACTCAAAGAAACTTTACAGTGGGTTCGTTTAGCTCTAGAAAAAAGGGTGAAAGTGTTTTTGTTTTGTTTTTGCAGTACTGGGGATTGAACCAAGGTCTTTGACCTGAGCTATATCTCTTGCTCCTATTTTTAAATTTTGAGACCAGAGTTGCTCAGGCTGATCCTCTTGCCTCAGCCTCCCAGAGTGCTGGGATTACAGGTGGGCACCACTGTAAGGTGTGCCCGGCTTGAAATTAACTTGGAGAAACCCATGTAGGTTCTGCGAGGTCAGGAAAGCCCCACAGTATTTCATGTCTTTCTTTATTCAGGTCTCTCCTGTGTAGTGTGGGACATCCTGTCACACTCGTGCAGAAGAGTTACTGCTGCGGCTCTCTTGCTTTTCTGTAGGGCGTTTAAGCCCATGCTGCCCTCTAATGGCCACTGTCAGGGCAGACGCTGGTTGGATTCATACCTGCCAGCCACTGCCACCTTTCTGAGTTCTCTGATTGTTTGTGGTCCTGCCATTTATTCTTTGGGGTCTTCTGTGTGTGTCAGATCAGCTGGAAGTGGCACTGGCTCCATTTTCCTTGCTGGTGCTTAACTGCCCTTGGCCTCTGCGGGAGTGGACACAGTGATCGCTCACACCAAGCTCCAGGGTAGGTCGAGATTAGCAGTGACCCAAGGACTAATGGGCTCCAGAGCAGAGGGCAGGGCAGGCCGCTGCAGCTGAGGAATCTGCAGAGAGCACATCCTGCCACCTCACCGGGCAGCCAGGCACCTCAGGGCCCAGGAGCAGAGAGCAGACCCGGATGAGCCCAGGGCAAAGGGGCTAGTCCCCAAAGAGGAGTCCGGGGTGGGGCGCGGTCAGTCGAGTCCCCCAGGGCCACACACATAGGCAGATCTCCTGTGGGCCGACCTTTCCAGAACATCGACAGAAGGGCTCGGTGGGGGAGTAAGGGCCCGGCTCGGGTACCGCAGGAGTAGCAGGTAGCAGCCGCAGAGGCGGGGCCATGCTGGAGCGAGGTCTTGCTTCTGCTCTTCCTCGATGGCTTCCTCTCAGCCCCTGCATGGCTGCTGTAGCTCCCCTCTCAGGCAACCTCACATCCCTATGGCCCAAGCATCATGGTCTGGTCTCACTTGGGGCGATGCAAGAGCCATCTCCGGGTCCCTGGTGTCATCCCTCTGCTGCAGGGCCTTTGCACCAGCTCCTCCTGCACCACTCCTGTTGGAGCTGCTGTGTTCCCAGAACAATGCCCACGTCCATGCTGCTCTGGGGCCCTGCACAGGTCCCAGGACAGCCCACAGTGTATGAAGTGAGGCTGCAGGTGTCTTCCTGGCACACGCACCCTTCTTGTGGCAGCATACCCAGCTGTTCTTCCAGGGTGCCTCGGTGCTGCAAGCAGCCACTTTCGTCATCATCAGCCCAGGCAGAGGATCAGAGCGGCTCCATTTTTGTGTGTGTGTGTGTGTGTGTGTTTGAGGCAGGGTCTCACTATGTAGTTCAGGCTGGCCTCGAACTCACTATGTAGCCCAGGTTGGCCTTGAACTCACGGCGATCCTCCTGGCTCAGCCTCCTGAGTACTGCGATCACAGGCATGTGCCACCACGCCCGGCCTCCCATTCTATTTTTAAAAATAAATCTCAGAGTGGATTCTGCAGAGTTCTCTGGAAGCAGGAGTCTGCCGCCAAGTCTGTTGAGAAGCTGAAGGAGCTGGGGCTGGAGACGAGGGAAGGGTGTGGGGACACAGCTGTCCCCACTGTTTGATACCATCGTGAGCCTCCTTACCTTTCAGCCCCAGGCAGAACCTGCCAGTGCCCATCTCCACCACCTGGTTCTGCTAGCCCAAGCCGTGTGGCACCCGTGGAAAGCCAGCAGGTGGTGTCTGTTCTGCACGAGGCAGAGCAGGTCCCACGGAGGCTTGCGGGAGTGTGTGATGCAGCAGCACAAGCTATGCGCCTCTGACACGGAAGCAGCGTCCCTCCTCACGGCCTGGGACGGTGCTGTCACGAGGACCGGAGGCTGACACCCGAAGCACAGAGCTCGTTTAGCACAAAGCAGGACAGTGAAGCATCCCAGCACAGGGACAGCTCCCGGCTTGGGAGTGATGCTGCTTTGTGTCTGTCCTCTGGACGTTCGGTGGCCGGCAGGTGGCATCAGCCCTGCAGCATGGCTGAGCCGGGCCTGGCATCTCTGCAAGGCTATGGTGGATGTGTCCACAGTGGCTGCTGCAGGGGGCTCTAAGAAGTGTGCACAGCTACCCTCGACTTCTTGCATCCTGGAGGGGTAGATGTGCCCTCAATGCTGCCCTAGGCCTGGTTGCCACACTTTGCTTCCCTGGCATCAGCCAGGCTGGGGGAGCCCCGAGAGGGAGCAGGTTGGCGGGAAGAAGGGCAGGAAAGCAGGCCCTGGAGTGAGCACCCAGAATCCAGCACCCAGGAGAGGCTGCTGTGCAAGACGGTCACTCAGTCTGAGCCCGCTCAGGACAGCACAGGATGAGTCGGGAACAAGTCATGAGTATAGGGGCACTACAGGCAGCCACCACTGCCTGGGCGCCGCATCCTCAGCCCTGCCTGAGACGCGTGACAGTTGTCACAGGCCACCCCTTCCTGCAGCTCAGCCAGGCTGACACTGCTGTGCAGGAACTGGGCTGGCTCCATGCTGAGAGGTTGGGCTCTCACAGCCAGGGCCACAGTCGTGCCCTGCTTTCAGGGGCTGAGCCACCTGATGGCAGGGCCTGCCTGGGCCAGACAAGGAAGGGCAGCTGGGCAGGCGTGGCCTGTGGCCCTGTCTGAAGCTTGATGAGAATGTGCCAGGTACCAGGCACAGGGGCGGCCCAGGACAGCTCCTTCCAGGACCGTCGTAGAGCTGGGTGGGTTCCCTGAGACCTGCTGAGGATGGCCCAGAACCCTGCAAGCAGGTGTTTACCAACCTTCCTGGTAGTCCTGAATAGACAGCCATTTGGAACAGAGCGCAGGCTGTCAGGGTAACAGGTGTCCATGGTTCACTCATGGACAGAAGTACAAATACTTAAGAGGGTTGATTGCCCTCAAAGTAACTTACAGTTCTCACAGTCCATCACATTCCCACAGTCCTGGTGTGTCCTGCTGAGGTGGTTTGGAAACCTCCGTAAATCGGTTCTGAGTGCCATCTGGGAAGTCCAGAGACTCAGAAGAGGCAAAACACTAGAGAAACAGCATGAAGACTCGCTCCTACATGAGGCTGCGGCGACCACCCCATGTTAGCAGCTGGGACCAGGGCCAGGCCGGGACAGGAGAGGGTGACGTGTGTACCACGCCACTCAGATGCCACTGTGGCCAGATGAGGACTTGAGGGGGGAGTGTGACATTGTGGAACTTCCAGAGACTAACCTGGAAGACAGCATTCCTAACCCCAGAGCAGGGCAGGTTTTCTTAAATGAGCCCCCAGGCACCAGCCATGAAAGAAAATGGCACATTTAGTCTGGAAATGATGAGCCACGTGCAGCCTGTGGTAGCCACGCGTTTCTCTAGGTCCAGGGCGCATGCATCCACTCTGCTTGCCCTCCAGCCCGTGCATCAGGCGAGTCCTCATGTCCTTTCTCCTTCTCACTCTTGAATGGTAGTTTAGCTCAGAGACACCCTCCCGGGCACTTTGGAAGTGTGTACTCAACCTGCGAGTGCCCTGAGTTACTGCAGGGAGGCAGGCGCACTGCTTCTCCGCCGTAGTGGGGAGCCATATCCCCAAGTCTCAGCACCGAGTACCCAGGGGTGGGTCTGCGTGTGACTCTGGGTGCTCTCAGCCTAGGAGCTCACGTTCTCAGTTTGGAAAGGGCGTTGCTAGTTTTCAAACAGTGCCTTTCTCCCTCCTCTCTCCTTTCCTTTTGGAGCTCATTCAGAGAATGTTGAAACTTTGGATCTGACCTCAGTATTTTAAATCTGAACAGTAAACAGACATATGCATCCTCTATGCCTGTGAGCTTTTATTGCATTCTGTTTATTGAGCTTTGGCAGGATGCTGGCTACCTTGTGGGACTTGGTAATTTGGGGCTAAATGTGGGCTTTTTCTTTTCTCTGGGGATTGAATCCAGCGTTGAGCACTAAGCCACATCCGCAGCCGTTTTTATTTTTATATTCGAGACAGTCTCATCAAGTTGCTCAGGTTGGTCTTGAACTTTCAACCCTCCTGCCTCAGCCTCCCCAGTAGTGAGCCACCATGCCTGCTTGAATGTACATTTTCTGTAAGGAAGGGCTTTGTAGAAGCCTCTCGCCATAGCGCTTCCCAAATGCCTCCATCTCAGAAGGTATCTGTCTTTACAATTCATCGTCCTTTTCAGGGTCTGCTATTTTAAAATGTCTCCCTGTCATGATCTCAGTCTCTGTCTGTGGCGGCAGAGATGTGCGTATTCTCATGTGGAACCCAGTGTCTAAGCTGTGCTGTTCATTTTGTCTCTTGTCTTTTTATAGTTCCTTCCCTGGGGCCCTGTGCCAGCCTGCCTGGAGACGGCCTGGCCCCTCCCGCAGCAAGTCACTGCAGGGCCTCGGCCAGGATGGAAGGCGACCCGTGCGCACGGAGCCTGGCGTGTGAGCACACGTGTGGCCCGCGCACCCTGCAGGGCCTCGGTCAGGATGGAAGGCGACCCGTGCACACGGAGCCTGGTGTGTGAGCACACGTGTGACCCGCGCACCTGGGTGAAGACGGCCCTGGACGGGGCTGACGCCCGAGCCCCGAGCCCACTAGCACGAAGTGGGACAGTCAAGAGCCGGCATGCCTTGGGCGCCTCGGGTGCGGCTGAGGTCGAGGCCGTGTCATCGCACCTGTGGCTTCAGAAATCCCGGTTGGGGAAGGTGAGCCCTGGCCAGCTGCCTGCCGGGCCCCTCAGCAAGCCCTGAGCAGCCAGGCAGGGCCTGGCCCTGCAGGTGCCCGGGCGGGACAGTGGGCCGAGGCCTCCACTCACCCCACTGGAGGCATCCTCACTGGAGGGCGCTGTGGTCTGCGCCTCTTCAGGCTGTGGCCTGCCTGTCATCACTGCCCCCGCCCCACCCGGGGCACTTCTCAGCCTTTTCACACAGCCGGTCCCAGGGCCGGTGCGCTGCCCGCCCTCACTTCCTGTGAGTCCAGCTGGCACATTTCCTGTCCACCACCCTCACATGGCAGCTCCAGCCAAAGCCCCGCACACCCCTGGGCCCTGCTCTGGGCGGTGTCCTCCATACTGGAATGGAGGGCAAGACAAAGGCAGAGCCAGTGGGCTGAGACAAGAAGGGCCCGTGTACAGCAGGAGGACGTGTGACAGGCCGGGTGAGGACAGGCTATGGACTGCACCCTCCTGCCCTGGGCAGCCTCCCTCTCTGGTGTCTGGGGTCCTCTTGCCCCAGAGCTCCTCGTCTTCATCCATGACCCACTTTCCTGTGCTGTCCTTGTGTCCAAGTGGTGGCTGCCCCAGGCCCCTGGCTGCCCAGCCCTGACCATGCACCCACGCTCTAAGACTGATCCCCAGGAGTGCCCCAGGCTTGAGAGGACCAGGTAGCCCTCCACTCTACCACGCCCCTCCCCGTGGTTCTGTGGCCCTTGACCCTGCAGGGTCCTGCTCCATCCCAGCTGCTGCAACAAGGGGCAGTGAGCCCGGGCACAGAGGTGGTAGGAAAAGGCACCAGGACAGACACATGATGCCAGAGTTTATTGCAGTGGGGCTGGCTTGCCCCTCTCCCACCAGCCCTGCAGCATGGTGACCTCAGTCCCAGATCCCCTCCAGCAGGCAGGCTGTGGCGTCCAGACACAGGCAAGCCGCCACCTCGCCTGACACAGCTCCTGGCCCTGGCCTTTCCAGGTGGGTCTTTGTGCCCTCAGGTGCTTGGTTAGCTCCAGGGCTGCTTGGTACCATCAAGAAGGATGAGGCCTGAGGTTCTCCCAGGCAGGACTCCCACCAGCACCCTCCTCCAGCAGACCCTCGCTGGTCTGACACCCTCCTCGGTGCTGCAGGGGACCGAGAGGCAGAGTCAGGGGAGCCCCACCTGTCTTCATGGGCCCCAGAACAGGCCCCCGAGGTCCTCATGGTCAGTGCTACATGCTCTGGGTCCAGCAGGGCTCTAGACAGGAGTGCCCATGGGAGCCAGGGGTGAGGGAATGCAGGCTGTGGTGCAGCTACACATGTCCACTTGGGTGTAGGTGTGCTCAATGGCCGTGCCGTCCGGACACTGCAGGGTCACGGCCTGCTCATGGGTCCTGCTCTCCTGGCAGCAGCTGCAGTGATGCTGCATAGTCTGGGCCTTCATGGAGTACCTGGGAGCAGGTGTGGCTGATCAGGCAACCCCTCTGTCTACCACGGCCCTGGCCGCTCCCCTCCAGTGTGGTCAAAACCACTCTAACCCCGCTCTGCCTCCGTGGATCCCTTCCTGAGCCCATTCTTTCCCTGCTGACCCTGGGCAACCCTTCCTCTGGACAGCTTCCCTAGCTCTACAGCCACCCAGCCCTTCCTCTGGCCCCTCTGGCCATTCCTGCTCACAGCGGACCATAGCTGGTTTGGTGGTCACAGGTTCACAGCCAAGGTGCTGAGGTGGCTCAGCTCAGCAGGTGGGGGCCAGCCCAGGCTCTCTGCACTTGGATACAGAGTGGGCTCTGCAGGAGCACCCCTCACCCACAGCCAGCACACAGGCCATGGACCCTGGGGCTGGGCAGAGAGGCTAGGCACTCACTCACTTGGACACTCCAGGGCAGGAGCCCTCGCAGAAGGTGACGTTGACCACAGCCTCACAGCCCTGGTGTTGCAGGATGGTCACATTGGCATGGACTTGGCACGCATCTGGGAAGGGGGAAGACAGCTGCAGGGCCGGTGGAGCTCTGCCGAGGCCCAGCTGGGTGCAGTCCACCCTCCGGGCAGGAGCATCCCTCCCATAACCTGGGGATGAGGTGGGCTCTGGGCACCAGCATCCCACTGCTGCCCTGGGAGAAGTCTGGCAGCTTCCAGCAAGAGCCCTGGGTGGGGACTGAACAGGCTAGGTGGGAAAGTGCCTCAATTTACCCTCTTCTTCACAGGTGTAGCAGCAGCCACTTCTCCTGAGGATCCCCTGCAGGGCCAAGGACAGGGGGTGGAGCTGGGGGGGAGCTGAGGCCTAGCGTGGGGATCTAGGGCAGGGATTGTGGGGCCCGCCTTTGCATGGAAGAGGTGGGGACTTGCTGGGCAGGGTTCCTGGGGAAGGGTTGGGCCTTCAGGCACACACCCTGCAGGGGGACACATCTGGGCAAAGTGCGGGCTGTGGTATCAGCACAGGCACGCCACTCTGGGCCTCACAGTGGTACTGGGTGCAGTTGTCCACAAGGCTGTTGACCCAGGACTCATTGAGCTGAAATGCAAGGTAGAGACAGAGCCCCCATGGCATTAGCTCAGGGACAGCCCTGGGGGTCTCCCAAGGAGAGCTCGACGTGTCCAGAGCTCGACCTCACCTGCACCATCCGGCCCTCTGGCGTGAAACAGGCAGTCTGCACACAGTTCCCGCAGCACTGGCCAGCCACCCTCCAGTGCATGAAGCCCTGTGGGCACAGGAAGGTGGTCAGGTTTCCCACAGCCCAGTCCACCCTCCCAACTACACCTGGGGGCCTGGGGCCACTTTCCCTCCCAAACGTCCCACTCAGCCTCACACCTACCTCCAGCACCACCTTTGTCCACTACTGCCTCCCAGAAAGGGTCTGGGTCCCCTGCTCCACACCCTCCCTCCAGGGGAGTAACCCAGGGCTGGTTGCCCCGGGCAGGCCGTGCGCACCTGGGGGCAGGGAATGCAGGCGTCCTCCTCACACCGCACTACCGGCTCCTGGCTGGCCCCAGAGAGGCAGGTGCACGTGTGGCAGGGTGTGACTGCTGGGAAAGTTGCACCGACCTGCAGCAGACATGGGGTGGCACCGAGGGCACTGGATGCCCATCCATGCCTGGGTTGAGCACAGGCCCCAAGGGTGGGAGCACTTCTGCTGAGAGTCCCTAAGGCTGGTCACTCCCAGGGGCAGTGTGGGACCCAGCATCTAGGTCCTAGCCCAGAGCCCGCACCCTGTCTGCCCTCAGGAATGTGGAGACCCAAGCAGGGACTTGGATCTGGGTCTCCCACCCACCTGGGACAGTCTCCACTCTGCTCAGCTGCCCCTGCCCCCGGCTGAGCCTTACCCCATAGATGGTGCCATTGTACTTGCACAGTTTAGGCTCTGGAAGAAAAGGGGGCAAGTGTTTCTCTCTGCAGCAGAGAAAAACTGCAGAACCCCTCCCGGACTGGAGCCCCACCCAGCAGGCCAGCCCCACCCCGCCCTCCCAGCTCACGGCAGTGGAAGGTGGGGCAGCAGTGGCCTTCCTCCCGGATCAGCTCCTGGCCTGGGGGACATGTGGGCATGGCCTGGCGGCAGGTGGTCACATTGCAGACTGCAGAGATGTGGGGACTATCAGGGTGCTGCCCACTGGCCTGGGACTCCCCGGCCCTGGGTATGCTGGTTTCCAGTGCATTTTTCCTTGGGGGCTGGTGTACTCCATGTATCACTCCCAGTCCCCCAAGTCCCAGGGCTGTCCCTGAGGTCACCAGCCTCACTTTTAGGTGGAAATTAGAACCACCGATGTCCCTTGCCGTTGTCCAGCAGGACAGGGGTGCCTCCTCCCCAGGGTGCTTACCACACAGCGTCTCGGGGCAGCAGGGGTTGTCGGCCTGTGGCCTGGTCACGGTCACAAAGCCGTCCTGCTCGCACTGTGGGATGGGGCCCTGGGCCTCACACCGTACTGGCCCGCACTGCACTGACACAGAGCTCACGTCGCACACGCAGGCCTGGCAGTCACTGACCCACCGCTGGCCAGGCTGGAAGAGACCGAGGTGGATCTGAGGGCTTCAACAGGAAGGATGCCCCCATCCCCCTTCCCTCCTCAGCCCAAGCAGGGAGGGGTAGGTGGGTCAGCACCACTCACAAATTTGGGGAGTCCATCTGGTCCCACACAGGCTGAAGGGAAAGGAGAGGAATAGTCACAGAATGCCAGCACCAGGCTGGGGCTGGGGCCAAGGCCGCTGGGACAGACACCCCCAAACCCAGGATAACTCATAGGGGTGTCAGGCTCGTGAGGCAGGGTTGGGATCGGGACACTGAGAATTTGGCTCTCCAGGGGTCCTCACAGTGCCAGCACAAACCAGTGGGCTGGGGACCAGGGCGATGACAGTCACAGGAGGATGGGCATTTCCCTGAGCAGTCTCAAAAGGCCACCGGGGCTCAGCAGGACTCCAGGCCTCACTGCAACCACCCTCCACTCCGCCCAGAATGGGGCCTGGCCATGCGGGTGCTCACGGCATTCCGGCACGCAGATGTCCTTGTGCGAGCTGAAGAGGAGCTGATCCTCGGGGCAGAAGCAGCCCTCAGCCAGCCGCCCACGTGGGGGGCTCTCATTCCTGCGGAGTCAGAATAGTGGGCCTCTGAGCCAGAACAGCCCCAGACCGGGGCCAAGGAGAGGAAGGGGCCCCGCAGGCCCCTTCTTCTCCTGTAGGAGAGCCCGCTTACCTGGAGTCGCAGGAGGCCGGCTTCATTGGGCCACATGGCTTGTATACCTTGGTGGCTGGGCAGGGGAGCTCTGTGGGCACAGAGATGGGTGTCAGGGAGGCACCCAGCGTGGCTGGGAGGCTGCGCCCAGGGACCACCCCCGCTCACCACACAGCCCGCTGGTGGCATTGCGCCAGTCTGTGCACACGCCCCGGGCTCGGCAGAGTGTAGCGTAGGCTGCCAGGCTCTGGCAAGGCACCTCTGGGGGGCCAACCCGGCGGCAGTGGTCGCTGACGCAGCTGCTGAAGAAGGAGTCGGGTGGGACGAAAGCATGGCACTCGGCGAAGACCCTGGGGAGGGGGTTCAGGCCAAACCTCAGTGCCCAGCAGCAGCTTGGCAGGGGCGCCCCAGGCCTACCGCCCCGGGCCGGAGGACTCACGGGCTCAGCAGCAGCTTGCAGAGGGGCCCCGGGGGGCACAGGGTGGAGGTGGTGGCAGTGGCAATGCTGGGCACTGGGGGGTGGGGACTGGCACTCGGGGGTGGGCTGGTCGGTGGTCTGCAGTCCTCTCCACTGCTGTCGGGCACCTGCCAGGACTGGGCCATGTCCCGGCAAGTGGGGGCCATGGTGCCATCTGGCCGGCGGCAGTCATCGCTCCGGCTGTTGGTGCAGGTGCCTGGGGAGCAGGTGGATCGCCATGGAATCCAAGGAGCCTCCCATCCCTGCGCCTCCCGCGGGGCACAGGCCCTGCAGCAGCCCTCCTGGAGGGTAGGAGGCCCAGCGCAGGTGACAGCCAGGGGCAGGGCACTCACCGCACTGGCCCTCCGTGTTGTGGCTGAAGCGGCTGTAGGACAGCCAGACCTGGAAGAGGCTCCCGTTGAAGGTGATGCTCACACCAATGGCCGGGATGTCAATGTGCATGTTGGTGGCCGAGGTCATGGATACGCTCACACTGTTCTTGCTGAGGCCCCCGCTCACTCGCACTCGGTTGAACAGGATCTGGGACATCCAGGGGACCCATAAGCAGGGCAGGCCCAGGTGCAGTGAGGGCTGCTTTGGGGGCTCTGCCTCTGGGAACAGGAGTCCTCCTCACTCCCCAGCTTGGAGTCTCCCTTCAAAGCGTTTGCTCCACGGGCCGCCCCACACCCACACCTGCACCCTGTGTGAGCTCACCAGGCCCTCCTTCATCCCGCCAGTGGTGGTAAGAACGATCTCTGTGGACTTGTAGAACACTTGGAGGGCGCGGGGACAGCCGGCAGCAGAGGCAGTGGCGCCACAGTAGTGGCTGTGCATGAGGACGCTCAGGTTCCCGTGGCGAGGGTGGATCTCTCTCAAGAGGACGTAGGTGCAGTTGCCCGGGAAGGAGTAGGTCGTGCCATCAAATGTGGAGTAGTGCGAGTGCCCCCACCAGCTGCAGGAGCCTGCGGGACACCACAGGCTGGAGGCCCTTCCTGGCCTCCCATCACCCCGCACTACCACCATCACCTCAGGGGAGCCACACAAGCTCTCAGGTGCCTCATCTGTAAAGTGGGTGTCATGACTTAATATCCCTCAAATCTGTGTCTGCTCTGGACCCGGGAATCTGACCGTGGGAAACGTGTCTTTGCAGATGATGGGTAGGGACCATCCTAAATGACCTAAGAGGCCCTAATGTCATTAGTGACAGTGTCCTAAGAGAGAGAGAGGGCCGGACACAGAGAAGGAGGCCACAAGGAGACAGGGCAGGGGGTGGAGAGATACAGCCACAGTCTAGGGTGCCCAGAGCCCCTCACTGAGCCCCTCTGGGCTGTGGCCTGCCAGCCTGGGTCTGACACCTGGCCTGGGGACCGTGAGACCCGGGCTCTGCCAGGAAGAGGGCCACCAGAGCTCCTCCTGCAGCCTCACCCGCCTGGCACCCCCGCCTTGGCTCTCCCAGGTGGCACAGGGAGCACACTGCTCTGCCCACATGTGCTCACACTCGCACTCATAGTGGACGTGGCAGGGCCGGTTCTCATCCCACACTTTGATGGGCAGGTGCTTGTTCACGCAGGTCACATTGGCTACGGGCTCCGGCGGCAGAAGGATCACCTGGTTGTTGCCCTCGCACCTGGCCACTGTGCAGTTGTCCAGTGTCCAGGACTCGTTCACCTGTATAAGGAGCAGGTGGGTACTCACCTGGGCTCAAGGTGCCCGGCCCTGCACCTGGCCCGCCCGGCCCGCAGCCCAAGCTCCCCGTGGGCCTGAGCTGCTGGTCATGCCCCCAATCCTGTGTGCCTCCCCTGACTGAAGCTGCCAGGGGAGGGTGACCCAGCCAGGCCGAGGGACTGGGCAGGGCACGTGGGCATTGACAGCCCCGGCCAGACCTCACACCCTGTGCCCACAGCACAGGGAGGTAGAGAGACGGCCAGACCCACCTGTCGGGGAGGGATGGCATTGTCACAGCCAGGGGGTGGGGAAGGGGATGACGGAGGGACAGAAGACACTGGTGGAAAGGACGTGGGACAGGGTCCCTGGAAGCGGTCGATGTCACAGTACTCATTGCAGATGGCAGAGAAGTGGCATCCAGCTCTGTCAGTCTTATTGTAGATGACGTCCCCTGTGAAGCAGAAAGGCGTCAGAGGACACAGCCAGCCCAGGGGACAGGCAGGCCAGTGGCAGGGACAGCAAGCGAGGCGGGTAGGGGTGATAGATGAGGCTGGGAGAACCTCGTGCTCAGACGAGGGACACAGGTGGATGGGACACGGCAGGGCCATGCCGGTTCATCTACTCACCAGGTGAAAACAGCTGTCCAAATGCCCGGCAGAAGCAGGGTGACGGAGAGAAGTGTATGCTGGAGAAGGCAGTGGGGCTGAGTGTGCGGCGACTCGAGGAGGTCGGCGGGCTGCTAGGGGGGCCCACTGAGGTGGGGAGAGTGCCTGGGGTGGAGGAGGGGGGCACAGAGGAGCCAGTGGCTGTGTGCGAGGTGGCTGTAGGCGAGGTGGCCATGGTGGTCAGCGAGGGTGTGGTGCCTGGGGACCCCGGAGTACTTCGAAGGTGGCTAGTCACAGGTGCCGTTGAGGAACTACTGGGTGGAGCTGGCCAGGTTGTGATGGTCAGTGTCGCAGGGGTCCTCAGCCCTGAGGTGTGGAGGAGGCTGGTGGTGGAGGCCAGTGGCACAGAGGGACTCCCAGGGAACGTGGGGAAGCTGGCACTAGTCTGGGTGGTGGTCTCTGTGGACATTCTGGACCCCGGCCATGTGCTAGTGGCTGAGCTCACAGGGCCTTCAGTGTGGGGACTGGGTGACGGCATAGAGGCAGTGGGCAGGGTGCCAAGGCAGTGGGTACGGTCGCAGCACAGCACACGCACGTTGTAGTTGAAGCACATGGTGAATGTGCCCGTCTGGTCCTTGTTCCTGCAGACCAGCCCATCATGCAGGCTGCAGGCCACCACCTGCCCGATCTGGTCAATGCTCACCTCGGGGTAGTTCTCTGCCCGGCACTCAATCTTCTCTGGTGCCTCGCACATCTTGCCCCCTGCGGCCCTGATATTCTCATAGGTCTCCATGTCCCCACCCGGTACCCCCGATGTGGGGAAGTCCACGTCGAACCACTCTGTCCACTGGCACTTGGGCTGGCAGCGGGGC
>PVJO010000592.1:0-225985 GCA_004026905.1 Hystrix cristata | reverse complement strand
TGGTTCCAGATGAAATTCATGATTGTCTTTTCTAATTCTTTGAAGTATGTTAGTGGTATCTTGATTGGAATTGCATTGAATCTGTATAGTAGTTTAGGAAGTATAGCCATTTTCACTATGTTGGTTCTTCCTACCCAGGAGCATGGGATGTCTTTCCATTTTTTGATATCCTTTTCAATTTCCTTTTTTAGAGTGCTGTCATTTTCGATGGAAAGGTCTTTTACTTCCTTTGTTAGATAGATTCCTAAGTATTCTTTATTTTTTGTGTGCAATTGTGAAAGGTATATCTTTTGTTATTGCTTTTTCATCCTCCACAGATTTATAAACGCCAAGAGAAGGGACTGCGCAGGGACAGAGTGCATATAGATGTAGCATTGAAGTTCCTTTACCAAACATCACATCAACATTTCAGCTCAGAATGAGGGAGGGACGCTCACCCAAATGTTGAGCACGTGTTACCATTTCCATGTGCTCTTTTTTTTTAACATATATTTTTAAATGTAGGGTGCCTCAGGGTCTTTTTAACAATGCTATCTTAATAAATTATTTAAAAAAGAAAATAGAGCCCCAGTTTCATCTGTAGTGCATATTATTAGCAATTGACAGTACCAGATCTTTGATGGGGAGTGTAGAAACAGCAGAAAAGGGAGAGATGATGCTTGCATGGTAACCTACTTAAAGGTCTTCCTTATATAGTTCATGAGACATATATATATATATATATATATATATATATATATATATGTATAAATCTGATCAATTACAACAGATAGTGTTCCCTGTATTTGGTTAGTAAAACATCACCACTTAAGGATATATTTCACAAAACATTAATAGTGGCCATTATTTTTAAAAGTCTACAGTATGTGTTATGGATTTGGCATGGATTAAGTCAATCTTCACAAAATTTTGGTTGGGTAGCAGTTATTTCTAAACACAGGGAAAAGGAGATCTGGAGTAGTCCTACAAGCTGCCTAAGGCTATCTTGTTAGAAATTAAGGAAACCGGGTGAGAAACCAGATCTATCTGAATCCAGAGAGCCATTATTCTGCCCTGTCTCCCAGTGAAATATACAGGCCATCCGCATATGATGTGGGGGTGGAAATAAGAAGAAACTTGCAACAGAATTAAAGAAAAGTGCTTAAAAGTACAAAGCTGGAGTGATTGCTGCAATATCTATTCCTTATGAAAATATTCCTTTTGTTCCCATATTGAAACAGACTAATAAGGGATAGGCTGAAAGCAAACATGAACAGGCAGACACTTCATCTTTCTGATCTATGCAAAACTCATCCCAAGTGGACAGTGCAAATCCACACTGCCTTTCCCTTCTCCTCGGCGAATTAGCACACTGATGAAGCTCTGTGGCCTCCCGATATTCATGGAGCTACATTAGCTCACTGTGGGAAACAGGTACATTCAGACTGTGCCACCCACTTCTCATTATCTTTCCTTCTTGAAATCAGCCTCATCAGTAGTTTGCAAGCAAGTGTGTGGTTAAAATAAACCCTTTTCAAAGGGCAGAAGAGTAGGTTTTTGCTCTTCTGTTTTGATTTCTAAATTTAAAGGTGATGAACTAGACTCACCTCTGGTGTTTCCATGTGGAATGCACAATTCATCAAGCTTTTAGCAAGTGGTTGTGGCTCCACACAGGGAGATTTCAAAGATTTGAGGTAGAGTGGGTGGTGTTGATGAAATATTTTCCTACCCTTTCCACCTTCTTGCTCGTGGCGACTATATTTTTGAGTTTTACTCAATGATGGAGTTGTTTCTTAGCATCTTGTGCGTTTAGCCATTTAATTAAAGCAATCCATATTGAATTCAGGTCCAGATGCCTTGACCGGCAGAGCCAGATCCTCATTGGCATGCCAGCTGCTCAGAGAGGAACACGGCCCCTTGCATACTAATCAGGAGAGGAGGCAGTGATTCATCAGCCCATGATACTGCTCCAGCATCTACAAGCACTTATGACATGTAATTGGTGGTGCATAAGCAAGCCAGGCCACATTAAAAACCCTACAGATAGTCAGAGATAAAAATTAATGACTTTTGCTTTGTGTAATCCTGCATGCCTTGGTGGGAAAAGGGGGGGGTGGTTGGGATTAATGGGCAAATCTAAGTAGGCACCAAGGAACAAAGGCTTTCCCGGCCTTGTTTACATATCGAACAATAAAAAACACAAGTGACAAGTTATGGGAAAGGCGAGTGTGAATTTTCGGCACGAGTGAGTTGAAAGACTGCTTGCAGTTTATTATGGATTCTAAATTTCCATATTCATTATTTCAAAACAAATGTCCTCAGTGGGCTCTTCTGGGACTGGCTAGAGCAGTTGTTATTATTCATCTTTCACTGGGACTAAGGTTGTCATGATTAGGGCTGGGCCGCGCTCGTTCTTCAGGGCATGCCCCAGCTACTCAGGGACACAATGTGAACCTTTGACGAGCCCAGAGGAATGTAACAGGGATCAAGTAGGGTCATTCTAGGCAGTCACTCCAGGAGCAGAAGGAGCTCACAGTCAGGGCTGGATGGAGGAAGAGAGAGGGAGAGTCTTGAGCCACCTACTGATGGGCATGGGAAATAGCCTCGGTGGCCCTGGCAGGGGCTAACGACCAGGAAGGAAGGTGGAAGCAGTGATCGAATTGGATTTTGCAATTAATCTGGTAGGTCAATGGATCTAGTTATTGAGGTGACATCAGTCAAGATCTGGTTAATAAAGATATTAAAATGGGGATAGATGACAAGAATGGTAAAGGGTAGGACAGAAAGCCTGTTAGTAGAATGAAAAACAACTCACACATGGTAGAAGATAGTCTGTTGCGTTGAGTGTCACATGAAGAATGTGGCGGGGACAAAGGTCAGTGTTTGGAGCCAGGAACTCCCTCAGTAGTTATTTAAGGTCCTTCTTTAAGAGAAAGATAGCCTGGTGGAATTTTGAAAACAAGAGTAGATATAGTCTATAGGTGCACGTGTGGATGTGGATAAATGTGGCTGATAAGGGGATGCGAAGACATGAGTAAGGGGGCACTAGAACATGTTTGTGCTGGGGCTAGGGGGAGAATGGATCAGTACTAAATATTTACGACTGTGGTTTGGTGAAGGGGAGGGAGATAACCAGAAGTTAGACACTAAGGTAATAGGCTTAAGAGTTTCCCCCTATTGTCTGGCTTTGTCTCTTTTGAAAGGAAGAGTAGATCAATCTCATACTCACTGGTGCGTCCCCTCACCCCTTCTCATCACTTGGGGCTTATTCCAATGGATCCTTATGCTTCTATTTTCTTGCTGGTCATAAAATATCCCAGTTATCCTTGATGGGAAAACGTAGGCAAAGTTTATAGAAAGGGCATCCCAGGAGCTGAAAATGTCCAACAGAGATGACTGAAAAGAATGTATTCAGCATCCCACGTGACAACACAGGTTTGGAATGGAGCCATTCCAGGCCTTTTGCCTTAAGTTCTTTGTTCTCTTGTTTTCATGGAACAGGATCCACTACAGGGACCATCAGACAAAGAACCACCTAGAACTTACCTCTCACGAGTGTCATGGCTGACCCACAAGATGTGGTGAGGAGGCTTAAAGCTCCAATTTATTTCAATGGTGTGACTACCCAGAACTGGTGGTACCGCAGAGTACTGTGGCTACAGCGTATCACAAGAACAAATGTGCAAGTTCTGCTACATTAGAGTGATCTAAAACTTGAATGCTACACAGAGACGTCGAAATTTAAGAGCAACACAGGGGATGCATTTTAAATCAGGACACTTCTATTCAACAATTCACGTTAAAGATTTGGGAAGAGATGGTTATAACTAAACTCTCAATCCGCAGTGGGGCTCCTGAACTGGAAGAAAGGAGCCAGGATCACCTGGAAAGAGTTGATGACTCAGTACCACATCACATACTGGACGAAACACAAAGCAGAAGGAAGTCATGAAATCTCTTCAGAGTTCCTTACCCATGTTGAACTCTGTCTACAGCAAGCGGCTTAGGACAATGTGCATTTCGTAGAGTCTAAGCAATGCAAAATGCATACTGGTCTCTCTCCACAGTCTTTCTCAAAGAAGGACTGGCTGGGAGATATTTCTAGGACCCTGAGGAAGTTGGCTACATAATAAGATCAGATTTAAAAAAAACCTGGACTGTGGGGGAAATTGGAGCTATTAAGTAAGAAGTCATCACATGACATACATTGTATGTAAGAATTACGTATAAGGAGAAGGAAACCGTGTAGCTAATATTTTGTCTACTATTGAGAAAGAGGAAAGAACCCAAACTATTTATGAGCAATTAGATCACTTAGATAACCTTGGAGAGCCCTGCGCTGCCCTTTTTTCCTGGGAGGATGAATTGGAAAGTGTGGCTTGACCATTCCCACCAACAGATGGTCCAGAGTACCCGAAGTCACAAAAGACCGCAAAACTTCCCAGTAACGCTAGTCTCCAGTTAAACCACCACCCAGAGAAAACTTACTAATTTTCTTTTTGCCACTTTCAACTTCCTTTCCCAAGTAGACCTGCTTTGAAATCCTCTTAAAACTTCTAATCTGGTTAGAGGAGAAATTGAATCCTTGGCTGGTACCTGAGAATATTAATTCTACCAGATGTAAGAAGACTATTTGACCAATAAGCAACCAATAATTAGGTTCTGGAATGAATCAGAACCACAAATAAAGGTGACAAGACAATAGTATGAATAAATGCTTAGTGACCTCTTTCCACAAAAAGCTCAAGGAATCATTGAAGTACTCAATGGCTATATTTTACACAGGAATAGCGGCAAGGGATTTTAGAATTCCCAAGAAGGAAACTGAGCCACAGGGAAAGCTAATGATTTTTCAGAGGACAAATCTGCAACAAATCTAGAAATAAATCCATGATTTCTGTCTTGCCTCCCTTTCTTTTCCTCTCTCCTTCTCTCCTTTTTTCTTTCCATCCATCTGTCCTCTCCTCTATATTTATTTACTGCATGTTTTTAGGACAGAAAGATACAAAATGTGTGTGAGGCTACTGGTGCTTTGATCATGGCTTTATTTTGGGAATATTTAGTTGATGGTGGGATGTAAGATAAGTCTGGAAGGCAAATTAAGGAGGGTGTGTGTGCGTGTGCATGTGCGTGTGTGTGTGTGTGTAGTTGTCAGATGGTGCTCAGATTCTCCAGGTGTAACAAGGGCCCTAAACCACAAGTAGGTGATAAAGAAGACTGAAAAGGAGAGGGCAGATGAGAGCTGCTGAAAACAGAAACAAGACTTGGAAACAGATTAGATACGGGGTGACGTCATAAGAAGTCCCTCTGAGTGGCCAAAGACTGATGATACCTTTATGAGAAAGGAGGCGCACTGCAGGAAGGGTGGCTGGCTTTTCCTCACCTGAGTGCAAGGTCCTGGGCGCATGTGGATGGAAATGAACAGCTGAAGTCTCTGGTCGGGCAAGTCTGGAGATGCTGACGGTGGTGCACACAGAAATGGACAGGGGAAAAGGTCCAGGGTGCATTCAGAGAGAGGAGGGAGGGCCAAGAGTACAGGTTCTGTTCTCAAGGTGGAAGGAGAAAAAGGAGACAGAATGGTTGCTCCAAACAGCCCGAGAACCCAAGAGAGTCTCCAACCCTGGAGTAGGAGGAGAGAGAAGGCTGAGGAGAAAGCAGAGGAAGCCCCAGAGGGCAGCTCTGTGTGTGCGTCTCTGCTGAGAATAAGCCGCGCAGGATAAGAAGGGAGAAGAGGCTGTTGAATTTGTTGACCTGTGGGAGGGCCGTGTGCTCAGAGGTAGGGAGAGAGGACAGACCGCAGGGGGTTAAGGAGCGAAGGGATAGTGAGGGCTTAAGGGCCCTAAGAGGAGAAAACTCATTAACTTTCCTAAACGCTGAGGACAAATAGAATAATAACCTCATAGGCAAGAATGAAATGCAGTTTGCCTCCGGGAGACCACTTGTGAAAGTTACGGAAGTGGGACCGGTGCCTTCATCACCGTCAACTTCCTGTCCCCTGCAGCCCCCCAAGGTTGGTGGAGGGGCCATTGTTCCATCTGCTCCTCAAAGCACCAGCTGAGTGGCCACTCACAGTCACCCTCTTTTGTGCTTGGAGAGATTAGAATCAAGGAGCCTCGGCTCAAGAGGCCCGGGACACAAGCAGGGACAAGTGGAAGCCTTCGGGGCTGCCAAGTTTGAAGCCAGCCCCGCCTCCTCCCAGGCCTGTGATCTTCCATTCAACTGGACGAGGGGATCTCTTCCTCCTTTTCTCTCTCGGTCTATTTGGAAGATGAATGCTTTCTGACTCTGCTTGACATAAGAACTTCCTTTGTTCCACCCTAATGTTGATGGTTTGTTTTGTTCTTGAGTTTGCCCGCTTCTTACCAAGGGAGGGGTGGGGGAGTCAGGGTGGAAATAACCAGAAAACCGAACTAAACTCAGCAGCTCTATTCACAACAAAGTTTGTAACATTTTAGGGTAAATTCAAATAGCAAATGTGGAACTATGATTATGCGACAAACCCACGGTTTCAAACATCCCAAGCATGAAAATTTTTCAGGAAAACCAAGAAATATACAGTGAATGTCATTTTCCTAGATTAATAAATCATAGTAAGAAAAGGGTGCCAAACTGCAGTAGCAATAACAGTAACGATAATTACACTAATATTTACCAAGGGTTTTTTGCTAGATCTCGTGTTTTTCCTAGAAAACAAACAAACAAACAAACAAACGTCTTTTTTTTCTGTAACTTCACATCGTCCAGAAATTTTCCAACTCTGAATTAAAAAACACAGGAGTACACTGTAGATTAAAAGATAAACTGATTTCGAAAATAAATGCTCAGCAAAGGACTTACTTTTTACTTGATACAACTTTTCTGAATCTGCTGAATATTTTCAGAAGCAAAGTTTTTGCTGTAGATTTTCCTGATTACTTCATGTTTTTAAGGTGCCAATGTAACCATCCATCATTTTATAGTTAAAGCCATTGATATAAACTCAAATACAATTCTGACAGTTATTTTTACTTTGGTAGCCAGTGAAGACTCAGGATATTGAGGACGTTTCTTCTGGCTAAATTTCATCCACTTACGATGATGTCCATATATATACTAAGGCTTTTGCTATTCAGTTCACCCGATAGAGGGACTCACCATCATGGGTCTGCCATTGTCGTGAAATGTCTGGGCCACACATCGACAAGCTTCACAGGGCAGATCCTGTTTCTTTTAATTCACTGGTCAGTTCTGCCTCTAGCCATCTCCAGTAGTCCATGTGTTCTGAGTTGTTCTAACAGCTGGAGATCTATACTGATCCACCTCCATATTCCCACAGGAACTGGGGAGTCTACTTATGCAGGTTGGGAGGGGAAGTTGGAGGCCATGGAAGGTGCTGGAGAGGCAGGTAAATAACTTAAAAAGCACCAAGGACTGTGAAAAGACACTGGGTGGTAATGATCTTTTTAACCTTCCTAACAATTCTGGGCCCACAATCTCCCGCTCACTAATGCAAAATCCATTCTACATCATCTTGGCAACCTCCTATCTCCAGGGTCATGAGCCTCCACCAAATTTTCAACAACCACAATTTCAAATTTCCTTCTTGTCATTCCTCTCCTTCCCCCCAAACCTCTACTGTTTGCCCTCAAGAGCTTCCTATGCAGGCTTAATGTCAACCACAGAAAGATTTAAGGCATAACCACAGGGCTCTCTGGCATCCTGGTCTGACCGCCACTTTCTGCCACCACAATGTGCCAAACAGATCTCCCCAAAATGAGGCATAATTCACACCTTTCTCCTTAGAGACCATAGGGCTCATTACTTTCATGTTTTACATTCCTGTTTGCCTCAGTTTACCTGTAAGTCAAATGCTCTAAATTAGCCATATTTTCTTAGATGCTTGTCCTGCAGAGTTGTGCTTTTTTAATACTATCCAATCTTCCATTCAGTCATAAGCCCCACAAATCCTTCTACCACGTTCTCCTGGACTCAAGCTCTGTTAACACCAAGATCCCTTGTCGCCTGAGCCTCCCTGTAAATCTTTAACTGCTTTCTCTGGAGGGCACTGCTTCCTCTGAGGTTCCCTTAAGTGGTCACTTTTTCTTTCCTTTCATATCCCACAGACTGCAGAGCCAGGAAGGCGATGGGTGTCCTCCGTGTTGCTTCCAGGCGCCTTTCTGGTCCAACCTCTTCTGAGGCGGAGACCTGCGCCACCCAATGCCCCTCCTCACTGCGGCTGTCGATCGCCTGGCCTAGCACATCTGCCGACTCACCTAGTCTCTTAATGCCTGGTTCGCTGTCATCGTCTCCATCACTGCCTGTCATTATTCTCAGTGACTTCAACATCCATGTAGATGACCCATCTAACGCACTGGCCTCTCAGAGGCTTGACTCTCTCACTCATAACAGTCTCTCTCTGTATCCATCTACATCATCGTTGCCGTGGACAGACTCCAACCTTGTCATTACCAGCAAAGTCATCACTTCTAAACTCTCTTCTCGTCTACTTACTAATCACCACGTTTCCCCTTCGTTTTGATCCACACACAAGCATACTACAAAGTGTCCCTTCCAGAGGAAGGTCTCTCCTTAAGCGCCACATCCCACCAACAAATATCACCCCCTTCTCCTGTTTATCTTTACTGCAAATATTTTAAAAAGAGCTGTCTACATTTTCTGTTTCCATTTCTTTCATATATTTTCCCATAACTTACCAGGGAAACTGTTTCTGTCCATTTCACCGACAATCACCTTGCCAATTTTCTTACCAATTCTCTCATGAGGCATTCTTGGCGGCACCGAAACAGCTGGTCATTCCCACTTCTTTAAGACATTTAGGTCCCCCACCACCCACCCACTTTCTCTGTTTCAGGGGCTTCTGGGCATGTCAAACGTGCCATATCCAAATCAGCAACCTCGATTCTCTTTGCAAACCCTTTTCCTTCCTGTGACTTGGCAATGGAGACCATGCATTACTCTCCTCTCTTTCCTGTGTCTAACTCCTCAGCAACTCTAGTGGTTCTAATGTTGAAGTTTACCCAGAACCTACCACTTCCTCCCCCATTAGTTCTCTTCCCTTTTGTCCCTTTACAGTCAGTTCTCCACAGAGGAGCCAGATGAACGTCAAAAGGTCATCCATCCAAACTCAAAACCCAGCACTTTCAGAATGAAATCAAGTTTCTTGCCGGGATGTGCTCTTGCCTCATCCTCCAACTCCATCTCCTGGTGGTTTCCCCATTTCTAGATCCAGTCCAACTGTCCAGAGCCTAACACGAAGACTGAGGTCTTCTGCCTGACTTAGGTCCCCACATTTGGCGTTCCTTCTCCCTGGGACTCTCCGTGCCTGGGTCTTTGCTTGGCGCATTGCTTACCCTTCAGATTTCTGTTCCCATGTTACTTTCTTGGCCAGTCCAGCCCTGATTGTCCTATGGACCTTTCTACACTCCCCAGTTCTCTTGTCTGTAATGATTTGTCTGTACAATACTCACAACTCTCTATCATTATGTCATCTATCAGTTTGTTCATTTAGTCACTGATGTCTCTTTCCAGTAGACATGCATGATTATCTCGTTCTCTGCTGTGTCCCCAGCTCCTAGAACACTGCCCATCCTACAGTTGGTGCTCAGTAAATACTTCTGTAGTGAATGAGTGAATGAATGAATGAATCAATAGATGAATATCATTGGAATCCCTCTGATTCTTCTGAGCTGGCATCCGAAAGATTTTATTTGCCTTTTCTCCCTTGACTTTGCTTTGATTTGGTCACCATCTCTGATGCCAATTCCATTTCTGCAATGGGTTTCACTTCCATCCTTTATCTACTACCACATCCATGTTCCAGGCCCTTGTTTGTTCTTCAGTATAACAACTCTTAATTCCTCCAATTAGTCTAATGAGTTCTACGTGGTGTACAACCAGGCTATAGTTACCCAAAATTTGACATTATTTCCATATGGTTAAGTTCAATCATAGGAACTGGCCAATATGTGACTGCGTTGACTTGCAAAGCAGTAATTTCATATGGCTCAACACAGTGTACATTTTTACTTCTGTAATCTTAAATGCTAGATTATCTTTCTGGGACATCCAACTTCTTCAGAGTCCAATTTTAAGTCTCATATCTTCCAAAGAAGCCCCAGAATTAATAGTTCTACTATACACACATAGCACATTGTACCTTTTTCTTCTTTGTCCCATTCTCATTTGCCTTGTAAGGAAGTCGTATGCATCTGTCTCTCTCTTCCCCTCACCTCCCTGAGCTGTGAATGAGCTCCTGGAGGACACGATCTTGTCCTACTCATCTTGGATTCTCTCACAGATTCTATGCAGAGAAGTTACTCCCCAAGTATGTGTTGAATGAGCTCAAGTAAAGACTAATTTTCACAAGCATAAAACCATGTATTCTACCATTGAATGGTGGGAGACGAGGGTTTATAAAGCCTATTTATTTTCACAATTATTTCTTAAGCATAAACATGTTTTCTCACGTTGACATTGTGCTATCACACCAAGAACACAAGAGAAAATTCACTAGGGTGGGGGTAGGCTGCTTACCCTCCTCTTGTGCACTAAATGAACTCTGCAAGCAGAAAGAGTAGGTGGTGTACATCTTCCTCCTGGTCCACGCGATGCCTTTGAGACACACGTTGACCTCCAAGGGCATATGACTTTGGATGTTCCACAGCTACAGCTTCTGTTTTGAGCATCAGCAGCTCCTTCATTTGCTCTAAACAATAGGTGAAGGAAGGGAAGCCACTGATGCTTCAGCTGATGATGATGATGACAAAAACGATAATGGCATTTATATGATCCAGCGGTGCTTGACAAACTCAGCAAATTACTTGTAAAGTCGGCAGTCAGGGCTGTCAAAGAGAGAGTCACCTCTGGGCAGCAAGCAGAGGCCACATTTGCATAAAGAGAGAGCGTGCCCAGCACCTGACAACTCAGAGCGAGGCCAAAAAGGAACTCTGGGCTCAGGGCATCTCAGGGAGGGAAGGAGCTTGTGGTGCAGTAGGGAGACGGAGGACTTAGATGCCTGGAGGGACTTCCTGAGAGAGGGCAGGGTCGGAGCCATAGAACGGCGGCTTAGAATGATCACACTTAGAATTCCAACAGCACGGTATTGGTGCTGGAATAAACAGAACAGAGTTCTGGAATAGAGCAGAAAGTCTGGGGATAAAGCAGAGTACATAGGAACAAGTATGATATAATAAAGTTGGCATGGGAAATCACTGGGGTGCAAATGATCTCTGTGTGTGTGTGTGTGTGTGTGTGTGTGTGTGTGTGTGTGCATGTGGTACTCAAGATGGAAACCAGATGTGCTCTACGACTGAACTACATCCCTAGCTCTTTTCACTTTTTCTTTTGAGACAGGGTCTTGCAAAGTTGCCCAAGGCTGACCTTGAACTTTTGATCTTTCTACCTCGGCCTCCTGAGTAGCTGAAGATTACAGATGTGTGCCACCATGCCCTGTCAAATGTTCTTTTTAATCAGGGGTGCTGGGACAACAAGAGAGATCTATCTCTCCAAACACGCCTAAGAATATATTCTAAAATGGATCAGAAAGTTCCCTGAAAAAAATGAACCAATGAGCCCTGGAAGGAAACATGGGTGAATTCTTGGGTGTGGAATAATGGCTTTAAAGTCGAGTCACTATCCAGAAGCAATAGAAAAAGTGATTGATAAATTTGATTACATAAACATTTAAAAATGTTTGTATGGAAAAAAATAAAGAAAATCAACAGGCACATGACAAATGAAAGAAAAATATTTTAAGTCTTATGACAGGTAAAAGATTAATTTTTGTGATATACAAAACCATCTTGAAAATTGAGGGACGAGCACAAACAGATGACCCAAAAAAGTATGTAAAAGTAGCCTTTAAATATAGGAAAATATTCAGCCAGGCATGACGGCACATGTCTGTAATCCTAGCACTTGAGAGGCTGAGGCAGGAGGATCGCTGCAAGTTCAAGGCAGCCTATGCTACATAGTGAGTTCAAAGCCAGTCTAAACTACATAGTGAGATCCTGTCTCAAAAGGAGGATGGGGTGCTGGGGATTTAGCTCAGTGGTAGAGGGCTTGCCTAGCAAGCACCAGGCCCTGAATTCGATCACCAGCACCTGCCCCAGATATAGGAAAACATTCAGTTCCACACATAATGAGTAAAATGCAAATGCAAACTACACTGAAACAGTTTAAAAGACCCTCCAGTGATCACATGCAGTGTTACTGTATAACCCAGCATTCCACTCCTAGGTATACATCCAAGAAAAATAATAACATTTGTCCTGACAAAAATCTTACACATAAATTCTTGTACTCATACTATTCACAAGAGACAAATAGTGGAAACACCCCAAATATCCACCAACAAATGATTGAATACACAAAATGTGGTATATCCATACAATGGAATCGGGTTTGGCCATAAAAAGGAACAAGCTTCTGGTATATGTCATAATATTGGCCAAACAAAATGCTAAGCAAAAAAAGTCTATTATAAAAGGCCACATACTTTATGACTCACTTTGCATGAGTTGTCCAAAACAGACAAATCTACAGATAGTAAGTAGGTAAGTGCTTGCTGATGGCTGGGTGGGAGGCGAAAGTTAGAATGGTGAGAAGTACAAGGTACAGCCCTGAGTTTCTAAAATCAGCAGCGGTGAGGGCGTAGGTATCTGCAAATATACCGAAATCCACTGAATTTACACCTTGAATGGGTGAACTGATCTAAATAAAGCACTTAAAAAAAAACTATATTGAAGTATTCCTTCTCACCTATAGATTTGTACATATCAGAAAGCAGCCAGGGAGGCCAGGCACCCTCCTACCCTGTTAGAGGGAATGCAAATTCGACAGCAGGGCAGCAGATTTCACTATATCCATCAAAACTACACATTTGTTCACCTGGTGACACAGTGATCTCACTTCTCTGGATCTCCCCAGGTAATTTAGCCTGGAGATACCTATCTGACAATATGAAAATACATATACACGAGGTTATATATTGAAGTGTTGTTCATAATTGTAAGAGACCAGAAGCTATCTAAGTGCCTGCAAACAGAGGACTGGCTGGATAAACTGTGGTACAATCGCACAACGCAGTGCTACTTGTCTAAAACAGAATGAGGAAAAGCTCTCTAAGCTGATGTGGAGTGATTTCCAGGATATATTGTCCAGGGAAAAAAAAGCAGAGTGCAAAAGAACATTTACAGTCTGTTCTCTCTCTCTCTTTTTTAAAATAAGTAGAGAAACTAAGTTATACATTTATCTACATAGTTTAGCAAAAAGAGACTCTGGGAAGAAAGCCAGAAGTGAATGAGACTGGTTACCTGCAAAAGGTGGGTGGGGACAATGTGAAAGAGTGTGTGTGGAGGTGACATTTCTCCAAATGTGCCTTTTTATTTAGTTTTGACTTAAATAATCATGTTAATGCTTCATATACTAAAAAATACATAAGGGTGGGGACCAAGCCCCTAACAGACACAAATGAATCAAAGTGTATTTTGAAGGAGCAACACAAGAACACTGCATGGGGAGGGGCATGAGAGGAGATCTATCCCATATGACAATCCCAGCATTGGGGATTGAACACAGGGCCTTCAAGGTGAGCTACATCATTACTCCTTTTTTAATTTTTTGATTTTGAGGCAGTGTCTCACTAAGTCACTAAATTGCCCAGCCAGGACTCAAACTTATGATCCTCCTGCCTCAGCATCCCAGAGTGCTGGGATTACAGTGCTGGGATTACCTTTGAATGCAGAGTTATAACTACCTATCCTCGGTCTAAAGAAAAAAAGAAGTGTAAAGAAAAACAGAAATATAGTTTAGATTTTCCTCTCAGTGGTATACATGCACAATTCAAAAACAACTTTCTGTGCTTTCTAGGATTGAGCAAATGAGTAAATACATCGACAAAAAGGAGAGCTAGATGTCTTACTAGTAAAGAGTAGATTTTTTCCCCCAAATATACAAAAGAGCAAGGCTATAATGCTATAGGGTTGGAGTCAGTATGGCTGAAGTACATCTATATTTATATTTCAAATTCTCTTTCTCTCTCTCCTTCTTTCCTCACTCTCCTTTTCCCCTCTCTCCTCTTTCCATCTATTGAGAAGACCTTGAAATCATGACAGCACAGTAGTCCTGACGCCCAGATCGTGGCTTTAAAATGCCCTTGTCTTTGCCAGGCATGATGACACATGCCTGTAATCTCAGCACTCAGGTGGCTGAGGCAGAAGGATCGACACTAGTTCGAGGCCAGCCTGGGCTACATAGTGAGTTCAAGGCCAGTCTGGACTGCATGGTGAGACCCTGTTTCAAAAAACAAAAACACAAACAATAAAATAAAACTTCCTTCTGTTCTAAAAATATCCAGGACTTGGAGACATGGCTGAATAGCTGATTCCAGAGCAGGTAGGGTACAAAACAAACCTGAAATATCTTGTTCTAGAAAGAAAACAAAGAGGATATGTCAAAAGGACAGAAGGACTCCTAGTGTCCAACTCTAGGGTGATCTGAGTGTTAAAATAGATAATGACAGTAATGGAATTGAGACCCACTGAATAATCCATATGAATCCATGAATTTCTATTGATATAAATGAATGATTAGTACATCATTACATGAGGAGAAGAGAGAATTGAACTAATAAATGTAGAATGATGAAATTAGAAAATCATTTGGTAAACATCACAGTAATAACTGATCCAAGTAGTGATTTTCTAGAGGGGCTATAACTTGAGGGTGCGAGTTTGATGAAAAGCAGACTAATTTTACTTCATGCCCAAGTATCTTCCCTCCAATCCATATTAATCAGAAAGGGAGAAACAGTAGCTGTAGACTGGGAAGACCTGCCATGCACCCCCCGAGCCAAGCAATCGAAGATAGCATCACTAATCATGGCGCCGATCCAACATCATTTCCCTGTGACTTGATCCAGGGAGGAAGACAAGACATCACTTCTGGGGTGTTTCTGTCCTAAATTCATCACCTAGATCTAATCATGAGGAAACATCAGACAAACCCAAATTGAGTAACCTTCTACAAAATGGATGGTCTGTACCTTTCAAAAATGTCAAGGTTAAAGAAAGAAAAAGAACAGGTGAAGATAAAGAATGAAGAATTGTTCTAGTTTAAAAGAAACTATAGAGCTGTGACAAGGAGAGGCAATATGTGTTTCTGGAGTAAAGTACATGATGGGAAGAATGGATACAATTTGAATGTAGATTGTGGATTAATTGATGGCATTGCACAAATGTATGATTTCCTGATTTAGGTAATTGGGTGGTGATTATGTAAAATAATATCCTTAGCCTTAGGAAATACACACTGAAATGTTTTGGAATCAAGGGGTACAATGTCAGCCATTTATTCTTAAATGATTGCAACAAATTTTATATACATATGTATGTAGATTTTTATATGTACATACACACATATTCTGCATATATACACATTTATATGGACAGACAAAGAAAGGGAGGGGGAGAGAAGAAAGCAGAGCGAGTGAGAGGGGTAGGAGAAAGGAGGGAAAGTGTGAATGATAAAGCAAATGCGGCAACAAGCAAAGGAAAGGGCTGAGGCAGGTGGATGACGACTATAGCAGAATCCTTATACTATACTTGCTGCTCTTCCTAAGTTTGCAAATAGAACTAAAAAGCAAAGCAAGCCTTGCTCACAGATAGCCAAGAGTAGAACAACTGCTGCATCTCAGTTTTTCCACGTATGCAGGAAGCTGGGGCTACAGGCATCATCTGTGTTCCTCAAGCCTTCATTTCCAAACTGGACCAGCTTCCCCCATATCCCCTCTTGTCAAGGCAGCCAGGAAGCAGAGAGCGAAGGGAGGAGCTGGGGAGGGTGATACACCCTTCCGGGCCACGCCCCACCTCCTGGCCAGACCTCACCCCCTAACAGCACAGAACTCACCAGTATGAATCTATGGATGAGGACAGCGCCCCCATGAGCCAGTCACCTTCCCAAAGCCCCACTTCAGAAAGCATGAGGCTTGCAGGGACATTCTCCACCTAAGCCCTAACAGTTAGTTTGAGAAAATTCCTGTTCCCAGTTAATAGCATGTTTTTGGAACTTCCTGGCTTGGAATTGTGACACTGAACCATGAAGACACCAGGCTTCTCTACTGAGTTCCTTCTGATTGATTTCTTACAGATGGCTGTACCGGCCTCTTTCCCCGGGAGCTGGGAAGAGAACAAGCAGCTTCCACCTACTTGCCCTTTGACAGCTGGGACGCGAAGGAAGCTCAGATTAGCTGAAGCCACCATGGAATGGGTCACCCTTGCTTATCAGGCCCTCTAGGCACTGGGGATGGGGAATCGCAGCCTAGCCAAGGAGTCCAAGGCCCGCAGACACCAGGGCAGAACTAGCAGCCTCTTCTCCCACACCATGGCATTAACTCCTCACCATTGCCATATCTGCTCACTGCAGGATGACGATGATTCTGGTTGATCCTCACTGTCATCCTGTATGGAGGTAAAATCATTCCCAAGCCACAGTGGAAGGAAACTGAAACTCAGAGAAGGAAGATAACCGGCACCAGCTCCCATAACTGCTGGCTGCAAGGACCTGGTTTCAAAGCTAGACTTGTGTAATACCAGGTCTACAGGGAGAAGAAGACACACTCAAATACACGTCTGCTCTTCCAGAGGACTGCAAAGTCAAAGTTTATCAGTTATGTAGCCAAACTTCTTCCATCTGATTCTACTTCTTAGTACAGCAGGATGTACAATTGCAATGGTTCCTTGTGCCTAGCGCACCTTCTGCCCCAAGGGAACCACCCTGTCTTCTTGGCTTCCTTCCCCTCCATAGGTCTGGATGCAACCATAACGGTGCCCACAGCCCTGCCATAGAGGCACACTGACATATCAGCATCTGTTCCTTTTGGATTGTGGATGCAGCCTGCTCCTTCCTCACAATCTCTTTGCCCCCGGTGCTTTCTGCACCCTGACTGAATCTCCTCTCCAGTGTCAAGTGCAGCCGGGCTCAGAGAGAGTCATTGGTATTGGCAGGTCCTGAGCTTCATCTGGGAGCTATCAGTTGTGTTTAAGCATGGCTGCTGTGGTGACACATTTGCCCTGAGAACCATGCCTCTGTTTATCAGTTACAGTAGTTAGTTTCATCTGTTTTGCAGAAATATTTACTAAGGTTGAGTGATGGAGGCACGCAGCTGTGGCTGCCTCCACTGTAACCATATGGTTTATTTACAACCAGGCCTCCGTGGTGCAGATAGCTCAAAGAGGATTAAATTATACTTTGTAGATTAAAGTCCTGGACACTATAAGACTCATAAGCCTTTGTATGCTAAGCAAGAACTTTGACTCCCATTGGGCTTTAAGCTGATATTTTGCACACACAGAAAGAGTGAAAACTTTTGATATTTAAGGATTTTCTTAAAAAGCTGGCAGAATATCAAGCTTGTTCCTCAGGTAGTCGACTGGTTAAGAGAGAAAAAGGAACTTCGGAAACCCCTTTTAAAGGACCTGTGTGGCCTGCTTCATTCTCACTATAAACAAAGCCTCTCCATCTCTATTTACTAATCTCCTTGAATGTGGACAGGCGAATTCTTTAAAAGGAAACAGCCCCCAACCCGCGAAAGCCACAGTTTATTTTTTGCTGGTCATCAAGGCATACCTCACATGAGTACATTCCAAGCCTATGGCTACACGGCTTTCTCCAAGATGGTTAGGAACTGAGTCCTATGGAAAAGCCCAGTCTTGTCCCAATCTTCCATACATCTGGGAGAAGCTCTGTAAGACTTTCCACAATGAATGTTTAATTGCCTCCTTGGCAGGGGACCTTCACCCGTGGGGGTGCGTCATTGGCCCCTACCCCAGCCCCCAGTCCCAGCCTCCATCCTCTTCAGACCCTGAAAGAGTTCGTTCAATTTAGCCATCTTATTGATCTTTAAAGTTTCGCTCTCAGCCACTTTCCACTTGAAGCTGTGTTTGATGTCTCCACGGGCGTTTCTACTGATGGGCTTCACCCAGAGAGCTTTGTCGTTGACTTTGAGTGTCTGGTGTTCAGAGGAGGGACTGATCTTCACAGCCGTTACTTTCTGCACACAGCAATTAGCCATACGAGACAAGCTGACACAAACAACATGCTCAGACACTCTTATCACTCAGCCCTTGGTGCCCACTTGGGAGGCTTCTGTGGGACCCACATTCCTGGTTAAAGGTGGGGAAATGCCCTTGTGGATGACAAGCCCTCGCCAAGGAAGCCAGAGTGTGAAGCACGGCTGGGCCCCTGCAAATGTAGCCGCTGGAGGTCTAGTGGATTCTCATTCCTTGGAGGCAATGTAAATGTGCTTATGTAGGTGAGGAGATGCCTCCTTGGGGCATTTCAGTGCATTGATTTTGTGGGGGAACCAATGGCTTCGTTAAGATACAGTGGAAGAAATACTTTCAAAAGAATCTACGGCAAGAATAGGGATGATTGCGTTATCCCGTCTGGGGCCCACAGGATCTTTCAGGGCTTGGTCTTCTTCGGGGGAATGAATAACAGATCAAAGCACGGCAGATTCCCAGGACTAATTTTTCATAACTTTCTGCCTGGAGATCCCCCAAGGGAACATTTGCAGTTCCCCATTGCCTCTACAGCCTTCTACAGCAAACACACTGCAAACCTTCACATCCAGAAAGAGTTCAGGACGAGGCTCCCCTGTCACTGGGATCAGCTCGGTCATTCGGATTGTCCCCTGCCCTTCTCTGCCATGGCACCAGAACCCTGACACCTTGGTGGGGAACTGCCCAACTGGTGCACAATCACGATCGTCAAGCAGGACTTGTGAGATCCTGTACAGTGTTCAGCGCTCTCTCTTAGGAGGTATGATTAGCAGCCGGGTTCATAAAGGTGATTGTGCTGTATCTTTTACCCACACGATCTCATTTAATTTTCACAGTCTTTTCTAGAGATAAGGAGTTCAGATGGTATCAGTTAGCTCTTGTATGTGAGGAAGCTTGGGTAGAGAGCTGGTTTATCTATTTTCCTTCCCTCCCTCCTTCCCTCCTCCTTCCTCTCCTCTCCTTTCTTCTTTATTTTCTCCCTCACTCCTCTCCCCTTCCCTCCGTCCCTCCTTCTTTCCTTCGTTCCTTCACTCCCTCTTTTCCTCTTTCCATCTTACCCTGCTTTCTGTCTCATTCCCTTCCCTTCCCTCCTGCCTCTTCTTCTCTACTCCTCACGTTTTGGTGGATCCTAGAGAACTCAGACCTGATATCCATGACTTCTGCCTTCTTGGCTATTTATTTCAGAAACCACATTGTTCTCCTGCCTCCTGGAACTCTACTTGAAGTGAGATGGTTTGAAGTGGATGCTGAGTCTCCATCAGCCCAGATTCCAATTATAATAGACCTATAGCAAGCAGGCCTGAAATCCCATCTGATTTATTCAAACCCTTTCCCCTGATGATTACCTTTTCCATTCTGGACAAGAGTATCTGCTCTTTCTGGGTGAGGGAGCAGCCTGATTATAGCTTCATTAGAAAATGGTGCTGCTCCTTCTTGCAGTCTAATTGGGTGACAGGGTTTGGGTTAGGGACATGTAAATCACTGACAGTGTGCATGGCCTTCTTTTTATCACAGTGAAATCCTCAGCTGTCAAAGCGAATGGATATGTGGAGTGGCTAATTTTATGTGTCATTAAAAGAACGATAATTGTGGCCATAAGTCTTCCCTGAATTCTTCCAAGAGGTGTATGTAGGATTCCCGAGACTTTCCAATCTTGCTGATGCCCCACCCAACTTGGGGCGTGGCTTCTGAGGCAGCTGCTATTGGTCTGGGAGGAAGACTCAAGCAGGAGACTCGGGTCTAGTGGGGTTCCTCGGGCTTCTGTGTGCTCCCCGCTCCGTTATCATTTCTCCTGTGCCCCGACTCATCACTAGAGTACTGTGATGCCCCTGGGAGCTGGAGGCCGCTGTTGTCTATGGTGCTGGTGGCCGATGGCACAGCCACTCAAGGAACATGGGCCAGTGAGCAGGTTTGAGAGTCTTCAAGCCAAGGCAAATCTCTATGGAGGGAACCGACACATCCAAAGGGGCGCCTGTGCTTTCCCGGGGCTTGTGCTCTGCTCCCTGGAAAGCATGTCACAGGCCTGTCAACCACGCACTCCTCAGGAGAGCACACAAGCCAGCGCGTCAGGATCTAGACCCATTCACCGGTCCAACCAGTGACCTGAAAAATGGAGGTGTCAGCCTCAGATGACCTTCCCCACGCAGGAAAAGGAAGTGACGCGGGTGGCACACAGTGTTAACTGTCTAGGAATACGTAAGGGTGGCAAGTTAAGCAGTAATCACTAGGTAACCATCTCAGACAGATAGAAAGAGAGGGAAAAAACCCAAGAGTAGCTATCTTTAAAGAGAACAAGCAGATCTGAGTAATCCAATTTAGGGGAGATAAGAGCCTGCTGCTAGTACTGTCCTTTAACTGGACAAACGCCTTCGTTCAAGTGTCAACCCCAATCCGGAAGAGGTCACCGCACTGGGCCTGCTGCCTAATATACTCCTGAATTGGCTGAGTGGCTTTCCGAACAAACACACTGGTCCAACAGAATTGATTTTCAACAGGCCGTATTGGTCCCTAACGTAATTATCTAGCAGTGAGTCAGTTCACGGCAGCTCTTGCATTTAAACGCTGCTGGTCAGCCCAGGAGAGGGGATGGCTGCGCTCAGGTGCCTTCTCCAAACACCACTTGGGAAGCTTTTCCTCCCCCAGCTACTCTTCTCCCTCCCTCCTAAATAATTTAGAGAGCGATCGAGATTTGCACCACTCCATTCACGATGGGCATCATCTTGCCCCTGTTTATAAGGTGCTGCAGAGGCCCTGGTCTCCTGTGCCAATGTATAACAAGCTGGGCTGTTTGATAGGTGACTTCAATTTACAATAATCAAATGCGATCCTTTTAAAATGCTCTGATGTTTAACTGCTCCCCTTCTCTGAAGGTTTCTCGGCAGCATAGTTCTAGTTACTTCAGTGCGTCCAGCCAGCCAGGGACAGGTTTGTAGAAGTGATCTCCCCTTAAACTTGCACTGACATCATTTGGTCCAGGTTCTAACTGGATGAAGGAAGAGGGGCAGGTCTAGAAGACTTGGTTCTCCATCATCATTTCCTCATCTCTTGAGAGACCTTCATATTTCTCCCAGTTTTGGAGACTCTCTATGCCGGTAATGCCTCAGATTCATTCTTTTAGTTCATCCCTCTAGCCCACCAGGAGGGCAGGAGTGGGGTCTAAATCCTCTTTGTGTTCCTAGAATCCCATGTCCTGTCTTGTCTAAAGTATCACTCAGCAGCTATTTGTGGAGCTGGACCAAGTGGCTCCATGAACCTGGGCAATAGTTTAAGTCCTCTCTATCTGTATTTCTTCAAACATGAGGTGGGGGTAATACTAATGCCTGTAGCATTTGATTGTTAGGAGAAACTGAGTTCATCCTTGGCCTTTGGAACTGTGCTTGGCACACACAGAAGCCTCAGATAAGAGGGGTGACTGGCCACTTACAGGGTGGTGCAAGGAGCATCCAATACAGTCAGCCTGCCCAGATCCTTTTTTCATCCGGGACTCTTCTGTGACATCCACAACCCAGTAATCAATTGGAAGCGCTATTCAACCTGGCCTTCCTCAGCTGGCTTGGTACAGGGCCGGGAACCCAAATGGGGTGTGTGTGTGTGTGTGTGTGTGTGTCTGTCTGTCTGTCTGTCTGTCTGTCTGTCTGCCTGAGCTATGCTGTTTCCCCAAAGCCTCGTGGTCCAGAGTGGAAAGCTGCTGATGGGGTAGTATTGGAGCAGGGCATGGAAGAGACATCCCTGCTGCCTCAACCTTCTTCCAGAGGTCACGGTGGTAGGTACCCCCAGGGAAATTGATCCTCTGAATTCTCAAGAACCCTGTTCAATCACAATCAACCTGCTGGCAGGCTCTTCTCAGAACTAGTCCGCAGAAGACAAGAAAAATATTCTTACTTGCTCCCAACCCTGAAAAACCACCCAAGGATTCGTCTTACCAAAAGTGTTTTGGTTTTCACCAAGCTCCTCTGGCCAGAGCGGGAGCTGTGGAAACCAAAGCTGGGGGCACCCACCTGTATTACTCTCTCCCTTGGGTTAAACGAGCATCAGTTTGGTTCAAATGGCCGCACTGGAATGAACATAGAATGTGTTCTTTTTGGGGGAAGCCAAGCTACGTGTAAACTGGACACTTTTAATGTACTGTCCTTATATTAGTTCATTTAATCTGTCAGGTAGCACCACTGCCATTTCATCTGAGGAAACCAAGACACATAAATGTCAAAGAGCATGGCTGAGATCACAGAATTAGTATTGTGAGCCAGTTTGTGGCTGCTCACTCATCCTCCCCTGCTGCAGGGTTAGATGAAAATGGTTACAAAATAACACTAGTGCTGTTAATGCAAACCCAACTTGCAGGAAAAAAAAAAAAAGAAAGGAAGGGGAAGAAAAAAAGCAGATTGAAAAAGAAGAAGAGAAGGTATTGGGGATAAAAGGACAGGAGGAGAAAACAAAGGAGAAATATGTTATTAATACTTAACATTATTATTTTTATTTATCAAATAAATAGTGTTCTCTGTAATGACAGGTAACATTTATGGAGTGCATAAAATATGCCAGGCATTGCCCTGTATGAGGAGCTTTGCATTCAGTTATTTTATTTAATATTCATAATGAAACAGTCAGTTGCTACTATGAATCTCCTTCCTAGAGGAGGAAACTGAGGCTCAGAGAGATTATAATTCAGGAATACAGCCCCAAATCTAGCCAGAACAGGGCTCTAGGACTTAGCAAATAAAAATGCAGGACACCCAGTCCAATATGAATTTCAATGACACCTCAACTCATCTGGGATCTACTTAGACTAAAGCAACAAATAATTTAAGATATACTAAAAAAATTATTTGTCCATCTGAAATTCAAGCTGTCTGGGCATTGCATATTTCACCTGGCAACTCTAAACAGAGGCATTATTAGGTTGTCTTAATTCGTTATAGTTTCAAGATAGCATGAACTTTTCATTTACAGTCCCAAGTGTATTTATTTGATGGGATTCTCAGGACAACTGTATGGATACCAACAGGATTTCCAGTGCAAGTTTCAAGAGCCCGAGCAGACGTCTAGGGGTGTGCAATGGTCAGGGTCTCTATTCTATCCTGGGGCTCATTCTCCCTCGGCGGGACAGTCATTTCTTGGAGTGTCCCCTCCCCACACACCTTCCACTCTGGCTTTTGGGCCACATGTATTCTGTCTCTGCTCCAGCACAGTGTCTGCCTGCGATTGAGCCTTTTCTGTCCCAAACAGGATGCCGTGACTTTCCCTTGCTTCAGGAGCACACGGATGCCTGGTAGATAAAGACAGCATCCAAGTCCAGCCTTCCTCCTGCTGTCCTTCCCAGAAAGTACCCCTGAAGAGGGTCAGGTTCTGGCTGTATTTTTCAGTCTCTAATTAGCAGATTCCAATTCATTACCCTGAGTATCTCCTGGCATCAGCCCCGAGATTCCCTCCTCTCGCTTGGTGAATCGGTCTTCATTTAAAACCCTCTCTCTTAGCCCTAAATGGAAATCAATTCTGCAAGTTTAGCAAATAGTTAATTACTCCACAAAGAGGATTGATTGGCCTTTGATCACCAGAAAGCTCTGCAGTGCTATTAGTCTCTTTCATCTGTGATTAAACCACTGAGAGAAAGAAACAAAAACTAAATTAGGCTTCTCCTGTTATCCTACAAATATTTAATGACGGGCTAATCTCCTAGAGGTGTGTTCAGGGGATACTCGCTCCATCAGGAGCCAGCTTCCGTTCAACCTTGAACTCAGATTCCATCTTTGTGGAGAGCACTGCAAAGAACTTGACAGAGGAATAGAGCTGAGCTCAAAGAAATGCTTTGTAGGACACACTCTTGTCTGCCTTTTCTTCTCTCCTCTTCTTATGTATGTTTTAATGCAGATAAAGATTTCCCCAGTGGACTGCTGACATGAATAATAATAATAAAAGGAAACCCATCTTAAAAATTCCTTTTGGGCTTTTCTAAGTCTCTAGACCCCTGTCCCATTAATTTGCAGATACTGAGGGTCCCTTTTTACAGGCGACAGATCTGTCGGCTGGGTGCAGAAAAAGACCATGTCATGGAGCAGTCTGCTGTCACCTTTTCCCAAACAAGGTGCCAAATACCAGGGCAGGTACTCAGGCGTCTGCTTCCTCCAATACTCTGCACCATCATGTACAAAAAGTTAGACTTTACAAAAGGACCTTTCCAACATTTGATGCACAAGTCCTATAAACATTAAAAAAAAAAACCAAAAAACTGAGGCCAGCAGAGTGGAAAGAGCAAGGAGCTTGGAGAAAGGCGAAACTGAGTTCAAATGCTCGCTCTCTTTAACACCTGGGTGACTTGGGGTGAGTCACTTCACACGTCAGACATTGTAAAAAGGGGTTGCAGTGGATCACAAAGGCACCACACACGAGGCCTCCACACAGTAGGACTGTCCCTTATTACGTCTGCCTCTCCCTTTGCCTTTTACTCACGGTCATGCAGCAGGCTACAAATGGAACTGAGCCGCGACCTGCTGTCCTTCCCAAGTCTCCTGTCTTTTCTGCCTTGACTTCCCCTGTCTCTCCAGCACCGGCCATTCTGCTAAGCAGCCATCCCCGAGACTCACGGTTCGGAAATAATATCAAAGCTCCAGAAGAACAGAGGAGATCGAAGCCAAGGTAAATGCAGCTGAGGCAACACCAGTTTCTGGGTAATCAGGCATGTTCTCAGGGTTAGATTCCCCACAATCAACTGGACAAGCCAGATTGATCTCAAGAAAAAAAGCACAGTGGGGCACTTCATCGATGGTTTTGCAGTCTTGTACTTTGGGTGTGATGAGAGAAGCGAGGTGCACTTTGTGTAGCTCTCGTCTGTTCTTCTTGTGGTCTCATGTGCAGCCCACGGGTCATTCTGGGGATTCCCACTTCGGAATATTATCAGACAAATGCTGCTAATTGGACTGACCCCGAGTGAGACAGCGATGTCACAGTTAGTCCTCTGTGCCCCAGGGCCAACCCTCTCCTCAGATGTCACTGCAACCCAAACAAGACCCCTCCTTGTGGTGACACTTGTTCTACAGGCTAAGGACCAGTGGACCCAGCACTGGATGACCTGGTGGGGACATTTACAAGCTCAGGGACCTTAGATAACATGACAGTATTATTAACACATTTAATTAACACTTGTTGAGCACCTTCATGTGTCAAGAACTGAGCTAGCATTTCTGTGAGCATTAAATAGGCTAATTATATGGAAGTATTTTTAGCTGTGATTACTATTGTCTTTAGGTTTTGTTAGGTCCTGCTCTTGTTCTTTCAACATCCACCCCATCCCTGATGGCTGCTGGCTGCAAACACCTGTATTTCTCACCCAAGTGCTCTTGTCTGGATGTGGGAGTCCACCAGGCCTGTGCTGGGGCACAAACAAGAGCTAATAGGCCAATAAGAAGCCATCAAGCAGAGGTCGCCTGTGATCACCACGTCCCCTAGGTCAGATGACTCTGAGTGTGTGTTCCTCACTGTTGCCCAGAGCTGCTCAGCAGGACTAAGCTCCAGTTGTCCACAGTGAAGATGTGCTTGTAACACACACACACATATGCGCATACGCACACACACATTTTATGAGCTTATTTCCCTCCTATTTTTCCCTTCCCCACTGCCTGAAGTGTCCCACAAAGTCTCTCTCATGTGTTCAGAGGTGGGGCCTTTTGAAGGTTACTAGATCATGGTGGGGGATACTGTACTCAGCAGTGGAGTAAACCACTTGTGACTTCATAGCTGGATGTGCTGTTAGGAGATGGGGCCCAGTTGGAGGAGGTGGGTCTCTAGACGTACACTTTTGGAGGGTGTATTGCTTTGGCTCTTGCTGCTTTAGCTCATTCGTAGCTGCCATGGGTTGAGCAGCTTTGTTCCACCTGGCCCTTCTGCCATGCTGCCGTGGAGCCAGCTAACCACGAACCAAACCCTCTGAAACTATGAGCCAAAAATAAACCTTCTCTCCTTTAAGTTGTATACTTCAGATACAGTAATTCCTTGATTCATGAATGCTTCTGTTTGCAAATAGTTTGGTTGGCAAGCAAAAGCATTCAACAAAATTTTGCTTCTGTTCACAAACTTTGCATTGGAAGACAAACATGACTATGGCCATCTTCCCTACACAAACACAAAAGCAACCACCTTCCCCCAAATCGTAAAACAGATTAAGTTTGTAAGCCGAGGTACCGCTGTATTTTGTTCCAGTGATGAAAACGTTGACTAAGCCACTCGCCCACTAGTGCTTCCTGGTGTCACCTCCCAAAGAGATGATTTCTCAACTTTTCATCTCTAGTTCTATTTCTGGGAAAACCCAAATGAAGATATAATTAGGCCTTAGTAACAATCATAATAGTGATAACAATAGGAATGAGGAGAGAGAACTAGGAAGGTATGTGTGAAGGACAGACAAGGCTCAATCACAGAGGAGCCAACAGGATGGATGCCAGAGGGAACTTCCCAGAAACCAGCATGTTTACCCTATAAGGCCCTCTTTCCTCCTGATCCTAAAAGGAGCTGAAAATGATACATTTCAGCAGACAGAAGTGAGGAAGGACCCAATCCCATGTAGCAGAAACTTTTTAGTCTTTCAAGATTTGGACCATGGTCTGCATTGTGCAGTACAATATTTCAGATGATTCTTCATCCAAATTACATTTCTCTCAAACTCATCACTCTCCTCCTCTCCAGCTAGAAGACCTCCCGCCCATTGCTCTCTTCCATTATGGTCTTCTCCAACACATTTTCAACACAGTTTCAATAACAATGGCTTTTCCCCTAAAATTTGACAGAAATTTTTCACAGTTCTTGGAAGGATGAAAATTCTGGCTCCACCTGGACTCCTCCTATCCTTCCGTCTTCTGATCAAACTACTCACAGGGATCATCTTATTGCCCCTTGGACCAACAGAGCTCCTCCCCAGGGCCTCATTCCATCTCTCCCCTGGCTGGCCTCCCTGCTCCAGGCACACATCTTTGCCAGCTCTTGGTTCTCCATCAGGTATCCACTCACTGGCTGCTGGTCCAAAGAGGCCTCCAAGACTTCTCTGAACAGATCTGTGGCAGCAGCTTCTGGTGCCTCCCGATGATTTCCTCCCCCTAGCCCTCATCTTCTCCTGCAGCCCCCTCCCTGAAGGTGTGTGGGCCGAATGACACACTTCTAATGAATGGAATTGGCACAAGTGATGGAGTCTCTTCCAGAATCAGGACACAGAAGATTATGCCCTCTTCCCTCCTCCATGCCATGCCTGATAAAACAAACTGTGCTGCTGTGGAGCTGTGCTGTGGTGAGGAGCCAAGAGCAGCCTCCAGCTAGGAGCCCACAGAAATTGAAGTTTGCAAACAACCTGGTAGGGAAGAACAGAAGCCATCCTTCTCCAGTCCAGCCTTGAGAGGGCTGCAGCCTTGTGAGGGACCCAGAGTCAAAGGCATCCAGTTCAGTTGTGCATGGATCCCTGGCCTGGAGAAGCTACGAGAGTAATCACGCTGTATGCTACCAGGTTTTGCAATGATTTGTTATGCAGCAGCACGCAACACACACTGATCTATCTCATCATTACAGGTGGTCACTCCATAGTCAGAGACAGTGTATGCTGCAGCAGGGGACAATTATGCAACAGGAAAGGACTGTAAAACAACTCTGTGTTTAGCCACAGGAGCCGCAACAATACAGCAGAGAAGGGCCTGGAGTCTGCAGTGGGCTACTGGGATCCGAATTCTGGCTCCATTACTCGGGCCCCAGATGACTCTGCACCTGTTATGTAGCCTCTGGTCTTCAGTTTTTCATGTGCAAAATGAAGGTAATAATAGGAGTCGTAAAGTGGCTGTAAGGATTAAATAAGACGACACTTGTAAATTGTCTAAAACATTACCTGGTACGTAGTAAGCACTTAATAGATGCTACCTATTATCATTCTTACAAGGATAAGAGAAAGCATAATATAATTTTTGAAAATTGAGGATCTTGCTTTCTGCCTAGGGGCATGGCACAGCCCAGGAAGGACGGTACCACGAGGTGAGAGGCGACTAGGTGCTAAATCATGCTCTTTAGACTCAAAAAATTGAAGAAGTTTAGAGGAGATAAGAAAAAAGGTAAGTTGGACTCCCCTGGAATATTTCATGCTGAAATTTTAACTAGGTGTGCAAGATTATTAGACCCTAAATGAGCACAAATGGAAGTAGAAAACCCTGGCAGGAGCTGGGAAATAGAGATGGGGGCAAAATGGGTGGAGAGGAGGGCAAGGGCTGGGAAGGAGTGGAGGACGAGTCCTGGGGAAAAATGGTGCCCACTAGGGCACAGACGGGTACACCGAGGAACAAAGCCTCAGACTTAATCCTGTAGGATGGAGGACACTGTCGTTTGCTCGATATTGATCAAGTGTGCTGAGAAGAGGGAGGGTTGGGGCAGGAGAACCTGGAGGCTGGGAGGCCCATATTCTTAGGTTAAAGTGGAGACCAGAGGTGCTTGTTCACCTGCCAAGTGCCCAGGGACACTGGGAAAGGAAGGCCTGAACTGGGGACAGAGGAGCCACCACTGCTGGACCTGTCGTGTCATGGCCTGTGCAGACCGTGTGCTTTCCGAGTTGAAGTGGACATGTCTGCTAGTGGCTCCCTTTACCCGCAAGCCGCAGAGGCCCTGAGGCATGAGTGTTTGCAAGTTGGTGCGTGTTTAAGGTCAAGGGAACATTGATTTCCATCCTGAGTTGTGGTGGAAGTTGCTAATTTGATAAGACAGAGCATTAAAGATTCAGTGTGTATGGGTATTGATCACAGAGTAGGTCTTGTTAGATAGTATTCTTTTAAGTGATCAAACAACTACTGGTAGGAAACTAAATAAGAATTACCCACCTGAATCTACCTTGTTTGTGGGACTATAAAGCTGGGTAAAATACAAGGTAATGATTGAACACACAGCTTAGAAGGCAGACAGATGTCAGGCTGACTCCTGGGTTGATCACTTACCGGAAGCCACAGGATTTAGCTGCTGTGTGCTTCAGGTTTCTTGACTGGTGCAATGAGAGAGTTTCTATCCACGACAGGAGGCAGTTGTGAGAATTAAGCCAGATACACCGGCTAAAAATAATAGTAACAACAAGCATAGTAGAGAATCTTACTTCTGCTGTTTCTGCGCACCAAGCAGTATTCTTGCTTTATATGTTTGGATTGATTTCATCATTATTAATCCTCACCACTAATCCTCGCCACCACCCAGTGAAGAAGCGGAGGGACAGAAGCTTGCCAAAGGTTATACAGCGTGGAGCCAGCATTTGAAGCTGGGTCGTTTGAGACCAATATGGCTCCAGGATTCCCAGCATGACAGAGTCATGTGTGTGCGGTAGAATCTAGAATATGGTACTAAATGGGGAATTTAGAAGTCCATGCTCTCTCTTTTTGTTAAATCTTTGGAAGCTGCTGGAATCACAGCCGCAACCTCTTGACAGGATGGTGCAGCCGCAATGTGAAAGAAAGTAACGGGCGGTCACAAACCACCCCAAACACCATGTCCTCCTCCAAAAATTACTGAATGAAGGAGGGAAGAAATAAAATGGAAAGTAACAAAAAAGCTAAAACAGGAGTACACTGACTCTGTCTGAAAGCAAATGCACTTGCCCATGACCTTGTTTTCCATCTTTCTGACTCCATGTTTGCAACCTTCCTAAAGCACCGTGTGGGCTCCTTTCTCAGTAGCCAACTTTCTCTTTTCACATCCTTGTGGAAGGGGAGTCCTCTTCTGAACAAGTGGTTCCAACCTGATATGGGAGAATTCCAACAAAAGGAATGGTTGGCTTTCCCCTCTAGGCCACGCAGCTTTTTGCCTGCCTTTACCTCAAGGTCCCTACTGGAGAAAGATTTGTATCCGCGGAGAGGAATTAAAAGAGGCTCAGGTTTCCGAGAGCTGCTGTGTTTTGTCAGAGTTTGCAAAAGAGACTTGGGAGCTGCACAGTTCCCCACTGTCGCCTTCTTCAGAATCTCCCTGTCTCGGGTCACTGAAGCCAAGTTGACGGCCTAGGGGCTTGGCTGGCCATGGGATGGCCCAGGAACAGAGTCAGGAGACCAGAGGAACAGTCGAGAGCAACTCAATCTAATTCACACCTTGGCACCAGCTCACAGGGTCTGGCATATCCAATTTACAGCAGGAGCGTCTAATGGGTGTGAGGCCTCACCAGACCCACGTGGCGCGCTTCACAGAGTGTTCAGAAGGATCAGGCTTGCTGACTGTCTTGCAAATGAGTCACAGAGAAACATCCAGAACCACCGAAGAATTCATCTAATATTTCAGTACGTGATGCAAAACCACGCAGGGCAAATAGAGCACCTGAACACCAGCCGGCGGGATGGCTGAGTTACAAGCAGGAAGCCGTCCTTACTTCCTGGAGGTGAAAATGAACAACAGCATCGCTCTAACACAGAATTAGGGGTGGGCAGGCAGGCTGTCTGGATTAAGGACTCTAAAGTAGCTACAGAGTTGCCGAATTAAAATCCTGGTAGCGCTCTTTCTACGTACCATGCTTAATTTATCAGTGAGAACTGTTAAAGAAAGATATAAAACAGTTTTTGGTGACTACATGGTGGCTGATAAAAAAAAAAGATCACAATACTTGCAACCCATTTCATCAAGAACTGAGGTCTATCTCTCCCGTACTACAATCCAGGCTGGCCTTGGGCCTTTCTTTGACCAATACAGTATACTGAAAGTGACACTGTAGGAGTTCTGGGCTTCTCCTCAAAACTTAGGGGCCATCGAAGCTTCTACTCTCAGTCCTGAAGCCCCAGGAACTGTATAAGTATAAATCTGAGCTACTAATGGGAGGACAAGGCCACATAGACTAGAACTCAGGCACCCAGTTGACAGTCCACCAGCCCTCAGCCAAATTAGCCACACATAAATGGATCAGCTGAGCCTGATTCAGGTCAGCAGACTTCCCGGATGAGATGGACCAAATTTTTGAACCACAGAATCACAAATTAAATAAATAATTGTTGCTTTAATAGATGACACGTCAGGGTGGTTTGTTATGCAGCAGAAGCTAACTGTTACACGTTTTAAACACAGCTTCAGAGTCTATTGACTTGCATTGTCATAAGGTTTTTAACACTGTAAGATCAGTGCACCGCCTTTCTTTTTATGTTATCTCTATCAGTTAACCCAGTGCACAGCACAGTGTAGGCATTCAATAAATAAAGATTTGGTGAGTAAAAGAATAGTATGGAACAAGCCAGGGGTGGTGGCACATGACTGTAATCCCAGTACTCTGGGAGGCTAAGGCAGGAGGATCACAAGTTCAAGCCCACCATGGACAACTTGGGGAGACCCTGTCTCTAAATAAAAAGGGCTAGTGATAGAGCTTACTGTGATAAGTCTTGGGTTCAATCCCCAGTACCACAAACAACCACAAGAAAAAATGTTGAACAGACTTATTTTGCTGGAACCTCGATTTTTTTTCTAAACAAGGCAGGAAATAATGATAAATATGAAGAAAGATGTAAAATATAGAGGAATAAACTCAATTAGACCACATGTTAATTATTAAATATTCTTAATTAATGAAGCATAGATTGATGAAGTCTCTGCATACTCCTATCTTATTTTTAACAAGTATTTGCTTAGTATATAATTTGTAATATACACTATGCCCACCCCAGGATACAGAGAATAAACAAGACAGACAGCATCCCTGGCCTCATGGAGCTGTAGAAATTTATACTACGAATTCTCTCTCTCTTTTTGGGGGAGATTGCTGGGGATTGAACTCAGGGCCTTGTGCTTGCTAGGGAAGTGCTCTACCACTTGAGCCAAGTCCCCAGCCCTGAGCATCAATTCTTTATAACCCAGAATTAATTTCATTTAGGAACTGTAGGTAGAATTTACAAGCAAATCTATGGGCAGGCATAGCCACAGCAAATGCCATCTTATCCTGGGACAAGATGTTTCCTTTCCAGTAATTTAATTTTTGTTGGTGTCTTCATATTTTCCTATTCATTTAAATTTTATAATTCATTTAGGTATTCAACAGATATTTTTTGAGTGCTCTGTGCTGCTAGTAGGTATACAGAAGATGAATTAGACTAAAGAGCTCCCTCACCTCATAGAACTTTCAGTCTGGTGAGGGAGACAGAGACGTATATGTTTTCCCTCTCATAACGATAGTGACAAATCAGCCACAGGTCCCACAGGGCAGGCTGAGGGTGCTATCTCAGCGGAGCAGGACCTGAGCTGGTTAGGAGGTAGATGAGGAACTCTTGGGCAAATCAAGCAGCTCGGCACAAGGTGTCACTACTTGAGCTGGTGAGATTAAAGATATTATTGTCCATCTTTCCTTTTGTGTGGGTGCTGTACATGAAGTCTAGATGTTGGTACAGGAGTTCCTGAATTTGTCCACTGTGGGTCAGCCATGGTCACTTACCTCTGCCATGTTTCCCCCCACAGAATAAAGCCAGGTGCCTCCTCTCCCTCATCCCCTCTCATCACTCACCCTTTTTGCCACCTGCCCACAGGGCATCTGGCTTGCTTTGTGGTGTGTCACCTACTTCACAGGCATGTGAGGCAGATGACTGAGGCTGTTTGTGAAGTGCCACATGTTTCAAGATGAGAGGCACTCTTCAGAAGGACATGAGGGATCATAATTCTCACGGCACCTCTGTAGAGAGGCCGCGGGTACTTGGCACGGTGCCACCCCTCATCCCAGGACAGCTGCTGCCTGGCGGCGTGTGCACGTGCCACCACAGGCTTCCCTGCCTCCCACGCTGCCTGCTCCTCTGCCCCGGCTGGGACGAGCGAGGATGCAGACCAGGGCTAGTGCCCACACCTCTACGCTATCTGTCAATGTTTATTCATTCAACAAATATTTATTGAGTGTCCTCGGTGAGACAGACGTGAGTCTAGACGCAGCCTGGGTACAGAAGCTTAGGATGCAGGAGAGACACCACTCACACAGTCCTGTCTACGGGGCTTAGGACCAAGCCAAATAATATCTCACCAACCCCTTTACAGAGCAAGGCGCTGCTATTCAGCGATTATATGGAGGTCAGGAAGTTAGCAAATGGCCGAGCTGAATGTGGCTCACTGTCAGGCCTGTTCCTAACACCATGCCCTTCCAGGATGGTGTTCTGCTTTGGGAGCTTACAAAGGTGACGAGATCTCCATGTCGACGGAGGCTGAAATGCTAAACATGGGTATAGAGCCACATCGGCCGTGTGGCCCCCAGCACACCATGATGCAGTCCTAGTAACAAGTCACCTTCTCCCCTTCTGACCTTGGAGTCAGCTTCTTAAACAATGTCTTTCCTCAGTCTAATGCACGATGGAACCCCTCGGAGGCAGGTGGGAGGAAAGATTATTCCTGGTAGACGAACCTGCTCACGCACATTCACAGAGGTGACAGGGCTTTGGGTGGGGAGGTCCTGGGCATGCTCTGAGAAAGGGAAGTAGTCCAGAGGAGGAAGCAGCAAAAGGCCCAACACAGGAAAAAGAAATAACAGATGGTGGTAAGATGCAATTGGATCAAGCTTCCATTTGAGGAAGTAAAGAAGAAAAGTACTGTTTGCTGGACAGACAAGAGGGTGAGATGCAAGTCTGTGGAAATCAAGTACTGAAGATGATGACACTAATATATTTCAGGAGTGTAGAAAAGGATCGGCAGCTCCAGTAGGAAATGGGCAATGCTGTTAGCAAATTGTTTTGTGGAACGTTCTTTAAAATAGCAAAAAACTAGAAACAACTTCAAGTATCCAGCAATGGGAGAGTACTTAAGATATTTCTGAGACAACTACTGGGTAGGATATTATGCAACCATTAATAATCATCATCCTGAAGATCTGTAGCAACATGGAAAAAGACTCACAATATGATACAGTGTGTGTTCAACCAGGAAAGACTAGAGATAAATGTAAACTTCTGCTCTGTTTTGACTCCTAAGTGGAAAGAGTGACAGACAGAGATATATGGAAGGAGAAAGACAATGGTCTTGACTTGGAAAAGAAAAAAAAGTCTATGGAGCAATAGTTCTAAAGGGCAAACCACAAATCCCACTAGTTACTTGATACTGCTGGCAAAGCTCTGTGTGTGCGTGTGCGTGCACACGTGCACACAGGCTGCATGTAAATTTTTCCTGAGATGAGATGAGGGCTCCAACATTTTGTTCTTTCTCAGGAAGATCTGGGATCAGTCAAGACTCCAGAGAGGAGTTCAAATAGCTGGGTCACAAAATATCTCCTGATTTGCTTGGGATCCTACAATTTCCTGAAATAGCTGAAAAGCATTCTTGAATCTCACATCCTTTTCCCAATATACCAAGGACCCTGTTTGGGAACCCATGTGATGAAGGATTTACACTCTGGGTGTCTGCTTTCTCTTCCCCAGATTTAACACTGAAGAAAACTACACACACACGCACACACACCCACACACAGTGACCAGTCTTCATCCATTCCCTCAGGTCCCATGGAGCTCACCAGGAAACTCTTTCATGGAGTAGAGGATCTTTTGCTGAGACCATTTCAGTGACCTCATGTGGATTCACAAAGATACTAACTTCCCTCCCCATAAATGATCACCAGGAGGCCCAAGCTCCGTGGCTCTGGGGCCGAGCCTGAGATTCGCAAGGCAGAAAGAGACCCCATGAGGCTGCTGAGTCAAGATGGCTAGCTGCCCAGAAGACCACACACCCTTAAATCAAACTGGCACGTATCATGGTGTGGAGCAGGAAGAACAGTGTGCAATAAAGACAAGAAAAATAGTCACTTAGAAAAACAAATGTTTCGCAGATTTTGAATAATTCAAAACAATGGTACACTTGACTGGGTCACGTGTGTTCAAGACAGTTCACTGGGCTCCAAACCATCCTGGTGCTGTTGCGATCCATTTCAGGGTCCTTCTGTCACCAAGGGCTTCCTAAGCACCTCCCTACACCTGGCCTCTTCCTGCTCATCTGAGACTGTGAAAATCATGTGCCCAGAGGAGGGAAATGAGGAAAGGGAAGTAAAGAGTCCAGGGTCCAGCCAGCCTGTCCTGGACCGGAATACCCCTCCCAGCCGGCACCTTGGCTGTATCTACTCAGCCTCACTTCCATCACCTATAAAATGGGTAGAAACTACTTATCATACATCTCATATGAGAACTCCCCAAGCAAATGTGTGCACAATCCTGAACATATCAGACAGGCGCACACCAGCTGTACGCTGGTGGTAATACACTGAGGCAATAATTAAAGAAGGTTTCAGTACCACATCCTCATCCTACAACCCAGGCTGCTGAGTGGATTGAATGAGCTAATGCAGAACGGAAGAACTGCCCCCAGAGTCCCTGTCAAATGTTACAGAAACAGCTTCACAGTGAACACGCTCCTAGCCCGGGCCTTTGCCTTAGTAGGTGTGAAGATTCCAAAGACTCCATTTTCTTATACTCTTTTTTCTTCTCACCAAAGAGTGTGTGAGCCTTTTTCGAGGATCTAGCTGAGTCTTACTGCACTAAGGGTCAACGTGTCCCCAGACAGAATAGTATTTTAATTCAATAGCATTCAGTAGTTATTAAACTATGATAAATGCTAAAGTGGGAAAGATTACACTTAGACATAAGAAGTGTCACTTGAATCACTTAAAAATATTATAATGTATGGCTAATTGCACCTTGACTATATTATCCAGTACGGTGAAAACACTTCAGATCCTTAAGTAAGGTACCATTTAAATACCTATTTCAGTATGTAATGGGTAATAGTCTTGAGTGCAAAGGTTGTTAAAGGACCTAATGTTCGTTGAGTATCTATTATGTGCTAGGCACCTTGTCCATATTAATTCATTTAATCCTGGAAACAATTCTATGAGGCAATTATCATCATCCCTATTTTAATGATAAAGAAATCGAATTCAGAGATGTCAAGTAGCTTGCCTAAGATAACACAGCCGATAGATGGCAGAACCGAGATTCAAACCTAGAAAGCCATCTCCAGAACCCACTATCATACACGTACAACAACATGACCTCTGTGTTTTCAAACTTCTCCATGCCTCAATGTCCTTGCCTATAAATTGGTGACAGTAATTATACTGGCTTGTTGCGAGGACAGAGATGATTCACAAAAAGGTCATAACATTGTGCTTAATAAATGGAAGTATTATTATATAATGTAACTATTTTCTTCTAGGTTGTCATTTTAGCACACTGAAGGTAACGACCGTCTAGCTGGGATGAATTTTGGAGAGAAACGCATCCAGTTTCTCAGTGTGGATTTAACAGAGTTGAGGCAACATGATGCGTAAATCCAGGCAGCAGAAGTGGCTACATAAGTGACATGGTTCAGTGCAACATAAAAATGGGGTGCCCTTGTTTAAGAAACTTATTAAACATTCCAAGATGGCAACAGCAGAAAACCATGCACAGTGCTTTTAAGAAGAACTGGCTCAAGTGCACAAATTGTAGCCCACAAAGCTGGGCTTGGGGCGGGACTGGACGTTGCCCGAGTACTCTTAGCATCTCTGGCCTTGAGCAAAGCGGTGGAACTTCTTGAGTCTCTCTCTCTGCGGTTTCTCATCAATAAATTGAGACTGTTTTGCTTCATAGTCACAGGGAGAATCAATAGAGCCTATGCACAAAAAAGCTTGGTTTATCCACCAAACAGTACATGGCGTTTCTCCACCCCGACCACTCAGCACAGCCACCTGGGACCCTGCCAAAAATGTAGATGCCAACTGCTGTTGCCCTAGAAGATTCAGATCTGGGAAGGAAGGTCTGAGCATCCGTATTATGAACAAGTTCAACGCCATTCAGAGGCACAGCCAGGATCAAGAAGCTACAAAGCCAAAGACGGTATTTAGTAAAAGAACATTCAGCTCACTTATTTGGAACTAGGAAGCTCCTGTCTTTGTTTTTCGATTACAGTCAAGGTATACTTACAAAATCAGGTCCCTTGAAACTCACCCTGTGAAATTGTTTCGATATACCTCTTAGTCTATCAGCCATGTGACTCTAGGACACACAAAAGATTCCTTTTATACCAGTAGGCAAGGAATTGTCCCTCGCTTAAAACTGTAACTTCAAGGCCAAAGTTTTCACATGGAGCTCAGCGCCTCCCACTTGCACCCCTCCACTTTTTGGTTGCCACACAACCAGAAAAGACCAGAGCCAGTGAGAAGGGATATGAGACGGCAGCCTTTCTCTGGAAATACTTCAAATCCATGCAGAAAACGGACTGTCTGATGATGACTTTCATGCCACCTGGCATGTGTCACTGTAACTCAGCAGTACTCTCACCTGGGTGTCTGTTTCAGAGGATGACAGAATGGCTACATTTGACAAGTCACATGTGGCATCACCTTCTCAAAGCTATTGGATTTTTTTAAACCAGATTACATCCTGGCTGAATAGCAGTATTAATTAAGACTGTCGTTTGGAGCTGCAGGGTGGTGGTGATAAAGTAGAGCTGGTATATGTGTGCAGCCATTAACAGGTGTTAATTGGGTGGCCCAGAAACACAAAGAGGATGCTTAGAGGTGCCTGGCTCAGTCAGTTTGTGCACAGTAAAGTCCCCATGCCAACCCCAGATATGCAGGCTCAACTCAAACTCCCTGGCTGTAATTCGCCCCTGGGTGTGTCTACCAGGGCTTCCGATGTTGATACTGATGCCTTGGTCAACTGGAATAGGCTTCTGCCCCACTGCAGCCATGCGGGGTGCACCATGCAGACTGTAGCAAGGCAGGCTTGGACCTAATGGGGGCTGTTGGCTCCTTTCTCTTCATAGCTGAGTGCTTTAAAACTAAACCTCACTAGCCCTACAAAGTGGGAGGTCTGTCACTTTCTTTCTCCATCTCAGCCATCTGAAATTCAGTGGGTCCTTCCCTATTTTCCAGACAGTCTGTGGTGGATGCTTGGGGAGCTGACTGCCCAGAGCAGCAAGGGGCCTGGGAATGAAGAGGGGAACAAAGCTCTTCCAGATACTGCTTCACTTACCGGCATTCTACAGGAAGCCACACTCTTTTCTCTTGGCACGTCACTGAGGAATGGCAGGATGCTACACCTGCAAGGATTCGGAAGGTCAGCCTTTCCAACACCCAGCTTTATAGAAAGGACACCAAGACCCAGAGAGGTTAAGTGAGCCGCCCAACATCACACGGTGAGAAGTGCCATCAGCAGGGCAGAAAGCGCTGTCGACCAACCGCAGCCATGCGCTTCTGCAGCCTCCTCACTGCCCAGCTTGGTTTGCTACAGGAACCACGAGTGAGGCTCACGGAGGCAGCTTCTCTCGAGCAGTAGTTACCTTTTATAGTGTTTCCTTTAAATATGGTTTCTTCATCCCCATGCAGAGCCAATTCTCCATACATTGCTCCAGTCCCTGGATTATTACTGCCCGGTTTGGGGCTCTGAAGTCAATGTCACCAGCAAATAGTTCAAAGTCTCTCTCCCTGATCGTGATGCCCTTTCCCTCCCATTCAAGGTCTCAGCCCAGCCCCTCTGGGCGAGCAGTTAAGATTGTCAGTGGCTCTGAGCCCCTTTCCTGCACCTCTTCACTCTTTTTCAAGCCCAAACATCAGTGCCGCGTTCACATGCACATGTCACACGAATTTTTCTACTCTTTCCACTTCCAACATAGCTTCTATTTCCAAGGAGTCAAAGGGCTTTTCAGAGTCCATAAAAGTCTATGTACACAATGGCATTTTTCACTCAGCAGTCTTCCCTGGGACTTTTTCATTACCTGCAGGTGATCCTGAGTTGAGAAATGACTTCTAAATCCTGCCTACTCTTGTGGCTGATTAAAGTCCAGAAGTCCCTGTAGTCTGCCTACCAGTACTTTTGTGAAGATTTTGCATAACTACTGAAAACAGTTTAAAAGATCATGTCTGTGATCTATTAAACAAGATTCGTTTTCAAAGGGTGATAAAGGGCTTAAAAAGAACACATGAAACCGAAATGGCTGGGTTCTGCTTATTATATGTCCGAAACGATAAGAATAACACGTTTACTAGTCATTACACAAGTCGTTTGTCAGGAAGCGCTTGCCCGCAAACATATTTGAATTTGTCCAAATTCAAATAAAGAATTAATGGGTAAATAATTTATTCTGGGGTAATTATTTGCGAAACTCTATTTAACCTAGAATTTAGTAAAAAGGAATTCAAAGGTTTTATTCCTCACATCATGTTAACAAAAGGATTGTTTAATTAAAAGGATGATTTGCTCCTGGAAGTAAAAGGAAAGGGAAACAGAAAATTTGGCCATGATTCTCTTTGGCTGCACAGAATGATTATGGTCAAAATGGTTCGGAGGAAGAACAGTACTGTACTTCGGATGATTTGGTGAAATAGGAGAGGAAAGTGGAATTCCCAGAAAAATGAAACTCGTGGGCTTAGGGGCATTTCTTCAGCAGAGGCAACACAACACAAAAACAGTAATGAAACTCTGAAAAAACCTCACACTCATCTGTAACACACACCAGCCCAGCGACACGTGCCTCTGAAGCGTACAGTCTTGCACGCAGACACCTTCACCCACACCTCTTCCCGGCTAAAACAAACAACTGTGCCAGTCCCGCCCTTAATGACAAAACACATTCCAGATGCTCTCAGATTGCTCTCACAGAGTTTAATGAGTTGAGCATCCAGAGACAGACTCTTAGTTGCCACTGGTTCCTGAGGCTTCTAACTTCTCCAGCGTGAAGAATTAGAGACGCCTGGGCCTAGGGACTTAAATTTGAGAGGCTGAGAGGTTTCCAAAGTCTTCAGGTCCATTTTCTCTAATTTAAGAGAGCATTTGTCAGAGTGCTCCTCGGATTCTATTCCTTACCAGTTGGATTGCCATTTGTTCCATGGCCCCTGGGCTTGGCTACAGTGTTTTTTATGAAGTATAGCTCATGGATCAGGGATTTCTGGTGAGGTGGATCAGACAGGAAGAGCTCGGGTGCATTCTACCTCCCCTGAGCTAGGAGCCAAGAACACACAGTAGGGAATGGTCCTAGGAAGGGTGGCCTCTGCTGCACAGCATTCAAGAGCCTCTAAATACCATCCTGTCAAAGAAAGATTCCTTCGGGGTGACCCCAAAGAGTCTTAGGGGAACGGGGTGTAGAAATGACATGGGGGGGGCCCACTGAACTCCTGCTAGTCAGGAAACTAAGCCACGGCAATCCAGCCGGACAGCTGATGGCAAACAAAAGCAAAGAGGGTAGGCTGTGCTAAGGAGAGGCACGCAGACAATCCTCGTTCAAAGAACAAAATGAGACAACACAAGACAAAATTCCCTTTCTGCGCCTCAGGCCAGGCCTCTGAATACTCCTTTGGTTCAGAAATTTACAAAGAGAGCCTCACGAACTCTCTTCTCTGTCATTACCACAATATACGATTTCCCTATATAGTGCTACAAAGTGTAGTTGAACATTTTGAATTAACCCTTCAGACTAACAATGGTTTTGTGAACTTTGGACTCAAATGACTTATAATAGCTACTGAATGAGTTATTGTAGACTGGGAAAATAAATTCTGGTATCGCACAGGAGACTGATAGGATCTGCCAGAGCAAAGCTACATACTGTACCTACGTTCTCGATGGAGTGTGGCAAGCGCGGGGTATGCTGGGACACAGCAGATGGACCTGGGCCTCCAGCATGAGGGGAGGCTAGGCCACCAGAAACACCCCAGGCAGGAGAAACAGGAGTGGGAAAGCAGTCGGCAGAGCAAACAGGGCCAGTGGCCAATGGGGCAAAATGTGAAGCGTGAGAGAGTGACTAGGTCATTTCTTACAGAATGACATGTTTGGAATGTTTAGTACAATCATTCTTTGACATCTGCAAGGGAATGGTTCTAGGACTTCCCGAGGATACCAAAATCCAGGGGTGTTAGTCCTTTATGCAAAACAGTACAGTACTGCATGTCTTCCTCCATACAGTGGGACCTTGGTTCATGAACTTAATTTGTTTTATGACTTTGAGGAAGATGGTCATGTTTGTGTTTTTGTGGGGAGGATGGCCACGGTCGTGTTTGTCACCTGATATGGAGTTTGTGAGTGGAAGCAAAATTTTGTGAAATGCTTCTCTTTGAGAACTGAATTGTTTGTGAACAGAAGCATTTGTGAACCAAGGTATTTCTGTACCCTGAATCATCTCTAGCTTATTTAACACGATGCAAATGCTATAAAACAGTTGTCTTGCTATGTTGTTTAGGAGACAGTAACGATTTTATCTATACTGTACAGGTTCAGTATAGATAAAATGTTTTTCTTCTGAATACTTTTGATCTGTAGTTGATCGAATCTAAGATTGCAGAAGCCATGAAAACAGTCCATGTGTACAGAAAACCAACATACGTACACACATAAATATATAAAATCATATAATGCATGAAATTATGTCTTGAATATTTTTATGGAAAATAACAACTGTCCATTACCCAACTCTCAGCTTCAACAAGGATCAATTCATGGTCAGTCATGGTTAACCTATTTCTCCTCTCCCAGCTTATTATCGTGAAGCAAATCTCAGACATATCACTGTACCTGTAACTACTTCTGCATCCGTCTCTAAAAGATGACACAATTTAAAAATATAACCAGAATAACTGTCACATCTGAAAACATTTCCTTGACATCATTAAATATAGTCAGTGTTCTGTTTTCCCTGGTGGTCCTATAAATTTGACTTTAAATAAGTTTGAAGTGGGATCCTGTAAGTCCCCAGTACTGCAATTTGTTGATGGGTCTCTTTAAGTCTTGAGTCACTTGGGTTCCCTTTGAATTTCTTTTTGACTTTGGAAGTTTTTTACTGTTCTTAAGGAAATTGGGTCACAAGTGCTTTAGTGTTTCACAGAGTCTGGATTCACATGTTCGTTGGTCCTCCCTGTCTGGGAAAGCAGGGGCTGATCGCATTTACTTCTTGAGTGAGACCGTGTCTAGTGGTGGTGGTGTGGATCTTTTTCAAGACTTTAACGCCCAGTTGGATCTTCTTCTATGTGAACAGTCACTGATGATCACAGCTTAGATCCATTTGCTGTTTAAGTACTCTAAAATGGGCGTCTTCTAGTTCTGTCATCTTAATTTTCTTGTCTTCTGTATACTTCTCTTCTTTTTTCATAAAGAGAAGATTTATATAGGGAAAAATTTCAGTTTGCCCTGAGGGTTTTTAAAAAAATTTCTTTGTTTCGAATCATGAAAAACTCACAGATGGAAACATAACTGATTTTTTGCGTTTTGACCTATTGAAATTATTATTATTATTATTTTTATTTCAGTGCTGGGGATGGAACTCAGGGCCTTGCGCTTGCCAGGTCTGTCAGTGAACACAGCAAGAAATATTTCTCATATTCTCTCTCTCAGATATTTACATAAAATACATAGGCACATATTTAACATCAAATATATTATAATAATATTATATTACAATTTTTATTCAGTTTCATTGATCAGCTCATCTCATTTTCTAATGCTAAAAATATCAGTTCTCAATGATAGTAATCAAATACTTACTGGAATTACCCTACACTTGAATTTCAATACTCTCAGAACAATAAAAAATATAATATCAGTGATACCATTAATAAAATCAGCTTACTATTTTTTATAGTTCTTTTTTGTATTTAATGATGTAGATCAAATTACTATGTTTCAAAATAATTGAGATGAGTCCTTCTCTAAAGTTATATCATCTATTGGACACCGAGTTGACCTTATATATTTCATTCTAGTTTTAAGGCTGGCTTTTTAAAATTTACTTTTGTCTTATGTAGATATTTAAATATTTCTAAATGCAAATGTTCAAAACAAGGTAGATTCAAAGAAATCTACTCTTGACCATTATCACTGTCCTTATCCTTCTCTTCCTCACTACATGTAATTTATAAAAGTCTTGGTTTATTCATTTGGTTTATTTTAAAAATATACAGTCAGGTGCCTTTTTATTTTATTCTTTACATAATATTTTGGGTATGGAACCGATGACATACCTATGTTACTGATGGATATAATTACCAAAGGCACAGTTTTGAATCCTAAAAGAGTTTAGATTTAAGAAGGTCATTTCTGATCTACTGTAATTCTTTAACATTGCAGAAAACTCTTGAAAAATTATTTTAGGTCTTGGACCATTTTCTCTCTCTGACCTTCAATCAGCTCTTCCTTAGAAGTTTTCAGCCATGTCAGCGAGGCTTTCACCACCTACTTGTTAAACTTTAATTCATTTCATTTTCATGGAAGGAAGGAACCCCTCTGGAATCATTTATTAATTCTTATTAAAAAAAAAAGCACAACCACTTGGGACTCCTTAATGTTTGTTGCGTGAACTTTCACAGTTGGCTGCAGTCAATGTTGAAGTCTTAATTCACGGTGTTTATAGTGGCAGCAAATGAATGAGGCGATACGCACTGTGTGGAAAATGTGGCTGAGATGCTGATGGGATGAGGTAACTGGGGAGGAAGAAGCACCTCCCCCATGTCTGACTGCGGCAGTGGAAGACACGGAAGGCTCGGAGAACACAGACCCAACATCAACATGCTCTACCCAGGGACTGGTTTCTCTCCTCTTAAAATTACAAAACTTGTCTGAGGGCATGGTCTAAGATATTTTATTAAGCTGCCACTATATGGGATATGAAGTTCTTCTTATTGCCCTTGGATGCCCTGAGCTTTGTAGAACACTAGGGTAACCAGGACTTCTTAAAGGAACATTTCTACTTCCATCTCTACTTCTAGTTACTGCAACAACGTTATAAATGATCTCTGTGTTTTAACTTTGTTCCCATATCTAAATCTGTATGTCACATAGTGAACAGAGCAGGGAAATTGGACTCACCCGGTATTGAGACTTATTGTCAAGTTACCATGATTAAAACCTTATGATACGCACAGAAAGACAGACATCTAGACCAATGAAACAGAACTGAGAGGACGGTAACAGACATTTGCACACTTAGATGCTTGCTATATGGCAGGTGAAACTAGAGACAATGTCAAAAGATGAATACACTATCTCTTGAGCATTTTTCCATCTCAGCTGCTATCCCTCGTCATCATTGTGAATAGCTGTATTCATTTCATTGTATGAATGCACCACGATGATACCATTATCTAATAACTAATCTTCTATCTCAGGAGTCCTCAACCTGTTAGGACCTGGGCCACACAGCAGGAGGTGAACAGCAGGCAAAGCAATACCTCGTCTGTCTTTACAGCGGCTCCCCATCATGTGCATCACCACCGAGCTCCACATCCTATCAGACCAGAAGCAGCCTTAGATTCTCATAGGAACATGAACCCTACTACGAACTGCACATGTGCGGGATTGCAAATTCCTTATGAAAATCTAACATAATAATACTGGAAATAAAGTGCCCAATAAACATAATGCACTTGAATCACCATGAAACACCCCACCACCACCACCATTCCCTGGTCCATGAAAAAATTATCTTCCATGACACCAGTCCCTTGAGCCAAAAAGGATGGGAACCGCTGTTCTGTTTCAGTATTTCAGTTTTTCCCGATTTTCACTCTTATAAACAGTGTTGTGGTGGAGATTTTGTACGTAAAATGTTGAACACATTTGTATTATTTCCTTTGGATTAATTCTTCAAACAGACATAATAACTCAAAGGGTTTGGATGTTCTGGAATATCTTAGTTCACAATTTAAAATTCTTCCCTTGAGAGGTTTAGTACTTCCAGTGTCAGGATATGAAAGAATGCACATGTTTCTTCTCCTAACATGGAATATCATTACTACTTTAAAACTGTTTTACATTGAGGGAGTAAAAGCCAGTGTATAGTTGTTTTAACTTGCATTTACTTGATAATGTCGGAAGCTAACCATTGATCATTTTTCTTTTGTGAAATGTTTGCTTTTGACCTTGTACCAGTTACTAAACTGCTTTTCCTCCCACGACTCTACTCCACTAGGTAAACTATTTTGAAACTAATATCTCTACGCAATGGTTGTGTTCCTGGTTTCATGGTTCTAATACTTTCAAATGTTTCTTGCTACCCACACAGGAGGGTCCAGAATCTTTAAAGAGACTGAGTGCCATATTAACTCAAGCATTTTCTTCGATTCTGATCCTTCTTACATACATCTGCATCCTCAGCCAACCTGATTCTCTGTTCTTCCTATTCCTTCTCTGTGTGATGCATCTCTCCGTCCATGTTTTCACTCCCACTGCTCAAATCTCATAATTTGCTGCTTTCCACTTAGTTTCCTCTCTCCCTTTATGCTAGAACAAATGCGTCGTCTCCCTTAAATCTCTCCCTGGGAAACACCACTTCTGACCTTCTAAAACACTTACTAGAGGAGTTCCTTGCGCTCTGTGCCACCCACCTGTAATTTCTTCTTCATTTTTGGGTATGGTGGCATATGTCTGTAATTCCAGAACTCTAGGAGTCTGAAGCAGGAGGACTGCAAGTTTGAGCCTATCCTAGGTAATTTAGCAATTTAGCAATTTAATGAGACCCTGTCTCACCTAAAAAACAAAATTAAAAAAAAAGGGCTGGGATTGTAGTTCAGTGCAAAGGACCTGGATTGAACCTCCACCAGCAAAAAAGAAAAACTGGTTTTTGTTTGTTTGTTTGTTTGTTTGGGGCCACGTTTCCTAAAATAAGTGTAAAGTCCTAAAGGAGAAAGACCACACATCTGAAGCTCTTTGATGCCAGCATCTCATCCTGTCCCAAGAACACAGTGTGTAAATGTATCATTTCTATGAGCCAGTGAAAGATAATCCATCAATAGGTAATTGGGAGAGATGAGATTTTTATATTCTACTTGCATCACCTTATTGCGACTTTATGATGATGATGATATTTACTGCATTTTCAGATGGTTTTATATAATACCTGATTTCTTAGTTGTGGAGAAATAAAGATAGTAAACGCTAGCAGAGGTTATGGCAAAGTTGGGTGAAGTGGATGAAACAACCATGATTAGGTCACCCCAGCAAGCTTTGTCTTTTTGCTCGTATCAGCTCCCAGCCCCCATCTTAGCATGGGCAGGGGCTGTACTGCAGGCTGGTGGCCTCTGGACAAGTGAGCACCAGTGTGCAAGGTAAAACAGAATGAAGACCAAGCTCCACCCCTGTGGCTTACAGGCTGTTGTTCATAGGCTGTTGTTCTTCATCTGACAGTAATATATTCCCCAGGATTACTGAGAGGAATTAAGTAGGATGACGTGTAGGAAATATGCAAAGTACCTCCACAGAACCATCACTCGATATATGTAAGTTATTATTCATATGAGTAGAAAGGAAGGGTATCCTGTTGGTCATTTCTATCTGTATGATACAAGAGTTTGGTTGAGTCAGACTCCCTGAGAGAGAAATAAGGGAAACAACACCTTTCACAATAGCATCCAAAAAAATGAAGTACCTAGGAATCAATCTAACAAAGGAAGTAAAAGATCTATACATCGAAAACTACAGTACTTTGAAAAAGGAGATTTAAGAAGATATCAGAAAATGGAAAGATATTCCTTGCTCCTGGGTAGGAAGAACAAATACAGTGGAAATGGCCATACTCCCAAAACTGTTATACAGATTTAATGCAATCCCAATTAAAATACCAATAGCATACCTCACAGAATTAGAGAAAACAACCATAAATTCACTTTGGAACCAAAAGAAACCTAGATTAGCAAAAGCAATTCTGGGCAACAAAAGCAAAGCAGGGGCCATCACAATCCCAACCTAAAACTATATTACAAAGCTGCTGTAATAAAAACAGCATGGTACTGGCACAAAAACAGACCCCAGGACCAGTGGAACAGATTAGAAGATGAAGAAACAGGTCCAAACACTCTTAGTCACCTTATCTTTGACAAAGGGGTCAAACAACATCACTGGAAGAAAGATAGCCTCTTTCATAAATGGTGCTGGAAAAACCGGCTCTCCACATGCCAAAGATTAAAACTAGACCCGTATCTCTCCCCATGCACTAAGCTAAAATCAAAGTGGATCAAAGATCTAAATATTAAAACAGAAACACTAAATCTATTGGAAGATAGAATAGGTCGAACTCCTGAAGACATAGGTGTAGGCAAGGACTTTATGAACGAATCCCCAGTTGCCCAGGAAATATCATAAAGAATCACCAACTGGGATCTGATCTTATTAAAAAGCTTTTGCATGGCAAAAGAAACCACCAACAGAGTGAAGAGACGACCCACAGAGTGGGAAAAAATTTTTGCCAGCTATTCCTCCGACAAAGGACTAATATCTTGAATATATAAAGAACTCAAAAAAATCAGACCCCCCCAAATTTAAAGACCCAATCCAAAAGTGGGCAATTGAAATGAATAGACACTTCTCAGATGAAGAAGTAGAAACAGCAAATACACATATGAAAAAAATGTTCAACATGACTGGTCATTTGAGAGATGCAAATGAAAACAACACTGAGATTCCACCTCACTCCAGAAAGAATGGCTATTATCAACAAATCAGCCAATAACAAATACTGGAGGGGCTGTGGAGAAAAAGGAACACCTCCACTGTTGGTAGGAGTGTAGCCTGGTGCACCGCTATGGAAATCAGTGTGGAGATTCCTCAGGGAACTAGGACTATAGATTCCATTTGACCCAGCTATTCCCCTTCTTGATATCTTCCCAAAAGAATTAAAAGCATCATGCTGCAGCAATATATGGAGTAACTGGGGAAAAAAGAAAGAGAAAAAAAAAGAGACGACATATCCTGACATATCAGGATATCAGAAAATGTAGAATGGAATTTAAGGTTGAAGGCATGAAACATAACAAAGAGTGATATTATATCTACACCCATGTTTATAGTGGCACAGTTTGTAATAGCTAAATCTTGGAAGCAGCCCAAATGCCCATTAACCGCAGAATGGGTAATGAAAATGCGGTTTTTTTATACAATGGAGTACTACTCTGCCATAAAGTATGATAAGCATGGGGTTGGGGATTTAGCCCAGTGGTTAGAGTGCTTGCCTTGCAAGCACAAGACCTTGAGTTTGATCCCCAGCACCAAAAAAAAACAAAAAAAGAATGATAAGCTTGAGATATTTCTAGGTAAATGGATGCATCTTGAGATCATACTCTTAGGTGAAATGAATCGGACACACATGTTTAAATACCACATTGTTTCTCTGGTGTGAGAAACCGAAAGTGTAAATAAAGACTAAAATGTATTATATTGGGAAAGGGAAGAAAATGTCCAAATGGGAAAGGGAACAAGGGAAGGGGAGGGGGAAAGGAACAGAGGGACAAGACAAATAAGAAATGGAAGGAAAAAATGGAAATGAAGCTTTTGTAAATAAGGAGGGAGGAGGGGGTGAAGGGAGGGGAATGGGAAAAAAAGAGGCAACAAGATATATCATGTACAAGTACAAATCCTGTATGATGAATGTTATCACTATGTACATCTAAAATGTACCATTAAAATAAAATTTAAAAATAAATAAATAAATACATAAAAACGAATTTGGTTGTCTCAACAGGAGCAAAAATAGTCAAACGTGTTTAGGGCAGTAGGGGCCTAAGGGCCTGGTCTTAGGAGGGGCTGCTGCTAAAGCATTTATCCTATTCTGCAGTGCCATTGCTGGGTGAATTGACATGGAAGGAACCAACAGAAGGTGTACACAATGCTTGCTTGTGACTGAGGCAGCACCCAGTGCTGAGGAGACCCAAAGGAAGCAACAGCTGGAGGTCTGGCATCTAAAAACACACTACCTGCCAAAATTTCTGCATGACAGAGTGACAGCTACATTAATTGGTTCTACAATGTGAAATTCAGACAGGAGAAGGGGAATATATGGAGTAACTGGGGAAAAAAGAAAGAAAGAAAAAAAAGAGACGACATATCCTGACATATCAGGATATCAGAAAATGTAGAATGGAATTTAAGGTTGAAGGCATGAAACATAACAAAGAGTGATATTATATCTACAAAACACATTTTATAAATTAGATATAGCATTCATAAACCTGCATGCACCATTCAACATAACAGCTAGGAACATAAAGACAAAAGCTATTAAAATACAAGTAGGTTTTAATTAAAATAAAATAAGAGTTAGAAATAGCCATACATATTTGTCAGAATTAGATGTATCCAGGAAATGAAATAAGTAAGGGCAGAGGAAACTTAATATTTTAAAAATCCTAGAATAGATAAGTTGCTAAAGTTAACACTGTCTGAGGAACTAGTGCATGCACTGAGGCAAGAAAATGAAACCATTGGTATCAATATAGAGAAAAACAGATAAAATCATCTCTGTGTTGACATGTCTGACTGCCCAGCAAACCTAAAACTCTAATGGAACACTAGTCAAACAAATGAGACAGTTTAGTAAAGATATTATCATACAGAGACACAAGAATCAGTAGCTTCACTTTCACCTAGCATCAAGTGCCCAGAAGTGAGAAGAGGAAAAAAATGACAATATAGGTTAGGGGGACAAACTATAAAAATAGTGAGGGACAAATTTAACACAGAAGGGTGCTGGACCCAGGCTATATATTCCTGTGCTAGCTCTCCTGTCTCCAAACGAGGCCTGAATTTCAACCTTGCATTCACAGTGTCCTTTTCAAGCTCCGTAGTCTCTTCCTGTATACAGCTGTTATGTTTTAGATCTGGGGTGTACCCTAAAAACTCCATGTGTTTAGAAGGTGACTGGATCGTGAGAGCACCGTACTCATCAATGGATCCACTGTGGAGGAGTTTGGTAACTGAATGTGCCGGTAGGAGGCAGGGCCTGGTCAGCAGAAGCAGGTCCCCGGGGGAGCGACTTGGAAGGGTTTACCTCCCACCCTGGCTCCTCCCTTCTCTCTCCATCCTGGTTGTCATGATATGAGCAGGTTTCCTCCACTCCTGAGCCCTCCAACCAGGTGGTCTCTGCCTTGGAGCTAAGTGGCCATGGACTCAACCTGCTAACACCATGAGCTGAAATAAACTCTCGGTCTTGAGGGTGTCAGGTATAGTGTCTCAGCAACAAGAAAAGTGATTAAGACAACAGGAATCTCCCTCAGTCCTAGAGATAGTTGTTGCTTCCTGCATTTTCTTTTCCGTATTCCTTTTAAACCTTTGAATGGTTAACTGCCTTTTACTAGTTAGTCTGATACAGATTTTCCCTATATAAATTACTGGGGTGGTTTCTGTCTCTGACTAGACCCTAACTAATGCAGCTCTATGTAGATACAACTATAAAACCTTATTAAAAGACTCCCAAACAAGAACTAAACAAATAAGAAGGCGTTTTCTCAGGTGGTAATAGTGAATACTGCAAAAATATCTATTCTTCTTAGAAAGCATATATAAATTTAATGAAATTCTAATTATGAGTCCAATAGCTTTTCTTTAGAAATATATAAAAATATCTTAAATTCTAATGGCAAGGTAATTACACGACAACAGCCAAAACAAAATATCCCCCCCAAAAGGGGGGGAAAGCATGAAAAATAAATTTATGATGGGGCATATGACTTGCCAAATATAATAGTGACAATAATCAAATCTAAGTGGTATTAGCAGAGAGACAGATAAAGATACCGGTTGAACAGAATGAAAAAATCCAGGAAAAGACTGCAAGACACATTAGAATTTCATATATGACAAAGAATTTCATTCCAGAGAGTGTTTGTTTAACAAATTGTACTGGCACAAATGACTAGCTATCTAGAGCAGGGTTGCAAACTTAACTCTGTAAAGAGTCACAGTACAAATATTTCTGACTTTGGGACTTTATTTTTTCTGCTGCCACCACACCACTCTGCCATTACAGTGTGAGAGCAGCCATAGCCAATATGTAAATGGACAGATACAGCTGTGTTCCAATAAAATTTTACAAACAAACGCAGGCTGGCCCATGGGCCATAGTTTGTCACTTCTTGGCCTAGAGAAAAATAAAATTAGCCCTCTCCCTCCATCTCCGACCAAATACAATAATAAATTCCAGATGGGATAAAGACTTAAATATAAACCAAATAGACCTCTTAGAAGAAAAATCCAGATGGACTAAGGTCCGATCATTTCCAGAAAGGCATCAAACAAGTCTGGCAACCCAGAAGGAGAAAAAGAAAATTGGATATGGTATTTGATTACATAAAAATATAAAACTTTTATAAGAAAAATGTCATAAAGTATAAAAATAAGCAATAGTTTTAAGAGAAAATGTTGGACCCCCCCAGATAACTGAGAGTTCTGATCAAAGGCTCAAACTGGCAAGAAGAAGACAAACCCATTGAAAAACGGACAAATTCCATTCATGGCCAATGAGAGGTTTTGAGCAAGAGGGTGATGCGGTTTATATTTTAAAGAGACGTAGGCTGCAGTGTGGTGCACGGACTGGGCAGGGCAGGGAGCAATTGTGGAACCAGGGAGGGAGGCTAGCTGGGATTTCTGCAGACTCCCCAAGAAGGCTTAATAAACGTTCAATAAGCGCGGCTGAATTTTGATGAACACAGCTATGCCATCCCCCCTGTGGCATCTAGCCCAAGGGCTCTTGATCTGACTTCATCCTTCCTTCCCTTGAGGCTCAGAATATGGCATGACTCTTCTCAAGTTTTTAACATAAACAAATGTGCATCTCTGGTCACGTCTGCGCAAGAGCTTGCTCTGGCTGGGGGGCCTCAGCAGCACTCTGCAGACCTCAGGAGAGGAGTGAGCACGCCCCTGCAGCCGCTACAGGAGGGGAGAAGGGAGATGGCACAGAATGGTCCCTCCTCCGCTCTAGAGGTTTGGAGACCTCAAGACTTGGCTGGAAGTCATTTTTCTCCCTGGAAAGCCTGGAGTTTTCAAGCACTGAGTGGTCAGAGTGATGCAACAATTTACTTCTCTTCAACTGGCAAGTGGATTTCAAAACTCCGTCCGCCCAGCCTGCAGCAGGATCAGCAGCTAGAGTGACAGAGCAAGCAAGGTTTGGGAAGCCCCAGGCAAAAAGCTGAGCAGCCACGTGGGGCCTGGAGCCTGCAAGGCAGGCTCTGTGGCTCTGTGCAGAGCCTCCTGCTTTTTCAAGTGTAAAATAAAAAAGATCCTGGACAGGAGGGATCTCCAGAGTAAAATGAAAGAATGCGCGTAGACATGAGCTGCTGGGGAGAGGCGATGGAGCTGACATTTGCTGCAAAGGGAAGAGAAGAGCATGGCCGCAGAGGGACCAGGCATCGGCAGCACCGCTCTGTGCGGCTCATCTTTGTGGAGTTCTCTGTTGCCTGAAAACCTCCAGCGGAGAAGACAAAGGCAAGTGAAAGAAACTGGCAGGCGGGGGCCGGCAGCCTTAGTTCTCCCACAACTCTGTCCCTTGCATCCAGGCAAGGTGAGAATATTCTACTGTCCAGGACTGAGCCTAGATCTGGCTTCCCAGGGAGATGAGCCCCTCTTGCTAGACACCTGTAACAAAACAGCAGTGTCCCACACTGTCCACAAGCACACACTCAGGACACGGTGCAGACACTCAAGAAACCCGATTCCGTCCTGTTTGCGTCGTCTGAATGCCACACATATACTTGGAAAAAGTACATGAAGGGAGATTATTTTGGAGTCATGTTCTAACAATGCACTCAAAAACGTACACCCAAAGCAAAGGCGACAACTAGGAGAATTCAGCCACAGCTGTGAAATGATGGTAGATCTAGGCCAGGAATTAGCTAATGGCAGCCCAAGCACCAAACCTGGCATATGGCTTGTTTATGTGAATAAAGATATATTCGAACACAGTCACACTCATTTGTTTATATACAGCCTATGGGCTCTATCTGAGTTGTAGACTTGAGCAGTTCCGTTAGAGATATGTGGCTGCGTGGGAAGCCTGAAATATTCACTATCTGGCCCCTTCCAAAAGAATTTCCAGTTCCTGTTCCAAGCAATTATCTGGAGTTAGCAGTTCTCGGGTGAGATGAGGATTCCATGTTGCTAAGAAGCTTCCGCTGACATCGATGCAAGTAAGATTCTAAGCACTTTCTTTTCCCAAACAAAATGAAAACACAATGAACCAAACAAGACCCAACCACGTGTAAGGTGTGCATTTGACCCTGCAGCATCACATTAACTTGAGTCAGCCACAATCGGAGAGAGCCTGGGCCTCCTTCCTTGCCTCACAGGCTTCGCTTACTAATAACAAACCCAGCAGCATTTGCCAAAGCAAGGACAGAACATTCCCACTCAGTTTATGGGTAGCCAAAACCTAGACAGCAGTGAATTATTAATTGCCTTTGGACCTCTGGCGTCCATTTGCCCTCCCCTGGTGGCAGCCATTTGGAGATACTGTATTTCTTTCCATTTCCTTCCCGGGGTTTGAGTGAGGCTGAACCAATGGACACAGCACCTGATTCAAGTGCAAACCAATGAGAATATTACATCCCCCATGGGCGATTATGATTGGTTCAGAGATGGGCACGGGACCTAGTAGCGGCCCATGGAACTTTTGCAGAGACTTCTGAGGAATGTGTTCTTTCTTGCCTAGGGCATCTGTAGTTAAAGAACTAGGACCTAGGCTGCTTTAAGTAGCTCATGACCATGAGAATAACTTTCACGGGCAGGAACTAACATGAAGGAGACAGCTTCAAGTGAGAAGGAGAGGGAAGAAACCTAGTGATCTGGTGCAATTCCTCTCATCAGATACTATCCTCTTGACCTGGTTACCTATCTGCATGAGTGTGTCAGCTGTATGACTCAATGCATTCCCTTTTCTTCTGCCATTTGAGATGAAGGTTTCTGCTTTGCAACAGAAAAACCATCATCCTGAGGGAAAAGTTACCATCTGACTTTCCTTATTACTGTAGCTCCTCCTGTGAAATGCTGCTGTGCAAGGAGCCCCCTCCTCAGACTGCCGTGAGTTGGAGCACGTTTTGGTTCCTTGGCACAAGGAGCAGTAACAGACAGATGCCCATTTGGGGCTGGGACACCTGCAGTCCTGGCCGCCACCAAAGCTGCTACTGCGACTGATCCTGGCGGCACCAAACTCTCCAAGTACAACCAGTTCATGTGACAACATTCTTCCGTTTTGACAAGAAAGGTCCTGGGGAAGGGACCCAGGCGTCAACTCAAGGCCTCAAGTCAATGGAGCAAAGAACCACTGAAGACCCTGGCAAATGGCACCTCGTCCCAGGCAAAAATCTAGCAGGTCATGTTTACTTGGGTACCACTCCACGCTCTTCTCATGTCTTCCCACCTCTACACTGACCAAGGTTCATTTCCTCCTGCCTCTCCGCCTCTGTCTCTGTCTCTCTCTTTCTCTCTCTCCCCTTCCCTCTTTTTCTCCCTCTCTCTTACTCTTGCCAATAGAGCTTCCCTCTAGGAAACAGATCAGAAAGGGTCTCGTCAGACAATCCACAGGAATCAAGTTTACAAGCTTTTGAATTAGATAGGTCTGAATTTGAATTCCAGGCCCACTAATTACTAGGTGAGTGAATACGGGTAAGAAATAAACTCTGCGAATCCTGGTTTGCTTATTATAAAAATATTTATCTCGCTGAGTTAGCATAGGGAGATGAGATAAGCATATAGCATTAGTTGGTGAGACTATTACTAAATAATAAAATGATATTAAACATTATTACAGTCAAAATATTAACATTGCTTTAGCCTCGCAGTCACCCCATGCCCCAAGTAGGCAGGGCCAGTGTCAATGCGAACTTTGTGGCTTGGTTTCACCCATGCTGAGGCCGCCAGTGCCTCCCTGGCAACACAGTGGTGAGCTCTCAGACCTGAACTGTCACCATCGTAGGTCCAGTTTGGGCCAAGCATTGGGAAAACTGGCCAGCAGAGCACATCTAATTCACCTCTGCCCACACCAGCTTCACCCTGGGGACAGGCCAGGCCCTCAAGGAACTCTACTTGTCAGTTTTGGTCACAGCAACAGACACGCTCGTAGGTTTAAGTAGGTAGGTAGCTTTTTCATAACGTGATGTCAGACTTCATAATGTGTCCGGAGGCCCTTTGCAGACTTTAGGCCATGACCTGCAGTATAAGAAACACAGGCCATATGTGTGGAAGTCAAGAGAGGGATTCTAGAGATTCGGTGTGTCTTTTAGGTGACACTCGGGCCTTAAGCATACAGTTCTTGGAGGCCATTATCACCACTGAATTTGGACAGACTCCCTGAGATTAATTTATGGTGAGACGGCCATATGCCTCCTGCCATGCAGGCTTTCCTGCTGTTTGGTCAAAGGCAGCAGCATCCAGTGTGTAAGTGTGTAAGAGGTCTCCCGTCCATAAACTACGAACACCCTCAGAGTTCACTTACGGGCAACAGTGTCTGTGTGAAAGGGCCCCACAGAGAGAGTAATTCTTTCATTCCAAGAGCCGTTTCCAGCATTCTTGCTTAACTGAAGACAGAGTGGCCTTCTGGTGGTAAGCACATCCTTGCTATGTCCATTCCACCTAACAACATATTGTACAGCATTGTGCAAGCCACGCCCCCTTGGTATACTACTAATTCATGATGTGTACATTATTTGAGCCAATAACAAAGGTCCAAAGCTAAGAATCATTACTGTTGGGTGTGGTACCCAGTGGATTTGTGCCACGTGAGCAAAACCTTACTGTTTCCCATTTTGGAAGTTTCATATTTCATTCTGTTTTATGAATCCCACAACTCCATAAGAAATAAGGGGTAGTGTTGAAGATTTCAGGATAACATATTATGCTGGAAAAGTAAAAGCTATTCACTGTTTTCACTCTTCAAGTCTTTGGGAAGAATTATTAAAGGTTATTTTCATAAGTTTGAGACTCGACAATTAATTTCTACAAAACCCACAGAAAATTTTAGTCTTTTCAATGATTTTCTTCCCTATCTGTTCCCACAAGAGTCTTTGAATCTGACAATTTTTTTTCTTTTCAATTAAAAAAAGAGAATTGAACAGATGTGCCCCATGAGGGCTGGCAGTACTTTCAAGAACTGGTAAGAATTTATTCAGGTCTGTATATAGTAATAAAATAGATCTTTACTACAAGATGCACAGAAACAAGTGGCAAACACCCACAGCTCTTCGGTATGGTAGTGTTTCTTGTTGGAACACACAGGAAACTTTCATATATCAGCGATCACTTATGACAGCCCTATCTTCTGTGTAAAAGGTCATCTCCCAGCAGAAGAATCGCTCGTGCAGTTAAAGGGATACTAATTTTTAAGCACTTTGCCAAGCTGAAGACTGAATGAATGAGTAAGAGGAGGAGATGTCAGATTTCAAATGCAGGGCACACTTATTGCACGCTTGGATGCTGAGCTAGTAGTAGGAGGAGAAGAAGCCTCTAGAGATGATTGGAAAAAATCAGTGCTACACAGTGCACTTGAGAAGGAATGCAGGAGGCTGATCTCTTTTCTTTGATTGTGACAAAATGGCCGCCATGGGAAGAGGAAGCAGTGGCAAATGGCAGCAGCAGAGCATCTTGGATACTTGAGGAGATGCATCTGTTTAGGACTGTAGTGAAATAGTAGAAGGTTTTTAAAGTCAGGAGGAAGAAATGGGATACATTCAAGAGGAAGAGACAGTTGACAAGGAAAATGGCCAGGCAACAGAACAGATTAATGACTGGAAAAAACAGGACTCCAAGAAAGTATGTAGACCCCCAATGCATAGAATTTGCCCTATTTCTGCCAGCTTAATTTATATAGTCACGTCAATTCAAGGAACCCAAAATACTTTAGTCTTTGCAAATGCTTAGCAACTACTTCAAAATATTCTGTTTAAAATGACCCCATGACTTCCAGAGATGAGAGGACAGGACTTGAAGGCACATGCAGGGATATTTCTAAGCAACCCAGCCAGGCAGGCAAAGCAGATCTCTGCCTTCCCCTACTTCCTTCCTCTCTGCTGGCTCCCTGGCTCCCTCCCTCCCAGAGTTTAGGACTTCCTTGCTATTCCTGGATGGGTGGAGCACCTTGTTTAAAAGCCTCTGCGACAACCAGCCAATCTGATACACTAATCTGGGTAAGTGTATTTTCCCTCTTTCAGGACATCACATCGTTAGGTGTAGTTAGGCCAGTTCCTTCACAAGGCAGATGCCCAGAGCAAAGAGAGTGAAAGCAGCGGGAGTTTCAGACGCTGTGTACAAACTCCCCCTGGGGTAGCTCTGGGGCAGAAGCCTTTACATTACTGTGACAGAGAAATGGTCTGCTCAGACCACGACCACCACATCTTACAGGTTTTGTCCTCTCTGTGTGCGTGTGTGTGTTTGGTCTGTTTCTCTCCCCACTGCTTCCAAACCACACTCACACAAACACACATCCCCCCACACAAAGATCTTACACATACGCACACTGTGCATGAATGCGACACTTGCAAGCACATAGGAACAGTAACACACACTTTATTCTCTAGTCCGCTCCCCCATCCAGGATCATTTAAATCAGACACTGGCAAATTATGGCTCCTGGGCCCAAACTAGCCTGCAGCCTGGTTTATAAATAAAGTTTTATTGAATACAGATGGGCCTGTTCATGTGTGTATTGCCTATGGCCACATTTGCATTATTACAGGGTCTATGACAGTAATCACGACAGACTGTATGGTCTATAAAGTATCAAGTCTTTATTCTCTGGCCCTGTGAGAAAAAGTTTGCTGAGCCCTACTCTAAAGTAGTAGCATCTTGTATCTTGGAAGTTTGTTTGTTTTAATTGCCAAAAGAAATTTCCCTCTTTTTAAAAGTGATTTGTAAAACCCTTTCAAATTCCCAGAAATGCAAACTCAGAAGACATATTTTAGATGATTAGTCCTACTTGGAACTTAGTATAGGATCCTCCTCTGGAATGTCTGTGGCTGTCTCATTTCTGTCTCAGCAACTCACAGTTGCTCACAGAGAAGCTCGTGCAGCTCTGCAGGAAAGTTCTTTTTTTTTTTTTTTTTTTTTAAATCTGGAGCCAAAATCTGATTTCTTACTATTTCCCCTGCTGGGTTCCACTCTGCCCTTCAGAAATAGTCAGGAGAGAAGAGGACAATCCCCTTTATAACTCTGCACCAAGGTTTTGGAAGGAATCGACACACCTCAGCTTTGGTCTTGCTTCTCTGGATTAAAAAAGCCCCCACAGCCCCGCCAGCATTTGTTATTGGTTGATTTTTCCATATACGCGGTTCTTTCTTGAGTGAGGTGGAATCTTAACGTTGTTTTGATTTGCATCTCTCGAATGACTAGTGATGTTGAACATTTCTTCATATATTTATTTGCCATTTTTATTTCTTTGTCTGAGAAATATTTATTCATTTCAATTGCCCATTTTTGGATTGGGTCTTTAAATTTGAGAGGTTTAATTTTTTTTAGTTCTTTGTATATTCTAGATGTTAGACCTTTGTCTGATGGATAGGTAGCAAAAATTTTTTCCCAGTCTGTGGGTTTTTGCCCTACTCTATTGGTGATTTCTTTTGTGGTGCAAAAGCTTTTTAGTAGCATGTGGTCCCAAGCACTGATTCTTTGTATTGTTTCCTGTGCAGTCTGGATTCTGTTCATAAATTTTTTCCTACCCCTATGTCTTCAAGGGTTCTTCCTATTCTATTCTCCACTGTTGGTGGGAATGTAGACTGGTCCAACCACTGTGGAAATCAATATGGAGATTCCTCAAAAAACTACAACTGGAGGTTCCATTTGACCCAGCTATTCCCCTCCTGGGGATCTTCCCAGAAGAACTAAAATCATCATACCACAAGGACGTATGCACCACCATGTTCATAGCAACACAATTTGTAATAGCTAAGTCTTGGAAACAACCTAAATGCCCAACAACCAATGAATGGCTAAAGAAAATGTGGTTTTTCTACACAACGGAGTACTACACTGCCATAAAAAAGGATAAACTAGAGTCATTCATATACAAATGGATGTTTCTTGAGAACATACTCTTAAGTGAAATAAATCAGACACTCATGAGCACACATCAAATTGTTTCTCTGATATGAGAAACCATAACTGTAAATAAGGACAAAGAGGTGTAATAGATATTATATAAAAGGAGAATGGTGTGCAGAGGAGAGGAGTACTAGAAGGAAAGAAGGGGAAAAGCAGAAAGGCAACAGGGGAAAGAGAGGGGAAAGGGAAAATATGGAAAATGATGAATGAATCTGCTGTAAATAGGGAGGGAGGGAGGAGAGGGAAGGGGCGGGGGAGAGGGGGGAGAACCAAGATGCACCATGTATAGGTACAGAATAAATGTAATGAATGTGACCATTGTATGTAGAATGTACCAATACATGTTCTTGGTTTAAAATAAATAAATAAATAAATAAATAAAAAAGCCCCAGTCCCTTGATCTGCTTCTTGGGTGCTGTGGCGTCAGGCCCCACTTCTGGTGGCCAGAGTATTATGAGCACACTAGGTCCCAACGATGCAGATAGTAACTGTCATCTCAAATGTGGGGTTTACTCCTAGCCACCAGCGTTTTGATTGTTCACCAGAGAAGACCTGGGTGGGGGCTTCCAAGAAGGCAGAAAGTGGGGGCTGAGCACCTGCACAGGCCAGCACCACCATCCAGTCAGGCCAGCGGGTGTCCCTGTGGATGGTCCCGCCAGGCCTCTGAGCTGGCAGCAGGAGGCCTAGCAGGGATCCCACCAGAAAGCTCGCTGTGCAGAACGGTATATCTGAATTTACCACTCAACAAATCATAAAACGGGATTGTCAGGTTCATTATGAGGAAAGCTGTGCCGAGAATAATGCCTTAAGTATGTGTTATGGCTGCTGGGGATACAACTGGTATTAGTGGCTTAAGGGGCTCAAGAAATTTCCATGAGACCACAACAAAGGAACAGCCAGCGCTTGGTGAGAACAATGGAGGATGGACCCTTTTCCTTACATTGATGAAAGGAGACCCTGTTACATAAAGACTTGCTTCTCCAGGCACCCCCGGCTCCCCCTGGCACACCCTGTCAGAGCTACTGAGGAGGAAATTTTAAAAAATTATTAAACAACCCCTCCTTGAAGAGGGCCCAATGAGGTCTCATTCCATGCTAATGAGCTCCAATTTAACATGATCATTATTTCTGACATTAAAGGCCCAAGAATACTGTCATGTGTCCAAAAGCTATATTTTTTAAAACCAGCTAATTTCAGCAATAAGAAGCTGCCATGAGGGACAGAGAGTCAGGGCCTGTTGAAGCTTTCAGATAGAACACTGCTGTGGACAGAACTGGGCATGGAGCCCAGTCCACACAGGGGCCCTAGCCACCCAGCAGGGCCCCCAGTGTGTGTCGCCACCTGTCCTCTTGGCCAGTACTGCTAAAGGTTATGCACTGACTCGGTGAGTAATCAAGGGCCTGGGGCAGGTGGTGACCTCAAATGGATTCTGGTGTTGAGGCCTCGCTGTGCCATTTGTGCCCAAACTTCGGGAAAGTTACTTAAGTTCCTTGTGCCTTGGCTTGGCTTGCCTGTGAAATGAACTGGTCATAGCACCCACTACTGGGCCAGACCAAAATGAAATGGGACGTAGGAAACTAAGATTCCAGCATAACAGAGAGGAGGAAAGAACCGCACGACACTGTGAGGGAACATCTGAGGCAACAGCCAGGCTCTGGGCTGAAAAACGAACCAGTACCAATGTGGGAAGGTCAGGAGGCCCAGGGGGACTTTCATGAGAATATGAAATTGATCAAAGAGCCAACAGATGTGACTATAGTGAGAAGTGGTACATACAACTGGGGGACAGTTTATGGACATTCCCATAATTTCTATTTAGTTTCTTAGTTCTCTATTCACAAAAATACACACTACATTGACTTAGCTAGGCTAACTGTTGGTCTGATGAAAGCAATAATATTACAGTAGTGAGAGGCTAGAGGATCCAAGTGCTTTTTGGAGGGAGATTTAAAAGAGAACCAGGCCTACTTTTCTACAAGGGGAAGTCAACAGATAGGGCCTAGAAGAGAAAATCAAGAAATAGCAATAAAAGTATGGTATTCATACATGTATAGGTAAAGGTCTAGGGAATCATTTAAAAGAATTGAAAGAATTTATTTCTAGGGAACGGAAACTGGGCAGAGATTGTGTATTTTGGGCAGAGATTGTGTATTTTTGTAATAAGGTTGATTGGACTATTCAAATCTAAAGACTACGTGGGTAAACTTTGATATGAGTAAAATTAAATTTAAAAATTAAAACTCACATCAAAATTTATCTCATCATTTGATTTGACCACCAGTTCCTCTAGTTTTATTAAAATTAAATCCAGAATTGGTTTCTCTTTTGGCTTTCTCAAACTTCTAATAAATGAAATGTTGGAAAAGTCAGGTCAAGTTGTTTTCAGACATGTACCTTTAACAGAAAGGGTCACACGGTCAATGAGGGGAGAAGTGCCCAACCCTGGAACTAGTACATTTTGCATATGTACAGTTCATGACCTTGGGCAACAAGCCATGAACCAAGAGCTCTGTCCATCTGGGTAGTCTGCATTGTATTTCCGTAGGGATGTCCCTTCTATTTCTGTGTTTATCCAGATGGAGACATTGTCCAACACATTTCAGCCCACTGGCTCAAGGATCCCACACCTTACCATTCGATTTTTGGAACTGCGCAGATCTCTACACAATTACATGAAAATTGCAATTTCACTTTGTTGATTGGCCATAAAAAGTGCACCGGGATATAGAAAACAGGGGCATGATAGCTATTTCTGATGATCACTCTTGTATTTTTTTCTTGAAAACATCAGAAAATGTCTATTATTCTTTTAATGTCTTTTCACAATCTTCTACCATATATACTTTTAAAAAACATTTTTTTACTGCATGATTTCTCCTCCCTTCCTTCCAGTTTAAGCTTAACTTTTCCTTCAGGAAATCCACCTGTCACTTGTCAATCTAGGCTTGTGCCACGAGCTCCTCCACACTCACTGACAGTATTTCGCCATCCCAACTCTGCAGCTCCTGGTCGCCCCCTTTCCGGCTACACCCTTCGCATTCAGATCTCTCCATCTAGCCAGCCATCCACTTGCCAGTTCTTGTGAGATCCAAGTTGTGATCTCCACTGTGAAACAGAGATGAACACAGACCCAAAGGACTTTTGGGGCTATTTGTATCTTTAAAGTCACTAGAGATAAAATTTATTTCTTCTGGGAGGATGTACATGCTCACTGTCACATGACTCTTCTTCTGATACATTGTGTGGTGTCCCAGCTCCAGTCACACTGAGTGAGCTGTGGAAAGCTGAGACCTTATCTCCGGAAAGAGAACACAGTGACACCTACAGGGCAACATGTCCTCTTGGGGCCACCACAACACCTAGCGGGTCAAAGAGCTGCAGCAAAGGCAAGTGCTTGAAAATACTGAATTGCTAATTAAGAACAAGAATTCTGTAGTAGTTTCTTACATCCAAGCCACCAAGGCGGATTCCTATTTAACATTTTAAAACAACAGAGACAGAATACAGACGGGCATGTAATGGCACAGAAAACTCTGTTAAATCATAAAAGCTAGCATAACACCAGCTTTCTTTATTAACTGAAGCTTTTATGTGGTCCTAGAGCAAATCAAACTTTGTATCCTTTACCTAACATTTCCAGAGCACTTCTATAAGCCAACCACTGACCCAAGCTCCTTACGTCCATTTATCTTACAGCGTCAGATTATTCTTCCACTTGACAGACAAGTAAGCCAAGGCCCAGAGAAGTATAGAAAGTTGCTTTTTTAAAGCTAATGATTGGGAGAGCCGGGAAGTGGATTTAGATCTGATCCTAAACAGCACACTCGTCTTCACTAGGGCAGTGGCCCTCAATGAGAGGTGATTTTTTTTCCTGTCGAGGACATTTGGCAAAGTCTGGAAACATTTTTATTTGTTGTATCTAGACATAGGCGTGCCTCTGGCATCAATAGGTAGAAGCAGCCAGGGATAGTGCTAACCATCCTGCAATGCCCAGGGCGGTCTCACAACAGGGAATCTTCTGGCTCCAGATGCCCACAGGGTCAAGACTGAGAACCCTACAGCATGCTGTGCTGTGTTTCTTTATGAAATTCTGAATTAATTGGCCACGCATCATCCCTAGCACCCAGAACACTGTCTGGCACATCGTAGATTGGTCATAGTTTTATGACTATTACCCTGGACTATTTTTCTGAAATTATTGAAGCCCCTCTACCGCTACATATAGGACACCAATTGTTTTTTATTTTTCATAAGCAATTACGTGACTAACGCTTTTAAAAGGCCTATAGACTTGGACTTCACTGCAGACCCTCAGAATAGGGGCCTTGATGCATAAAACTCCCTACAGACCTTACAAAAGTTCCACTGTTATAAACCTTACTTACTCACTTTAAGTGCAGAAATATAAGACATCTACTGATTTGTTCCCCTACATGCCAGTAGTCCCAGAGGACTTTGTTAAATATGCTCGTATGCACACCTTAGGAGGAGTCACCGTTTTAACAAGGTTTAGAAGAAAACAATGCTTACTAAAAAATTCTAGAGGTGTTTTTTCTTTGTTATTTCATAATCATCATCCTACCTGGAATAAATAGGACAGGGCCTTAGAGGAATACCGTCACTCTGCCGAAGGTAGGGGAGAGTGGCTGAGGGGCCTCCATGGAACACAGAGTTAGAAGGCTGAAAAGAAACAAGATTCCCCGTTAGCCTCCCAGTGGGCATCTCTCCCAATTCATTTCTAGTTTGTAGGGTGGGTAGAAGGCTTATAGCGAGGAGAGTGTGGGGATTAGGTCGAGCACACGGTAAGTGAAGATTGGCTCTTTTATGAATGTTTTCCACGGTGCGAGCATGCCATGCAGGGTCAAAGAGAAGCGGAAGGCTGTGTTTTATCTTTGCAGCTCTGATGGTTTTCAAAGGGGAATTGAAATGTTTACTCGTTAAACTCTAAGCATCATTTAATATTTTCATTCATTCATTCACTCATTCAGCACATACCATTGCTAGGGCATCCTCCTGGACAAGTGGGTAGGCTTGGGGGTAGGTGTGGCCATGGGGAATGTGCTTCACTTTGGCGGGTGAGTGGGGGAGACGGGAACCACTTCTCGGCCTAGACCTTCACATTGGTCCTGCAGGGGGTGACAGAGCCCCGGTGGTGACGAAGCAGTGTGCCAGAGGGACCCAATCAGCTTTACTGTGAGGAGCAATCTGGCTACTTTATTCTTTTGGCTGCCGTACTGTTGGGCTGCTTGGTTATTCTCTTTGTTACTTATGGGGATACCTAAACCACGAAGCTCCACATGTGTATGGAGTTTTTGTTCCGGACAGACAATAAATGGCAAAGGTAACCAAGGGAGAAGGAACTCAGAGAGAAGTGAAAGGGCCACAGCAAAAGCAATGGCCGAGCAAACCTTCTAGCTCTGGGACAAACACCCTTCAGCATGTCCACAGGAAGGAGGAAGACTGTGCCAGGGTGGGTGGTGCCAGGTGGCATCAAGCATCCCCTTTCAGTGGGGTGCTGGTGCTGGCATGGGTGTGCTTATGAGAACAGGTTGTTAAATTTTCAGGGGTCTTGTATGCTGATTACTCAATAGGGCTCTATCGTGGGAGTCATGGTGGGGCATCCATGTCACAGAAATCCTTTAAGTCAGGACCTTCTAAAAATATGGGAGAAAAAAATAAAATAAAATAAAAAATAAAAATATGTGAGAGACTCTTTGTTAGCATGCCCTCTGGGGGGCTCAGCTTTGGCAGAGGAGTAGCGTGGGATCCCCAGGACCAAGCAGGCACACGCACAAGGTCTTGTCCTTCCAGGAACTGACTCGAGTCATTTATGGTTCACAGTGGCACCGTCCCACCACCGGGAATGCCCATGACATGCTGACTCAAGCTGGGGCAGCTCCGTTGCCATCAGCAGGGGATGACAAGTGGCAGTGGCATTTGTGCGGCCCTGGGAAACCATGAAGGAGAAGGTCAGAAACCCGCGTAGCCAGGTTTCAGAAGAATTAATTCTTAGAAAGGAGAATATTGCTTCTCCTAACAGCAGTAACAAAAGATGCAAGGACTTGAGTATCTTTCCTTTGGGACATGCGTGAAAACAATGCGATGGATCCCTGGCCCAGGGCAGGAAGGTCAAGGGAACTCCAGGCCTCCAAGTGCCCGGGTGTCTCTCTGCCTGTGGCCCCTGACCCTGGACACAGCAGCACACTCCCTTTGCAGAGGCAGCACGTTTGCTCTTTATAACCTCTTCCTTTTTCCTCCACTCAGTGTTGGCATTATCTCCACCACACCTGCTTCATCGACTCCTGGATGCTATATCATGAAGGCGCAAATGGGTTGATTAGTTTATTCAGGAGTATTGACATGCTATGGGGCACCGGAGCAGTCAGCTTCTCTCGCTGCACACTCCAGCATGCCATAGTCACCTCGACAGTCTCCACCAGGAATCAAGTGCTGGTTTGCCTCTGTGCCGGGGGCCTGGGAGATGTGTCATCCCAGTGTCACCCTAATTACAATTTTCAGAACATGCAGCCATCCGAACATAACGGGGCCATCAAAAGTGGATGGAAGGAGTGTGGGGGGAGACACAGGAGGTGCGGCCATGGACACGCCGGGCTCGAGGAGAGGGAAACACACAGAGTCGGTGTGCCTCTGTCCGTGCACAGCTGGGGCTATACGGCACACGCAGGTCCTGGTGCTTGCTTTGACGGCACATACACACACAGGCCCCCACACACATACCAAATCCACGACAGCCTTTCTGAGTGAGGCTCTCCTGTAGAGATGCACTGTGAATCAGAAAACGGTGTCTGTTAAGGAATCACAGAAGTCAGCAAACCCAAAGCTTCAAATTTTCAAGTGAGGAAATCAAGACCCAGAGAGGTTAAATGGTTTCCTTAAGGCCACACAGCTAATCGGAGCAGATGTAATTTCTTGCCTGCCTTCCTTCCAGTTCCCATAAGCAAACCGCCAAGTCTGAATTCTAACAACTCAAACTCACTGTGTGTGCATGCGTGTGTGCATGTGTGTAGAGTTGTTGGCACACTACATCGGCTTGCAGGGGTAGTCTCTCTTTGCTTCGTATTTTTACATTTCCCATAAGACAGGAATTAAAAGGCAGGAATGGCTCAACAGTTCCCTCAGGCAGGGAAATCCGTGGAAAAACAAAGAACCAGTAGCTCGGTCTCCAGGAGGTCAGTCAGACCTTCTTCTCTCCCAAGCGTCCAGGGACACATTTTCATCTTCTCCCTGTCCCAATCTGGCCTGTCTCAATCTGGCCTGTCTCCTAACAGTATGATTCTGGGTGCCTTTTAGCAAATGCAGACTAAACAGGACTCTCCTAGCTCCTCCCGAATATCAGATCTGCAAAACCTATAAGGAGTTTCCGTGGAAAGTTCAATAATAGGAAAAACAGACAGCTGCCCGCGTCCTCGGTGAGCGGAAAGGTTCTTCCGAGTTGGTGGCTTATGGCCATCTTTGTTATTGTTCTTTAAAAAGGGATAACACTGCAGAGTTTGAGGCTCACCTTTGCTCTTGGGTTTAATTGCTGCAAAAGCCATTTATTACGATGCGTTCTTCCCCAGAGGGGACATTATCCTTTACGGCAACCAGGCCTGGCTATGTTTGGCTCATCTAACTACCGCTGAAATGAGTCCCATCACCTCGGGGTAATTCTGGGTCAGCTCCATCGCCAGGCCTGGCTGGCTCCAGTTCAGGAAGGCCCTCTTGAAAGGAAGAAGGGCAGGAACCGGGATTTTTTTTTTTTAACCTTCTTTGAATTTTGCATACAACTCCCTTCCAGCCCTGTAATGAGAAAACATCCATCATCCATCTTTCCCCGGGAACGTCGGAGGCCGTCGGAGCTGCGCATGGTCCTGTTCATCTGTATACACACAGGCAGGGCTTGGGAAATTACCTTCCCTGAGAAAAATACGTTCCTTTCCACCTTCCCAGACGGCTCTCACAAATGAAAGTGCTTTGTCATTTTTAATGCCTGGTGTTCCCTTTCTTCCCCCTGCCTCTAGTCTCAATCCAGTTGATAAAACCCACAGGTATTTGGTTGCTTTTAAAAAATTCCCGTCAAGCCCAGAGGACCGTTGGAATCTGCCAGCGTCCCCTGGCAGGTTCTCCTGGTGTTACAGAGTGAAGAAATGGCTGCAGGAGAGATTCCTTCTGTTCGCCAGGCCTGGTGCAGCGTTGGATAGAAGGAGACAGCGGAATGGATGAGCGATAGTGCCGGACACTCACCTCACCACAGGTGCTCAGCCCTGCCCGTCCCGCTTGCTGGCTGGCACTGAACGTTAGGAATTAATAGAGGTCCCTGTGCTTTGTAAATGAGAAAATGCACTAAGATTCAAGTTATTATTTTTAAACTGTCTCCAGTCTATAATTTGTCAGACACCTATCACTCTGCTTAGATAATTGGGTAATTGTTCCTGCTGCCGGAGGGAACAAGAGTCTGCCTTTGAGACGTGGATCCGCCTGCAGAGGCTGACTCACAGAAAGCCCTGCGAGAACACAGCTCTGACTCCACGGAGATTTGTAGGTGGCAAAAGACTAACAATATCCTCCTACCAAAAACTGCATTGAGATTTTAATAGGCAAGTTAGTAGGACAGCCTGATTCTAGCATCAGAAAAGTGTCACCTCTAGGATATGTGATGGGGGCAATAGACTAGGATCCAAAGCTGCTTTACATGAGGGGTTTGTTGTCCAAAAGTCATTTCAAAACAGAAACCTCACAAAGTGTGAAGATTTGCCACATTTCTATCTTTACTTAAGATTGGTTTATCTTCAGTTTTTTGTGATCCATCCATCTATCTATCTATTATCTATCTTAGTTTTAACTTTGTTACATTTGCTTGATCACATTGTCTTCTCACATAGTAACACTTAACTGAACCCAAATAATTATTCAAAGGGACCCCTTGTTTCCTTAGGGAAACATGAACCCTGTCGCTATGTAGGAAAATCTTGCTTCTCAAACTGTCTGCAAGAGAAGGACATTTTTTGTTGCTGTTGTTAATATATAATCCTTCTTGGCCAGATCCTTTTGAAAGCTACTTAAAAGAGGAATTGCCAAAACAAACAAACAAACAAACAAAAAATGTTGCTTGAATGTTGTAGCAATGCCAGATTGCTGTGAAGTTTTCTCAGTTTGTACTCTGAGATTCTGTACTTATTGAGGCCTCTGCAGACCTACTTCAAGTAACACTGATATAGAGGCAATTGTTTTATTTGCTTCCTTCCTGTTGCTCAAATTCCAACCATGCAACTTGTTCCTTCTTAATACTGAGAGTTCATAAATCCAACATTTTAAGAGCAGGGACAGGTCTTCATGTAACACCTTCATATAAGCTGAGTAATCAATTGATAACTAAGATGGAGAACACGTTTGATATGGATATGAATTATACAATGTGTTGTCTGAGAATAAATCAGGGAGTTACCCTAAGGCAGTGATGGCCAACTTTTTAGAGACAAATGCCCAACTGCACCTCAAAACCCACTTATTTATCACAAACCGCCAACACTGCCATTAAACCTGAATACCACTGAGGTTTTAATTTAGAAAAAACCACTCATACATTAACACCTTTTGTTGTAAAAGAAAAACAAATAACACCCCTGCCATAGGTTGGCCACCACTGCCTTAAGGTACGCCAGAACTTGGGAAAGGCTTGGGGCTGGCTGAAATATGAAAAAAAAAAAAATTAAAGTGCTTGTTAACCCATATTCGATGATATCATAGAGACAGTTAAAAGCAGGCTGGACCAAAGAACAGTAAATAAGTTAAGGTTGTGAGCAGAGAGTATGCACAGAGTGTGTATGTGCACGGACATGAGTGTGTGCGTGTGTGTGCGTGGGTGGGTACACAGTCCACCTGGTGGGCAGGCAGATTGGTGCTGAGTAAGGAAGGGCTGAAAAAAGGTTGAAGGAGCATTTTCAGAAAAGGGGTCCAATTTATATCCGTGGCTATAATTGGTTTGTTTGTGGCGAGCAGGGAGAAGGGGCAGTGGGGAATGTGATGGAGTGAAACAGTGAGGGCTGTGTTTCCCCTGCCTGATGAGTTGGAGAGAAATTGTTAGTAACCAAGACGGTCCCGCAGGGGTTCATTAAGTGACTGGCCCTCCACAATATCCTGTCATTTCCAGCCTGAATGCATCAACATTAGCCAGCTTTGCGCTATGCAATTGTGCATCTGCCAGGGTGTGCGAAGGCGCGGGAGCGTCCGATTGCCGGGTTTGTGTGTGTGTGTGTTAGTGCCTTTTCTTAGGGATACAATTATGTTTTCCGTGGGAATTAGAATCATGAAGGCCACATGCAATTAAAAAAAGGCAAAAGGCAAAAGGTGGTTTTTTACTGAAACACAAATTTGCTTTGACACTTAAAAAAGTACCGTGGAGTTGAACAATAGGGAAACCAAGAAAGGATCTGAACTGGGCGGGCGGGAGGTAGCTGGAGAACTCAAAGGCAGCCGGCACGAACACCTCCAAATGGGAACTTCTTAAACCGCCTCTGAAAGGGAACACTAGCAGCGTTTGTCTCCAGATTGTGAGGCCTGTCAGTCCCGAGGAAGGGGGGAGGCCCAGGGACCGAAGTTAAAGGGAAGAGCGAGGAAGGGATGAATGGTGAACCAGCCAAATGAGCAGACTCCCTAAAATGCCGTGGTGCCGGCGGCCTTTGAGTCACTGGTGCTCTGCCTTTAGGTCTCAGAGTGTTCCTTTCCAGGCCAGGATGGAAGAAAAACTCCTGTGCGAAGTCTCTTTGGGTATCCCACAAATTCAGATCCTAGAAAAGTACTAAGAGAAAAACAACCAACCAAGCCAGAATGTTCCCTGCCCCGGTGGGGACTCTAAGGGCTCAGCCTGTCAGGAGTAGCCAAGAATGCAGCTTCAAGGGCTGGGAAAGCTCAGGCCATCGGAGAGAAGCCCTCAGTCCCCACCTCTACACCCCACAGCTGGAGGCAGGACGGGGCCAGCCTTGGCCTTGGGGCCGAGGATGCCCCGGCAGGTATAAACAAGCATTTGACTTCTGCCTCCACCGTGTGGTTTGTCAGCATTTCCTGGACCAAACCACCCAAATGGAAGATCTGCAGGGCATGGAAGGGGCCACCCTTTCACTCTTCCCACTTTCTAAAATGGGTACGTGCTCTGAAGCTGGTCTGGGATGAATGTGGACTCAAAGTTCACGCTGTGGATCAGAATCTTCTATTATTAACAAATTGTAAGCAGAGGGAGCCACAAAGAGACCATTAAATCACATCACCTTCCTCTTTGCCAATACGCCAAGAGAGGCGGAGCTAATTGCAGTGATTGTTAACAGACACCGTCCATTGAGTACCTATCGTTGCATTTGAACTGTCACCACAAAGGTGTAGGAGAGTAAAGTAGGGATTATTATTAGGACCCCCATTTTACACAGAAGGAGCCTCCATTTCGGAGTCCAGGATATCCCACCAAGTCCAGCCCATTTGCATTCACAGCCACCCCTAGTGTGTCCATCTACTGCTCCTCTGAGTCCTAACCATCACCATTTCCTAAACATTTTCCAGGTGTGAGGCCCACACTAACCCCTTTTCATGCATTATCTAATTATTTCATTTGGTTCTCAGAGCTACAAATCAAGGTAAGTCAACTGCCTGCCTCCCTGTACTTACGACCTTGCTCTTCCCACAGAGTCACATCATCCTCAGACCCTGTGAAATGGTCCAGGGTGGCAGAGAAATCACCCCTGGGCATGAATGTGGCCATTACAGATGGCCGTGATGGGCCCTGGGGCCATTGTTCTTCAAGTCTGATATGAGCCTCGGGATAACTCGGAAGGGAACATTTTAACCCTCGTCATTACCACTGTCCGCTCTGTTCCCAGCATTGATGACTAAAGCCAGACAGGAAATAGGAAAGACTTTCAGAGTAACGTTTCTTTCACCGGCAAACAGAAGGCAAATAGAAGCTTCCTGAATTTTTTTTAAACTTCAGGGGGCCAGATTTGAAATGAATGCCGATATATCTATCCAAATAATGTGCTGTGTTTTTCTACACCTGCAGGAAGGATGAGGCTCAGCTGAACTACTTTACACAGCTAAAAATCTGGTGTGATTTTTTTTTTTTAAATAAAGCAACATAAAATGAAAAAGAAGGCCAGGGTCCTCTCCAAACAGAACCTGTTCTAATAAGGGGATTTTAGAGTTGTTTATACAGCACGTTGCTTTATCTGTATAAAGCAAAGAATCTCTCCAGGTCTTTTTAGAGGATTGATCTCATCAAGCTGCAGATTTATTAAAAAGAAATATAGATAAGGAAACGGGCCACTGTAATTACACATTAGTATATTTTTTTCAAGAAATAAAAACTGACTCCAAGTTTTTTAGTCATTGAAATGGGCCCTGCACATCATGTAAGTGATGTAATGACAGCTTCAGACTTGGGATGTTTTTGATGCATTATTAACCATAAAAAAGACATTAAATACCAAGCTTGAATGCCATGGGGATGCATATTTCACTAGGAATTATTTTTCAATGTATGCTTAAAGTTTATTTTGGTAAACAGATGACTGGAGGCTGTCAGAGCTGGAGTAAGATTTATGTTCATTTGGAATCTTTTTGAAAGGAGAGGAAATGTCTGGGACCTGTGGAACACCCACAGCAAAATGTAAATCTGGTCCTGGCTCCAGGGAAGGCTGAAGACTGAGTGCCATGCAAGAAATTCCTCCTGGGACGCACTTCCCAAAAGGGATCCAGTGGGACGCCAGCAGAGGCACTCGCCAGGGGAGGGGGATGAGGGGACACACATTCCGTGGTCTTTAGGAGGAAGGGGCAGGGCAAAAGCATATGGACTGGAAAGCTGGGCTCAGTGAGGCCCATCGAATGTCTTGCTGTGCATCAGCTGCGAAGAGCAGCCTGGACTCATTCCTCCACTTCAGAGTCAGCGCCGCAGAGGCCCTGAGAGCCATTCTCGTTGGGCCTGGCACGTTTCCAGTGGTTCTGGTCAGGGACATGGACCTCTCTGACTGACTGAAAGGTCCCGTGATGCCCTAGTCCTTGGTAAACAAGGGAGGCATCACTCCTTCCATGCACAAAACACTTCCATGAGAGCTGTGTGGCCAGAGAGGCTATCACCAACTTGCAATCCCTGGAAAGTCCACTGACATCTCACTGGACCTGGATACAATTTCAGATGATCAGAGGTATTACTGCCCACCTTTAGAGCCTGCTTCTTATCTTTGATATTGAAGAAGTCTCATCCTTAAGACACATCTATTTTGGCAGTTTCTCATAGCTTAATATCACTGCTCCAGGCTCAAACATTTGTACATATGGGATGCAATACATTCTGTTTAACATTTGTTACATAGATACTTAACAACATATTCAGACCCAATGGGCACACCTAACCCATATGCATTCATAAAATACTTTCTTGCTCATTCCTGCCTGTACCTGAACAGCTCCAAGTGCTCAGCAGATGTTATTGCAACTCTCAATAACTGGAGGGTGGTCTTTATCGGGTCAATGATCCATGATTTGCACTAACAGGATATTAGTGGTATGAAGAATGCCTGCAAAGCAGCACAGAATGACTTGGGAATGTGTTTTCTCTTTGCAGCCTTATCTTCTCAAGCTTTTGTTGAGACTGGTTTATATTCTCCGGCAACACTTCAGCTCCTGAACGTGGCATCAAATTAGACTATGTGTTTGTTTCTCTGTTTCTTAGAGGAACAAACAACTGGATCGGGGTTTCGGTGATGCACCCTCCAAGGTGGCTGATTCTGTAGTCACAGCCCTCAGCAGAGGGTGACTTTGTCTGGCAGGGCATATTTAGCAATATTTATAAATAGCTTTGATTTTTACAACTTGGGGTGTTGCAAGGATCCGGAGGGTAGAGGCCTGGGGTGCTGCTAAATTTCCCCTAATGCACAGGATGGCCTCCTATTACAGGGATTGCTCCCACCCCGAACACCAACCATGCAGGAGTTAGCAGCCTCATTCTGAGCAATTACAAAGACGGCCACACTCCTCCACAACCAGACACAGCTGAGATTATGGTTCAGCTGGGTTGTATCCAATTTGGTTACACTTGAAAACAAAAGAGGAGCCGAATGCTGGTTTTCTACTGCATGCTGATTCGGTCTTATGTTCTTTGTTAAATGACCAGTGGCAGCATGATGATGTTGTCACTTCAAGAGACCCGCAGAGCTTGGCAGAGGACACCAAAGCCATCTGGGAAGGTACTGTCATACTCCCCCTGTGGTTGAAGAAATGGGGGCACACTCCAGTGCGGAGACTTGTCAGAGGCCTCCACAGGGGTGGTGGGGTTAGGAAAAGGCCACTGACCCTCCCACCTTTGGTCTCCCACCCGTCAGCCTGGCGTAAGAATCAAGATCACACTGAAGATACAAGCTCCCTCCCTCCCTGCCTCTCCTGTATATAGAGATACAGCAAAACGCAGGTTAAGTTGCCTTTAATCTTTAATTCATACACAAGGACGTGCTCCACAGAGTGAAATAAAGAGTAAGCTCCAGAGGCAGCAGGTTCTGTGAGTTTGGCCAGATCTTCCTTTTCAAAGACAGTCAGCCTGGGGAATCGCGAGGATGGCCTTCCATTGCCCTCTTAGATTCGTTTTATGGCAAAATGCTTGCTTTTATCAATTCCTACCCCAACCTCTGATTCCCACAGGCGGGGGAAGGCAAACAGCAGCCGAGGGAAGCACGTCCATCCTGGCTTGTGAAGGACACAGGAGACTTGGCCCCCAGGGAGTCAGGGAAGGGCAGAAGGAGGAAGGCAGCCAGGGCTGGAGGTGGGTGGGGAGCAGCTCAGTGGCAGAAGCCTGAAGAGCTACTTCTCCTGCTTGGGCGAAGGGATTTGCCCACCTTGGTGGATGGCCATTCATTCCCAGCCCCTGTAGGCATTTCTGCGTTAAGCAATATCAGAGCAGCTACAGAGAAAGAGACGTTAGTCTTGTATCCACCATAAAAGTCGATGTATGGAGAAAATGATCTTGAAGCAGAATTGACTAGAGAGGCTGAACGCAGGTGGAAGAAATCGGCCAGGACAAGTCCAAGTCTTTGACAGGGACTCGAGGTCGCAAGCCAACCGGGTGACAGAAAAAGGGATCTGGGTGCCAGTAACTGTAACCAGCAGCAGATGTAGCTGCTACTGGTTCCTCCTCGACACATCCGCCCTTTGCAGTTATCCTAGCGCCGTCGGCCAAGAAATAATGGTAGCTCGGATCCCAGCAGCTGGAAGGGCTGCAGTTCAACAAACGGCAAATGCTGTCTGCAAGCCCCTGGGCTGGGGACACTTGCTCCTTCAGGAATGAAAGCAACACGAGCAGAGCGGAAGCTTGAAAATCTGGTTTCCAACCCACTGCACTTGGGACCTTTTAGGCTTGAAGTCAGGGCAGCTGTGGCCTTGACATTTCTTCGGGTGGCCCAGAGGGTTGTGCCTCTGGTAGGCTAGTGTTTTTTTATTTTTTTTTTGTGCTGGGGATCGAACTCGGGTCCTTGTGCTTGCAAGGCAAGCACTTTAACCACTGAGCTAAATCCCCAGCCGGCGGGCCTCTGGTCCAAATGCCGTGTGCCGATGTCTGAAGAAGCATTCAGCCCCGGCTCAGAAGGGAGACAGGCGCGGCTTTGCATGGGGCCCATGTGTGATCCTCACATTCCCGGGAGAGAGGACCAGCAGCTGCATGAAATCCCAGCCAAGACAACCGGGGTTGTCCACATCTGCCAGACTGGATCAAACTTTACAGACATCAGCTCTAGAGATTCTAAGAAAAGACTGGTTCTCTCCCCATTCACTTCAACATGGCTTTGTGCTGGAGAATCCCGCTGTAGGCAGCTCGCTCAGGGTGGCCTTCCAGCGCAGGGGTCTTCTCGTTTGGTCAAGGCCCGCCATGGTGAAATGAAGGTGTTAATTCGTCCATCAGTTCAATATTTCACCCAAAATGAGTGCCTTGCTTATTATAAAACTCTGACTCCTGGTCTACGGCTCCAAGCTGAGCAACAAAGACAGCAAGAAAGAACAGGCTTTGCCCTTTAAAAGCAATTGTTTCCTGGAGACCCCAGTGATGTGTGCATGGAGAAGATATGCTATGCCCAAGGGATCAATTCCGAATGTGTCCAGAAATGGGAAACGACAGTCTGTTTGGTCTTGGGACAACCACATCCTGAAAAAGTGGTGAGAAATCTTTCTCATGGAGCACACTCGGACCTCTCATTTTAAGAAGCGTCTCTACTCAGGAGCTATGGCACGAGAGGGTACTGCCTCACATTCTGCCCCCAGAACAGTGTGATCTCAAGGGACAATAGCTGGTGGGCAGAGGAAAGGCCCAAGAAGAGAGATGGATCCTCTGGTTTTGCTAATGAAATCACTCAGAATGAATGACCCCGATGGTTACCATCTATGGAGGGCGACGGTTATATGATGCTATGAGCGTGCACCAGTATGAGTCCATCTCATTTTCAGAATGACCCGGGGGCAGGTACATATTTGACGATGTGAACAAAGAGGTTAAGTGACTTTCTCAGGTTCACAGCAACAGCTCAGGAACTAGAACTCAGCAGGTACAGGCAAAATGCCATGCTTTGGATTTCCAACTGTCTGCCATTTTGATGGAGTAGAGATCTGGTGACGTATGGATGTGACTGCTCTCTTCGATCCAGCTCCTGGGAGTGCTGAGCACTTCTGAGTACAACATTGGTGACCGCCAACCGAACAGCTTTCATGCCGGTGGGATTCTACCAAAGGGTCAGTAGACCACAACTAGAAATCTCTTGGGCTCTTGGACTTTGGTGGATTTGCCCTAATAGCTACTGTAGAAAGAGTGAGAATTTTAAAGACAAAGCCCTGAGCTACAGAAACTTCAGAAAATTGGGATAGCCGCATGCTGGGGCTGACTTCAGAAATGCTGATGTGAGTTTCTGTCTAAAAGTATCTCAGTTCTTGGCTGAAAATTTCCCCAGTTTTCTGAGTTATTTTACCCTGGGCTTTAGAGGTGTTAGCAATTAAATTTAATAGAGGATTGGTGCATTATTGTTAAAATTTTATCAGAAATTGGCATTTTTCCCCTTGAAATATGTGCATAAATGATTCCCCAAAGTGAGTTTTTCTAGTATTGTTGAACAAAAATCTTTATCTGTGGGAATACATTTCTGAAATTTTAATGTCTATCAAATGGGAAAATATATAAAAAGAAAAAAAGAACAAATGGGAATATATGATTCTACTTACAAAATTCTATTTATAATTTTTCTAGGCCCACATTTTAAGGGAAGTAAGATCACACAAAACAACAATTTCATGGGTAGGACCTGATGTAAGTGTGTGTGTGTGTGCTTGCACTAACCTTACATAATGTCTTAAAATTTTAAATTAATGGTCAACATATAAGACCCAGGTGATAGTATATAAAGATGCAAATTGTTGGTGTCTCTCGAAAATGTGGAATATTTTGCACCAGGACAAACACTCGCGTGAAGGTGAGGAGGGGCCTCTCCCTTTGCATGGCACATGCGCTCTGCCGGTCGCCACGTCCCCAGTATTGTTATTCTTGTTGTGCATCGTGACTCTCCAGGGCCTCCCTGGCCCTCGGCCCTCTGAGTCCATGACCCCCATCTATATACGGTAGGTGCCTCCCCGTACTGAAATCAGTCTGTCCTTGGTTGATGTATTTAGTTTCTATGGGCTGAAAACTAAAGGAAGAACAACTGAAGATCTCTGAGATAGGTACGGGCAGGCTGGCAGCCTTCCACAGGCAGTGTAGTAGAAATAAAAGTCAGAGAATGCACGTGTTCTCCAAAGTGCCACATGCTCAGCTCATACTGTCCCCAGTATACCAGGGTGACCACTGTACGATGGAACGCCCACTTTGGTTTCTCACGCCCGTCTTCCCTCTGCTTCCCCATTCCTGCTGACAGTAGATACTTCTCTCCGTCCCCCGCCTCTCCATCATGCAGGGCTGCTGGAGCTGGCGCCCTCATCCCGTCCAAACTCTGCCTCAGGGCAAGGTCTGTACAGTTAAGACAGGCGAGGGCCCGAGCGAAGAGGCCGATGAACCCCTGGGGCCGCTATCAGTATCGGACTTTAGACACATTACAAGTTAAGTAGGCTTTTGTGGGCTGGCTAGGAGACACAAGCGCCACACAGAAGCCTGTTTCTAAGCGAAAACTGAACCCAGGTTCCGCACAATGCACTTAAAATGAACTTGAGCAACATCGGAGCCCATTAGTAAATTCAGCGCTTCTAAATTCTGGAAGATAATTAGACTTTCCATTTGGCACTTAGGCTTTCTTCGGGTGCAACCTGTGTCTGATCCTCTGCGTTTCTGTGTGGACAGACATGCTGCAGGTGCGTCTGTGCGTCATAAAGGAGCGTGCAGCTCACCTGCTGTTGGTGAGGGCTCGCTCTGCGCAGGCTGTGAGAAGAGGAGCGGACACAGCGGCCCTGCAGGAGTTTGCGGTTCAGGGCGTGTGCTGGGGGCAGTGTAGGACAGAGGCAAACAAAAGGGATGCGCAGTGATGAGGAGGGACATCAGAGAATGCTGCGGAGAGTCAAAAAAAAATAGCAGGACTCAAGATACTCTCACAGAGGTGGTTCGACATGAAAATGAGAAAGTAGGTAATGTTTTAAGAAGCCCTTGCCCCAACGATATGGGATTCCCCAGGTATTCCAGATGGAAAACAACCTAAGTGACCACCGGAAGGGGAGGGATTTCAGAGGGCACTCAGGAAATGGGGGGAGGGGCTGGTTGCGGAGAGCGTGGCCCAGGCAGAAGCGAGCGACGGGAGATTAGGCTGGGAGTGGTGAGCTGGGACTACGATGGAGGAGGCCCTGGGCACCACACAGTAGGACAGGCCACTTAGGAATATCAGGCGGGAATGGACCGCAGGATTCCGGGACCGGAAGTGGAAAAACTAGTTAAGAAGCTCCTGCAAGTAACAGAAAGTAATGAATAGCTTCCTGGGCAGGAGGTGGCAGTGGAAAAGGCACGATAGACATGAAAATATTTGTGGTTTATAGAAAGAACTCTCTGGGATACAGGTGTTGATGATGTTAATTCTAATATTACTTATCTAATAACATTATTCTGATATGGCCACTAATCCATCCATCCATCCATCCGTCCATCCACTGAACAATATTTGCACATGTAGGGGGATTTTCACATTGAAATTTGACTTAGAAATTTTTTCCACACACAAGGATCTGGTCTGAGGTCAAAAACTGAAGAAACAATGTTTTAGAATGATTCACCTAAACAAAATTCTCTGTATGCTATAAATAATGTTTTTCAAATTGTATTGATTTTATCATTAGCATGAAAGATATTCTAAGAAGGGGGAGATTCTATAGTCTAATGTTTTCTGGCTATCTTAGTGAGTCCCCCAAACCCATTGAAATTATCAAAGGCTCTGATAAGTCCTGCACTTAAAAACAACAACAACAACAAAAACCTGTTTATCCTTTTGTAGTTCAAACTTTGAGCACAGAATCCTTTTATTGAATACTATCTACTAACCTTCCAAGAAAAGTATTTTTAGAAATGTTGTTACAAAGTATTATTAAATATAAGGCATGAAGCTTCAAGAGCAGTTATTCCTGCTACTTGGCCTTCCACCTCCGACCATTATCTCAAAAGTAAATGAAAGTGAGCACAACCCAGGGTACAACCCACACAAGAATAATTTCTACCATCAGCCATTGACTCATGCATCAGAGATTCATTGAGCACCTACTATGTGCCAGGCAGTATATTTGGCATTAATGATATAGCAGTAACTAAGTATGTCTCTGTCTATAAGGAACTAAACTCACAGTTTAATAACAGCATCTCTGCTACAATCTGTGATATATTTGCTGCTCAATCTCCCACACTCATTTTCCCTAAGAATTTCTAAACTTATATTTACAGAAAGCAGTTTTATTATAGGAATATTTCCAAAGTTCCTTATTATAAAAGGGTAATGGAGAGGTAGGACTCTGAACCAGCACATTTCTCTATTAGCTGACAGATCTGACAATAGCCTAGTTGGGGAAGAAGCTTAACAAGTATTAGTTTAAATAAAACAAGTTGGTGACAGATTTTACTCATGTCTGGCACTCTTTCTTTCTTCCTTTTTTCACTCATCTATCCATTCATCCATCCTTCCATCATCCATCCATTCATCTATTTATTTTGTGATAGTGGTAATTTTTTTTTTAATTTTTAAAACAGGGTCTCGCTGAGTTGCTAAATCACCACAGCTAGGCTTAAACTTGTAATCCTGCTGTCTCAGCCTCCCAGAGTGGCAGGATTACAGACCTGTGCCAGCTCAGGCAACCTGGAATCCTTTCTGCTCAACTCTAGGGGGTCCTGCTGTATTCAGCATTCAGTCACTCCCAGGAGCCAAACTTTCCTTTTATCACAAACAGTTCTCTCTTAGTCTTTTTTTTTGTAACCATGCCTGACATTCTAAAATTATCTAAGAATATGAGCAAAACAATTGGTAATTTCTCATTGTATATCTAAAATAACAATAAAAATTGGCCCCGTATTGCAAATCAGTAGAAACAGGCTATGCTTATAAGGGATTAAGAGAATTTTTAGTCATTATGCCTGCATGTTTTGTGAGCTTTCTATAGAGGATAAAAGTGAAACTTCAGCTCTTAACTATCCTGTTAAAAACTATATTTTACATGCAGTGTAATTCTGCAACCATTAAGTCTTAAATGGGTATTAAGCCTGATGCGAAGTAATGAAACAGACAGTGGAAAAACACACCACAGATTCTTCAATCTGGGCAGAAAAGGGCTGATTCATCTGTTTCCCAGGCCAGGCAGAGACAAAAGACTTCATCCCAAATGGGGCTGCCTCCTCCCAAATCTGAGCGCTGCTCTCCACCGCGCTCTGCAGTGTGGAAAGTATTACTAATGTTGGCCTCGCCAGTGCTTGTAAAAGATTCATGGACCATTTCCTCCCTTCCCGAATCCCCCTGTCTGTGCTGTTGCTGCCCTGTGCTCTTGGCCTCACTGTTGGGCAGTCTGGTGACACCCGCTGCTGAGTCTGTCACCAGCCCACGTTTTCTGTCACAGAATTGTAGAGTATCAAGTATCAGAGCTGGAAGGGGCTGGGCTGGGCATGCGGTGTGGGGTAGAGCACTTGGCTAGCACGCACCAGGCCCTGGTCCCATCCCCAGCACAGGCTGGGAGAAGGGGGGCACTGCATTTCGATGAAGGAGTGTGACTTGTTCAAAGTCATTGGGTGAACCCAGACCAGAATCCTCATAGGCTTTTTCTTTTACCTCTCCCTTTCCCTTTTGGAAAATATTTATGGAATCCTTTGTCAGGTTAGGAATGAAGCATGAGGCTGGGTAAAATCCTACATGGTGAAAATATAAATTTTGAGGGGAGTCAGACCGAAGGTTGTAAGAGTTTCAAGGACTAAAAGAAGGAGTGAGGGGACTCAGGAATTGTTATGCCATAGCATAACATCGATGCAAGCCCTGTCCTGTCAGAGATATCAGATTTAGCAGACCAAAGTTTGAAGACGAACAGCATAGTTTCAAAGCATCTCTCCTCTAGTTTATTAAACAATGGTGGAAGAAAAATTAGTAATTTTATGGTGAAAAAAGCCAGTAGACGCTGTCTTAACCAAATGACCAAGGTTAATATTACTTCTAAGATATACTGACACCATCTACCTGTTAGGATGCATGGAAAAGAGCACACATCATTTTGTGATATTTTTGCTCCAAGTGCACAATCAATCTACCCATGAGAAAATACCACTCACATGCTAACAGTGGGACATCTCATAGAGCAAAGGACCAGTACTTTCTAAGTGTCCAGGTCATCCAAGGCAAAGGAAGACCGAGGAATTGTCACATACTGGCACAGACTAAGAAAACAAGACAGCTAAAGGCAATGTGGGATCCTGAAACAAAAAAAAGGATGTGAGTGAAAAACCTGGTGCAATCCAAATAAAATCCATAGTTTGTTAATGGTGCTGTGTCCTTTAGTCATATTACACCCAGTAATTAAGAAAATTAATTTCTTAACTTTGGTACTTGTACTGTGGTTATCTAAGAGGTTACTATTAGGAGAAGCTGAATGAGGAACATATGGGAACTCTCTGCACTATTTTTACGAACTTTCTGTTGTCTAAAATGATTTCAAAATAATTTTTTAAAAAAGAAAAAGGCTGTGGAAACAGAGAGAGGAAAGACAGTAATGGGATAAAGATGTAGCACAGCAGCTGACCATTCCTTCTAGAACCTTCTAAATCCTAAAGGATGGCCTGAGGCCATGGGGAACATGCCATTTCCCTCTCGGGTTAATCTGAACTTGTATGTTATCATAGTTATAACGTACAGAAATTAAATAAACTAAGTCCCTGGGTGTGGAAGGGATTAAAAAGTCTGTTTTCTCTCCCAGCAGCAGCTGGTGACCAGAGAAGCAGGGAGCCCTGTCAAGGGTCTTTCAGACAGGTATGGGGGAGGCAGCCATCCTAAAGGTTGCACTTCTGGACGCTTAGCTGGCCTGGATACCAACGAGTGCCATCGTCACTGGAAGGGATGGGAAGTGAGAGCTCAGGGAAGGGTGGCAGGGAAGAGAGTCTGTCGACTGTATTTACTATATTATGTGTATATGTTTCTGACAATGAAACATGTTCTTGGAAATGTCCTCTTCGTTTTCAGATGTATCACTGCAGAGTGTGTGTGTGAGAGAGAAACAGACGTGTCAGAATCCCAAAGAAAACAGCTTAGCCCTGCATTTCATTATATATACAAAGCTCTGTGTACGTTAGTGATAAATTTGCAGAAGGGGTGGGAATGTGGTTTGGTTGGTATTTCCAAATGTAAAACAGGTCTCCCTTGCTCTCTGTTTGGTTGTCACTGTTTTCCAACAGAATGAAAATACCAGTGTTCAAGACATGTTGCCAGAAACTTGGTTGGCAAAACATTTAGATTCTTTTGTATAGAAAGTGAACATTTCTTCCAGTGGGTTCTTTTCCTCCCTAATTCCCATGGTAAAGATGGTGACATTTGGCTGCAGATCCGTGGATGTGGTAGAAAAAGCCACCTCCAGATTCCAGATCCTAAAATCTCATGCAATATTAACATGGACGTCAAACTGACATTACCAATTTAAGAGATTTAAACATTCAGCTTTAGAATAAACAAAATCCAGTGGCAAAGGTTTGGGCAACTTCAGCGACATGCAACAATACAACCCAGATGTCGGGAAATGCGAACCTCACAAACACCGGCCTCTCACTGCATCCTTTATGAGAAAAATGGCAGCAGGATGGACTGGCTAATGAAGGAAAGAAGAACTAATAATTATTGAGTGGCTTTTACGAAGCAGATAGTACGCCAAGTGCTTTTATACACTGTCTCACTTAACATTGGCAAGGAGGCAGTCATTATTTATAGATACAGACGCGAGCATCAGAAATGTGCAATTTGCCTAGGTAACCCGGTTGGCAAGCGGCTAAATCAGCATTTAACTTATGTGGGTGTGACATTAAAATATCGGTGCTTCAAAAGTCAACATGGACGTTTGTATGTAAAATTCCTGTGCTGAAAACCTTCCCGTTTTCCACACTGCCACTAGTTCCACGACTGGCTTAGCCTTTGATAGGGTGGAGGGCTCCCTGCTGCGTCTGCTCCAGTGTTGTGCCACACAGAGCTAGACATTCATTCTGGAGAATGGGCGTGACCAAAATTCCAATGCAAGGAGTCAGATTAGCTGGGACAGGAAGGTATACTGCTCCTCTGTCTCCCTCATCTGCTAGCATTAACTATGTGTGATGTGACTTTGTCATTCACAAGTCTACCTCTAACTCTGTTCTTATGAAGATGATCCTACTTTTTCTATCTACTGATACTCTAGACTCAGTGCTTACTACCCATTTGCCAGATGGATGGATGCATGAATGACTGAGAAAGAAGGGGGCAGTGTTTCATATACTTGAATATTTCTCAAACTTTTATGACATTCTATGTTAGTGCTACGAATGTCACATCTTGTTCACTAAATAATTCACTAAAGCAGGATTCCTAAAGGTCCACACTAGATAATATTTAACGCTTTTATTTCAGTGGTTCTCAACTAGGGTGATTTTACCCACCCACCCCCTCCCCAAACCCCTGCCACCGAGGGGTAATTCAGCAATGTCTGGAGACCTGTTGGTTGTCACCAGTGCGGGTGGAAAGTGCAACTGGCATCTAACAGGAGGATTCTAGGAATGTGCCCAGCATTCTGTGTTGCCCGGTAGAGTCCCCTCCAAGACAAAGAATGTTGATAGTGCCAAACTTGAAAAGCCTGTTTTGTTTGATTTAGTGGTATATGCTTGAAAGCAATCAAACTGTGGCTTGTTTGGCTTTTTTCCTAAATTAATTCAGATTTTTGGCTAACCAGCCTGGCTTGAATCGCTTCAGTTTGTCTGAATTAGTGAGGAATGTCAGAAGTTTCCTGGGGACATATTTCCGGGCAGACCAGGAAAACTCCAGTGGTATTCACACTTTTGCTGAGGACCAACTCCTCTGTACATTCATTGACTAGCAACTGGTCGTCTACAACTCAAATTACATAATGAATCCGACACATAAATTATTTACCCAGATTTAATTCCAGCAATTGTTATCTTTTATTTCTTCCTCTGCCAGCTAATCTGGCTCCTTGCATTGGAATTTTGGTCATGCCCATTCTCTTGCTGCACTAAATTATCTCCATAACGTAGTATAAACAGAGCAAGCTTGTGTGTGATATGCTTAACTGTTAATTTACCTAATTAAACTAATTCAATTAAATCATTTACATCTTTTTGGTAACATGCCAGTTGATACCACAGCAGAAGTGGGATGTGTTAGGAGATGATTGTTCAGCAAATGAATGGAAAAAAAAAATAATGGAACACAAAATGAGACAACAGTCCAAATCTCTTGACTTGAAAATTAAATGATACTAAAAAAAAAATGCTCCTTTCCCAGGGTACTGCGATTAGCTATTTCTCTTAAATCAATTTTCTCTAGAAATTGGTATTTTAACATAGTAATCGCAATTTATTGTGTGAGAGAGATTTTAAACACTATTTATATGTTCGCATATTTGGTATGTTTAAGTAATGTGTGTTCATTCCCACATTAGGGTACGATTAGTGAAACCTTTTGCGGTGATAGCAAGACACGAACTGAGCAGATTCTTTTGAACGAAGCTGCAAAATAATTTTGCTAAATTACACAAATATCTTTAGGATACATACATATTTCATTTACAGTCATCATCTAAACATCCCTGTCATAGTGATAAATGCACAAAAGTAAATGTAAAACATTTTATGCCAATAAAAATCAACAGAAAAATCCCAGAAACTCCAGGCAGGAAAGCCTAAATAAATTGTCATCTTTGTAGATCCGCCATGGAGTCCACCCTTCAGCTGGTGATAGAGTTGTCACCTGTGGTGGCCCTGTGGATGCCCGAGGTTTTTGGGCCAGCATGGAAGATGGGCCAGCATGGTTCTGTTGCTCCTGGGCTTGGCCTGGTTGGGGAATGGCATTGCCTGGCAGGACCTGGTCTTCTCTTCAGGAGCACACGCCCCTGGGGCAAAATTGGAGGCCATAGACTTCCTTGATTTACCCAGAGTGAGTAAAGCCTTCGGTTCCAGAGAGCTTCAGTAAAGCCACAAATGAAACCAACCGAGACTCCCCCAACTGGAGCAGTCTCCTGAAGCCCCCAGTGCAGCTCCCCGGATTCCAGAGCGAATCACAGATAGACAGTGAGTCCTCTGCCTTCCTGGAGCTTCCCCACCAGGAGGAACATTTCCTCTACTTTGCTTCAGAGGTAAACAGGCAATATAGTTTGTCTTTGGGATGTTCCACATATCTCTACTTTAAATCCAAACATCATTTTTCTCATTGAGGAAACCCAAGGAGATAACTTACGGTAATAAAACAGAATGTTTTAAGATTGTTTTTCCATTTTGGAGGCCAACTGCAGATATGTTCCTCTTTTGACACCTGGACGGGGCAAATTCGAGTTTACAAGTAGCAACAACTCATATTGAATATCTGATACGGATCTTCCTCCCATCACTCATGCTAAACTTCTCTTTCAGTAAATACCAGATCCCTGAAGACAGGGGCCAACCTCTCCATCCCAGTCAGGCACAATGACTGACTCACACAACACATGAATTATTTCACAATTTACCTAGAGTAGAGAATTTTCCCAAGTCAGAGTCATCCTTCTGCCCAATGAAACTTTCCCTTCTCAACTTCCTAGTGGGTCAGGGGTGCCACGATCTCAGCTTAGGCCTAAACTTACTGCCCAGTGAATTAAATGCCCGAAGCACACTCATGATTTCTCTGTAAGACCTAGTGGTCCATCCTCTCATCGTCTCTTTCTTCCTTCCTCTTGGTCACTGGAGTCTTACTCCTGACTTTCTTGGCCTTCTCTGTGGTGCCCAATCTTCAGTGAATACTATGGATTTGAAGGAAAATGAAAAAATTGATATTTCTCCGGTTTAGTTTGCCAGAGTTGCCATAACAAAATAGCAGAGAGTTAGGTGTCTTAAACCACAGAAATTTATTTCCTTGCAGTTGTTCTGGGGGCTGGAAGTCTGCGATCAATTGGCAGGGTTTCTCCTGAGGGCTCCCTCTTTGGCTTGCAGATGGATGCCCGCTTGGTCTTCCCATTGAGTGTCTATGCCTTAATCTTTTCTCCTTATAAGACCATCCATCAGGTTGATTTAGGTCCCACCATGATGGTCTCATTGTAATGTAATTACTGAGTTAAAGGCTCCATCTCCAAATACAGTCACACTCTAAGATACTGAGGGTTAGAACTTCCACATAGAAAATGGGGGAGGAGAGACACAACTCATCCCATAATACTCTCCTTTGTCATTCAGGCACTGGTAGGAAAAATCATTCAGAATCCGTGGAACTTTGATGAGTACTACATAGCCACCACTGTATAGCTCAAAGAATAACTCTTCCTCTTTTGCTATGAGTGTGGGAACCCTGGCAGTGGCTGACAATGTCAGCTGCCTCCCCAACTCCCAGTCTCTCCTCTTCCTTTCCAGTGACGCTCAGTCCCCACCCTCCTCTGCATACTGCTGTACTGGTCTGGGTGGTCTTGGTGATCTTGTGCACTTGGCAGTGATTGGTTTACATCTGGTCATGTGACCCAAGGGGAAGAAGGGCTTCTGGGAAAAGATTTGCTCTTAAGAGACCTAGAAATAGGTGCTTCCTTTTCACCTCTGGATAGTATAGATCTTAGTATAAAACCTGGAATCTGCTCAGTGGAAGACAGTGAAGAGAGGGCAGGCTGGCACATCAAAGACAGCAGTACTACAGAGCAATGGGAAAAGTCCAGGTTCTTGATGACATCAATGAGCCACTAAATCCACCAATCTGAGAACTCACCCTATCACTAACCATGCTATATTAGGTGATACAAAATGTTTTCTTATATGGAAGCTAATTTGGAATAGATTTCTACCACTTTCACCACAAAAGCACCCTAACCCATAGAACTTACGCATCACACACCAGTCACATTTAGTGCCTCAGTTGCCTTATTTGTAAAGTGGAGGCAGTAACACCGCCTAGTGGCATTATTGTAGAACTCAAGGGCTGTTCGTCATGCTGAGTGCTCACTGTACTTCTTGCACCAATCTGGGGCTCTATAAACAAGCCATTACTAGTCTCCATTCTTCCAGGACCTCGCTGGTGCCTGGGACATCGCTCTACCAGAACCTTCTGCAGAGTAGCCCAGTGGTTCAGGCTGCAAATATTTTTGTTCACTGAACTATAATGAAACTCACTAAAGCAGTCTGCTATTTTAAGAATCTCTGCAACCCAGCTCATTTGTAAAGTAAAAACTAGTGTGATCTATTGACCTAAATGTCAACCATCTCTTGTCTTTAGCAAAAGAGCTGATGTTATTCTGTAGAAATTTCTCTTTCCTGAAATTGCTCACTAGGATGCACGCTTATCTGGAGCTGTCTAAAGCAGGACTTGCCTGTAATGTGGTCTTGCCTGGGACCACAGCCCACCAGTAAGAGTGCACCTGTCCCTACTCTGTGTTTTTGTCACTTCCCCTTCTCCTTTCCCCGCTGTCTTACACCACAAAGCCTAATATAGTCACTGTAATTATTTTAGTACAGCACTCTACTGGTGCTTGTCGACAACTACGTACTGAACAAATGTTTGGCTGCAGCAATTGTAACAGAGGACGAGAAGGGAGCAGCAATAGGAAAATGAACAGGGAGAAACTGGGACAGGATCTTCCTGGGAATTGTGCTGTGTGGCCTTTGTGCTTTTATATTCAACTCTGCCCAGACCTTGACTCGGGACGCATGTGGATGATGGGGCCACTGGGGGGCGCCCACATGGCCCAACCTGGACAGAACCTTGTATATAAATACATATGCACCTTACACAGCTGACAGTTTATTAAAGGCTTCGTCTGTTCTGGGACGATATTCCACATTTCATGAACTCATTTAATCACCATAATTCTGAAGGCATGAAGCCCATTTTATAGCTAAAGACACTGAGGATCCCGAAGGTAAAGTGACTTACCCAAGGCCTTTCACTTGCCTTGCTGGTGAAGAGAACAGCCCAAATTCAAACCACAGCCCACAGTTTTGTGTCCAGGGTGCAAGGGTCTGAGGGGTGTCCAGGTTATGCTGGAGGGCCCATAGGAATGGCGATCATCCTGCTAGATCTCTCCTGTGTGTGATCAACAAAAGAAGCTCTCGAGCAAAAGGTCTAATTGCCATTCTGTGGCCCTGGACAAACAGACATCTTGGCTCATTTTACCTATCTGAAAAATTACCACACTATTATCTTTCTCTTGAGATCATCACAAAAATCAGATGAGGAAAATCTACCAACGTACTTCAAATAGCACTGACAATTTCTCCCACCAGTAGGCCTACAGTAGGTGCTCAATAAATGAGAGATCAATCAAAGTGGGACCGAACTTACTTCCTTTCCTTAAAAAAAATCCTGCTTCCTTCTGCCCATGGTGTGATCGTCTTTTTTCACTTTTCTTTCTTTTGTTTTCCGTCCCCTTCCTTCACCCCAGCCAGCCTGTAACATACACACGCTCTTAAGCCCTGGCCGGCCTCCCCTCAGCAGGTACTAACTAACTACTCCCAGCCTGGCATGCGTGGGGCCGCTCACAGCCCTGGGCAGCCTGGTTGCGGTGGCCAGAGCTCTCTGGTGACAAATGGGATCTCTGCCTCTGAACTGGTGAGGACAATTAATCACCGGAGGCACTCTTTCTGCATATGTACAGCAAGGAGCAGCCTGACCCTCCCTGAGAGGCTGGGAGGCCAAAGCTTCCGGAGGGTTTGTTTGTTTGTTCCTTGCCTGCTTGCTTGTTTGTTTGCAACAGACAGACAAGAAGCAGGGGTGCGGGAACCCTGGGGAGAGACTCAAGGAGAAACATGAAAAGACTCCGAACTAAAAGGGAGAAAGAAAGATGATGAATGGTCTGGGCAGACAGTGGCTGTCCTGTCTGGCCTTTGGAAATCACATGAATGGGGATCAGCAAAGAATTTGGGTCAGAGTTACGAGAACCATTCTCCTAGTGAAAGAGTTCGAACACAATTCTGCAGCCAGAAACCCCTGAGCACATCTTCACATCACATTCACAGGCTGTGCACGCGCATATATGAGAGAGCCACTGTGTGTACCTATATCAACGAGGAAATACGTGTATGTGGGATGCTCGCAGGGAGAGATATATGGCTATGCTGCATGAGCTGCATCAGAATCAGCGCGCGACTCACAGGTGCTCGGGGTTATTTCTTTTTATCACCAAACATAACCGTGGGGAAAGCAGTCACAGAGCACTCTGAAGACACACCTTGAACACACTCTGCGTCCTCAGCACCAGAGTCCACTGCAATTGAAACTTCAGAGAAACCCAAGCCGGCGCCCTTCCCTTGCCCAGTTCTGCCCATATGCATAAAGATGTCAGCGTGTTGATTATTCTGATTAGACTTTTAGTGTAATTTACAGGGTCCGGCCATTGTGCCTGGATGTCGGGCTTGTACTCGCTGCCCTGACGATGCCATTTTTAAAATGTCAGCTCGGCCGTGATTCATGGCTGATGCTAGTGACATTGCTGCTGACCTGAAAGAGTTAGGCAGCAATGTTTAATTAAAGATAAAACAGAGAGAGGAGAATCCTATGGAAGTTTGAGGGCAAAACTCTAAAAGGACCAAATTCATCCCTGGAAAGATCAGCACCCCAAGACAAGGAAGAGGCACACGGAGTCCAGAGCATTTTGGCATATGCGTGGGGATGTGTGTTTGCCTGTCATTTCCGAGGGGTAAGGTCACCCGTAATGAGGGAGACGGGCTCTGGGATCCCACTCACCATTATTCCAAGGGCTCCCATCCCCTCCCTCTGCCAGGATGCCCTCAGAGGTGGAGCTGTCACTTGCTCTGGCTTCTGTCCTTACTGAGTGGGGCAGTCCTGCCCATTCTCAGCCCCCTGCCTGCAGGAAAACGTGGGGCACCGGCCGCCTACACCCATGTGACTGGCCTTGTGTGAGAAGCCTCATCAACCAGCACCTTTTCTAGAAATGGAAGTGCAGAATTTCTCATTAATAGGGAGGTCACAGTGGGCTGAGGTTTGAGACCTGGAGCCTGTCATTGTCCAGGCCTGCGGGAGTCAGGCTATTGTCTTCTAGGTCCCCCTTCCCCAGTGACCTCAGGGTCGGGGGCACACATGCTGGCCTTGAACTCTCCTTCTGTCTCTCCCACCATATTAATTACTATTCCCTTTGGTCAGGCTAAGAAAACAGCCTCGGCTGCATTAGTGCTAATTAAGAAGAGTGAGCTCGCCATTCTGGCAGCCTCCGTTGGTCCCTGTGACATTCAGGCCAGGAAGGGGCCCTGACAATCTTACTATGGCAGAAGAGAATACCTCCTTCCTGACAGGGTGAATGGTGCGATGCCCTCCCTCCAGCCCCCAACGGTGAGTTCACCTCTTCCATTATGAACGCATCTGCCCTCAGCCACCAGCAACCACAAGGACAGTGTGGGCTGGCCAGACACACAGGCGGGGGGCAGCTACATTTCCTTAAACCAAGGGGAGTGAGCAGAGCAAATGCAGGGTCATGTCCATTTCTGACTCCATCTGCTGCCTCCTTCCCCCTCACTAACATAAATAAATGAATAGACACAGAGAAAGAATAAATGAGGATCCTTCCATGTCATTATCCTGTAGACCTATCGCATTCTCTGGTTCAACCTACAAAGTTATCACTGGCTCATGACTAGAATCCAATGCTTTGGATCCCAGTAGGACTCTAGGCTCTTCTGCAAATATCTGGAGACACTTTAAGATCTTCTAAGCTGTCTTCTACTTCCTGCCTCCCACCATCCCCTCCCTATCATCTGTCCTGTGAACCGTCACAGCGGCTGCACGACGACGCCAGTTCCTATCTGCTCCCATCTACTCTCCCGACAGCCACATGAGTAGGCCACTCGTCCAGTTTCTGAAACACTTAGCGGATCCTGCCACTTGCAGAGGAAAACTCTCAGGGTCGTTTACTGGCCTCTAAACTGGGCAGGGACTTCCTTTTCCATCTTTTGTCATCATGAGATGCTCTATCCAGCAACTCAACCTTGTGATCCCGCTGCTTCTGCCTCCGAGAGTGCTGGGATCAAAGATGTCTGACAACATGCTTGTCTAAGTCTGGTTGCTAAAAACTAAAGTTTCCTGATGATCAAAAGTAACACAAGTATATCCACAAGCATTCTATTATTTATAGATCTAATTACTTATTGTTGGACATTTAATTAATTTCATTTTTTTCTGAAGTATAATGATGTGATTAGCATATTTTAAACTACAGTTCCATGATGTATTTCCTGAGAGAGAAAATCCTAGAAGTATGGTCAAAGGGATGTACTTTGATAAACACGCCCTTGACCTTTGGGAATCTGTACAACCAAGGAGGGGCCAGCTGATGGCCTGGAATAAGCTGGGATCCACTAACAGTGTCGATGGAGATGAGTCTCCGGGTGGGGAAAAGCAACTAGACCTTGGGGCTCTAATTCATCTCCACGTCTCTCCTTGGTTGGCAAGGGGCAGGCTGGGGTTTGAGTTTCATGAAAGCAGGTTTTCTCATACCAAGCACTGAGCCGATAATGGGTTACCTTGTGTGTCTGTAAAGTTCATCTTTAAGATAAAAATACATCCCCACCTAGATTTGAGTGAAGCTCCCTACCTAAGTGCAAGAAAATAGTTTGGTGGTTTCTAAACCTTTTATTATCTGACAGCTCTCTTTTCAAAAAATCTGGCACTCAGAGCAGTAAATGTATGGCCTCCATGGCATTGTTTCTCAGCCCTGTCCTGTTGGTTACTGCCCATCTTTTCATAGATCCTAGACTCCATGGCCCCTACTGACTGGAGTTAGCACATAATTCTGTACTCTAGTCCGTAGACTGCATATAGAAATACACAATATAAAATAAATCAGCCAGAACTAGACTGTTTTATCAAGAAATGAGAGACCCAGAACTTAAATCACTATCTCCCCCTCTGAAATGACCTTGAGAATCCTCACAGATAGTCACTGATCCAGTTGATCTGCTCCCACCTTTCCAAATCCTAGCAGTTCAGATTCTTGTGTCCTGTTAGTCACACAGTAAGAGATCATTCACAAACACCAGAGCTCCCATTTTCCCACTGTATCCCTCTTTGCCACAGGAGTCCTGTCCACTGAGTTGGGGTGTGAACAGGCAAGATGTGGGGGGCCCATGTCTGCTTTCACAGAGAGACCAGCCATAGAAAGCAACCAGCGAAACGGTGCCTGTGACTAAAGCTGTCTTGGATGGACTCATTCTTTTGGGTTCCTTTTCACCTTGGGCTACAAGAGGCTTTAGATAGGCATAGGCTTGATTGAAGTCACATTTAAACCTTCCCCCTATCTGGCCTGACATGGAGATGGACAAGTGTTATCTGATTAAGAATGCAAGGGCTGAGGGTGTAGTTCAGTGGTGGAGCAAGGCTCCAGCAGACACAAGGGACTAGGTTCCATCCCCAGCACCACCACCAAAAAAAAAAAAAAAAAAAAAATCACTGTTGTACCAGTAACCCTGATGTTGAGGATGGTCAGTCTTCCTGGGCCCAGTGAGATGGAGACCTGCAGACACAACCTTAAGCCAAGCCACAGGACAAGGCAGCTCAGCCACTGTGCTCAGAGGCCTGCTGCACCCCTGCTTTCTCTCCTAGCTGGAAGCAAGGGACAGACAGGGCCTTTCACTCGGCCCGAGGTCCTCTGCAGAGCACAGCATACAGGCAGGCCAGCGCCTGCTGCCATGGAGCTGCCACTGGGTATTACTATCATTCCAGACAGCAGCCTGTCCCCTGCAAAGAGAGATTTCAAGCCCCACAAGATCAGCCCCCCATCCCCTTGTTCTCCCAGCCTTATAAAAATAGAAAGAACACATGTTCCCATTAGTCACTTGCTTGAGGGTTGCTGTGGGGTATATGCAAGCAGCCTGTACACTGGAGCCAAATTTGAATATCATTTGCATCTTCCAGGTAGACAATGGATAACGCATCAAAAACACACACACGCCCCCCCTCCTCTCCCCCTCAGCAAGGCACCGAGTGAGGCAGACCAGATGACATTTCCTGGGAACAAGGCCTCTCGTTTGTATGTTTTCAAATCCACTTGATAAGGCCCCTCCTGGAGGCGGAGGCCCACCCCAGCTGGAGAGGCATTCTGAGAGGCTTTTAATTAAACTTCTGCTTGCCAAGAGTGGTTTGCATATGCACAGGAGAGACACGCTCCTGGGGGAGCCATCAAGACAGCCTCTGCCTTTGCTTCTGTGCCCTGAACTCTCTGTTATGGGCAGAAGCGTGACCTGTGCCAGCGATCCCTTGGAAGGGCCCAGGGGATGAGCCACACGGTGGGACAGGCCTCCTTTCTCCTGGTGGCTGAGCCCTGGCTTGAGGGCCACTTGTGTCACCCCCCCCACCCCTACCCTGGGAGCAGCAACCAGAGTAAAAGCAGGAGGGGACCAAGAGACACTAAGGTTATGCCACAGCTCAGCCAGAGGGAGAAAGCCCAGAGAAACCTTCAGACCCTACAGGTGGCTTCATTATTGACCAGCGTATCCCATCTGGGAGGGGAGCAGCCCCCAGAGCAGGATGCGTCCTCAGTGGATCTGACCTGCCTTGACCTGACCTTTGTAACTCTATCAGGACGCGTGGCCAGTAGTTATCAACTGTCGATAAACTGCCCAAACACACACTTTAATTCAGAATATGGGGAGGCCCCTCTATTTGCTGATCGATCTCGGACTTGCAAGGTGACAAAATGCAGAGTCCCTTGTCTTCTTATCATAATATCGAAAATATGTGCTGTGACAAATTGAATGATCTACACCTCTGGTCCCCCACTCCTGGGGGTCCTTAGTAAACACAGGACGACTGATTGAGATAACAGTTGAACAGGAGGCCTGTGGTGTTGCTCTAAAGAAACCAAGGCCCGAGAGCCACAGGCTAGACAACCAATTAGTCCATCTCACAAAGCTTATGCGCCAAAATCCTATGGAAGCAGGTCGCAGCTACCCTGCCCCGTTTATCTGGGTAATGTGAAAACAGTCCACATCTGTTTGAGTAATTCAGGCAAAAACAGACTTCAGAGACTTTACGATCTATTTGAATAGATATTTGTAGTCATCAGATTCTCCCTTTTACCCTTTTCTACTTGACCTCATGCTGGGTGCTTTTTTTTTCTTTTCTTTTTCTTCTTCAGGAAACAATTTTGTATTTTTGGAAGTGGGCAGATGACATATCTGGACTTGATCTCACGATGCAGGGGAGGCATCTAGGAGTGCTGGATCCGCTTCTGTTTCCCAGGTGCTGGGACAGTGGTGGAAGTCAGTAAGGTCAGAGACTTCCACAGGACCTCCAGATGGACCTCTTGGAGGCGACCATTCCAATTGGCAAAACAAGCAGCCTGGCTGACACTTCCTACTCAGTTGCCATTTAAATTGTCTGTAAGTTGCAGACAAGAATCACGCCTACCCCTTAGCTTTATGAGGTGGGTTAAATGGGAGAATTCCTCTGAAATGCTCAGAATAGTGTCTGGCAGGGAGTAGATAGGGCTCCTGTTAGCTGGTAGTAGTGATAGAATTTCCATGTTATTATGATTACAGAATCACCCTCATTATATTAAACTGGCTGAGCACATGGCACAATCACCAACTTCCAGATGCACACAGGTGGAATCTATACTGTCCTAGATCACGCGAGCATGAACAGTGGTACAAAAGAGATAGAACTGTGTTTCTCAGACTCAGTACTCTTGATAGATGGCCCCAGATCATTCTCTGTGGTGAGACTGTCCTGTATGGAGGCACCCATGCCCTCTACCCAGTAGATGCTGCCATGTATAATTTCTGTATAAATGACAGCATCATTCTTAGTTTTCTCACTAAGTCTGTGTTTACCAGTTTTTGGAGGATAAAAAAGTCCAAGTGGGAAACATTAATCGAAACGCTTCTCTCCCCACAGTGGTGATGACCTAGACATTGTCAAATATCCCCTGAAGAACAGATGTCCTCAGTGAGACCCTCTGAGATGAAGCCGTAGTCATGGGTCACATTTCCCGGGCTCATGCCCTCATGAGCTGCCTCAGACTCTTGGCCTCTGTTCAACTCGCCCCTGTCTCTACGTTGAGTCAGGCAGATGCTTGCAAACCAGTCACTCCAGCTCCTTAAGAATTTGCCATTTGCCTTTGGTCTGCTCCTGTTTGACAGGGACGGGTGCAGCTGGAGTCTGGGCCGCCCCTGTGGACCTTGAGGGCGCCTGCCTAGCACTGAGGTCTAAACAAAAGGGTTGTTAGCTGCTGCTGCTGCCCAAGTGAGCAGAAGTCCTCCATGGCCCAGGGAACTGGGTGATGGCGACACAACCTGCTGCTACCGTGGCTAAGCCGGCTCCACATGCTGTAAAGTTTGCTGCCATCAGCTCAATAGGACTGCGCCTTGCCCCATAGCACTGTGTTTTCTGGGACCTTCGATGCAGCGAAGCCAAGTGACATCCTAGCAGAAACAGGGATGGCTTCCTCTCTGTTTTTCTCTCTGCACTAGTGGACATGCCTTAAAATGAGCCAATCTTTTATCTGATGGTGGCACAGAGCTGTGTAAAGACAGGTTCTTTGATTCACGTCCAAGGAGGAGGCTGTCCCAAAGGACAAATCCAGGTGACACTGACTCTTGCGTTCCAGATCTGGCCTTCCCTCTATGGATGGCTTTTGATGGATTCAAGGAGTCTCACTTCTCTTAGACTGCAGCTTCCTCAGTCTTTTGGCCAAAAGGCTTTGGGGAGAGCTAGAGTTGCTAGTCACTCTCACACACCCGCCTGAACTTTTGCTGCATAAGAATCACTCAACTTCTTGCAAATAGCAAAAACTTGACTTTGAAGTAATACATTATTTTGCAGATAAAAAAAAAAAGAAGAAACCCCTACAGCCAGAGAGACGAAATGACTGGGTCAAGGTCATACAACTAACAAGCAACAAAGGTAAGAACAGGGTGTTTGATTCCCCTTCTAATGGCTGTCTTCACATCGCAAACTACAAAAAAAATTGTTGTCAACATCAGCAAATTAGCTTCAGGAAAGGTGTTTTAAACCATAATGCCTTTTTAGCCAGCACTGTAATGCGGGTTCTCATCTATGAATGTGGAATGAAATTGAAGCTTATCTCTTCAAGCACCAAAGCACTGTTTTTGTTTTAAATATTTCAATAAAATATTTCTAAAACATATTAAATAAAGATCTACTAATGATTCCTTTCTAATCATATCAGTGTACGTTTTGTGTTGTATCTTTTTTTTTCTGTAGACCCCCCCATGACTTTTGAGGTTTTTATTTTGTTTCAAATAGTCAAAACTACCTACCATATACGATTTCTATATAAATGAGAGTCATGATGAGTATTTTTGATAAGTCTATGTTTACCAGTTTTTGAAGGATAAAATGGTCCAAGTGGTAAACGTTAATTAACCATTCTGTAAGTGTGTCTGGTTCACAATTTTCCCCCACTAAGCATTAATGTCTGTTAATTTTTCAATATATCTGCAGACTAAAGTAGTCCTTGAAAATTTTTCTGTAGTCTTTCTCAAAATTACATCACTTTTTTGAACCAATGGACATGAAATAAAACTGAAAATAAGAACAACAGTCTTATTCAATATAACCTTTGACTTTTTATTTGGCTTTGTGTGTTTGAGTTGAATATTCTAATTGAGTTTGATTGGAAAGACAAGTGGTTCTGGGATTAACCTACACCTAAGAAATGACAGATCTGGGCCCATCAGTTTTACATCTGGGGTAGGGGAATGTCACAAGTATATTTGCCTGATGCTGTGGTTCCAGTTTGTCACCCTCCCCCATGCCTACAATTCTTAACTCCAGAGAATTCCATCTCATCAAAAGAAAGTGTAGAATAAGCCTTGATGACATTATCAGAAAGTCAGACTAACAATAAATAGGGCAAAAGTGGGCTTTTCCCTGGGAAAGATGTTTCCCTGCAGAAGTGTGGATGCTGATAACATGGCCACTGGCTCAAATAGTCTCAGCCATTTGAAACAAAACAACCATGAAAGATGAAGATACGAAATGCATTACCAGATGCATACAACTAGATAAAAGAAATACTCATCTAGACGTATTTTAATTTCTAACAGACTTGTTAGCAGGAAAAAACAGTAACTATCAGGTACAAATCACATTATTCATCCACACATGATCTCTGGGTTGAACAAAACTCGAGTTAAAAAACTCCTGCGTTTTCAAACAGAAAAATTGCAATCTAATTTTGTTAATAAGTCTTAATTCTCTTTACTAAATATGCATAGAATTTTCAGAATCTCAAACACTTTCCATATTCTCAGATTTCTCTTGGAAATGTGAGAGTAAAATGTATGGTCATTTCTCCTCCGACTGCATCTCCAATCTCCCTCCACACACACTTCCCACATGCCTATGATTATGTTCTCCACTGGAGAGGCGATCAGAGGCACAAAACAGCAAAGGAAGTGGTAGCCCAGAAGCAGAGACAAAGATGATAGAGCTTTGGAGGAGGGAAGCCAGTGGCTTCGATTTGCTGAGGACGCTGCAGACCCAGAAGTGACAGAATGCTTGGAAGGAAAGGCGGGGGATTGGGATCCAAAAGCAGATCTGCCTCGAATCCTCATAGATACAGCCTCTGGGGGTTTTCCCTTCCACTCAAAGTCAAAGGAAATTAATAAAATTCAGCTTTCTCTTTCCCAGAAAATTCTCCAAGGGTCTAGCATCAGCAACATGGGTGGGGGAAAGAATCCATCAGCTTTGTTACTCGCTAGAAAGTTAGAGGGTCAGTCAGCAGAAGGGTGCTGCTGACAGGGCTCCTTTGTCCAACACACCACTCGACGATTAAATGCAGTTTGGAATATTAACAAAGTCACCCGAGAGATGAATTAGTGGCCCCGTTTCTCATCTCATCTTGCCACCTTTGAGCTCCAAGTGGTATTGCAGTTGACCTTCATCTTTTGATGGTGACTATTTAGAAATCACGGGGATAGATCCTCAGAGGCAGTTTATGTGGACTTCACTCACACCAGAGTGCACCTGTGGGAAAATGCCTATGTGTGCAGAGGGGAGACCACTGTACTACCTCTCTGTGCTACTTGTTATTTCAGTCCCTGTGTGATGTACAAAAATCAACCTGCAATTATACAGTTAGACTGAGTGTACACTTTATTCATTCGTGTTTATTTTTGTCACCAGTCACATTGCTTACTGCAATATGAAGGCTGTTAGTCTACGTGGTTCATCCTTCCTTCCCCCTTTCCAGGCATTTTGCTGATCTGCTTTGATTTCTTTTTAGCAACCTGCTGATTCTTCCCTTTAAGGATGCTCCTTGGAGTGTGAGGGACTCAGAGGTGTGTGGATTGCTGAAATTGGACTTACATGGAATAGTTATCTTGAAAAGCTGAGGTCTGTAAAAGAGGCCCCTGGCAGCTGACTTGGAGGGGCAGGAAGGGGAGAGGAGACCAAAGAAGAAGCTTCAGGAAGAGGCTGACTTGTGGGCAGGGACCGAGGTGGAGGAAGGGGTGAGGGGTGAGGGAGAGTTAGGAGTGTTCGTGTTATTTATAAGTGCACAGCATCTAAGTGAGGGTATGAGGGTGTGCTGATGGGTGTGGCCCACAATTTGAGGAATAACCACAGTGTGTTTACTGAATCCCCAAACTGCCTGGCATCAGCCCACCTGATCATCCAATGAGTTTCCCAGAAGCGCAAATCAGAAAGTCAATAAGACACCACCAGTTTCCAAATTCGATCTCATTGCACATAAACTGAAAGTCTGTACAATCAATAGTGCGTGACTGAATCACAATCTGAATGCAGGGTAGCAACACCTGGACAAGCGAGTGCATCCAAGAGGTGTCTGAGTCAATGACTGAACTCCAAAAATTTTAAGTGGGATGAGGTCATAAATTTTGGAGTGGGAGAGTGAAAATGAAAACAAGAGCGAAGGTGTTGTCCATCTGCTTTTTAAATAATGGATCCGCTCAGCACCAGTGAACCATTCCTGGTTACCCGCATCTGCCACAGAAAATCTCCAGCAGCTCCGAGCTCTGAGAAAGGGAGTTTCCTCAACTCCCTTTCTGACTGATGGAGAGTTGAATTTCTAAATTGGGAAAAGCTACTATTGATACATAGTTGTGTCTGCCCCTATGTACTTCATTTATTTGTTTTGTTTTGTTTTGTTTTCTTGTTTTTTTGGTGCTGGGGATTGAACTCGGGGCCTTGTGTTGCTAGGCTAGTGCTGTACTCCTTCAGCTAAATCCCCAACTGCTACTATGTACTTTAGCAATGGTTCCAAGGAGATGTGTGAGGCTAATTCCAACTCACTAACCACTATTTTGGAAGTAGATGAACATTTTCCAGACCTAAGGGAACCATCAAGTTCAGTTTTTCACATGGATTTGAGAAAACTCATCAGTATCTCAAAATCTGTTTCACTGAACAAACTGTAGCAGCTCCCGCATGCATAAATATCACTGTTCTGCCCTCATCTGCCCCTCCCCTTTTATTGCTCTCATATTAGTAGATTAAAAGATCAGAAGTGCCAGCTTTTAGCAAATAGATTCATCTTTAGTCACAAACAGATTTCCATGAGAATGAACACAAAGTTATTAGAGGAGAAAGATAAGTCCATTACATGTAGGTTAAGCTTCCTGTCTGATTTCTGTTAGCCATGCCCTGATTTCTTTTAAGCACTGGCAACACATTCATTTTCCAGGTTTATATGGGGGATCGTATGTATCTAGAGTGCCGTTTAGAGGATTACTAATTTACTAAATGGTACCTCAGCGCCCTGAAAGAGTTAATTCTCTTTCAGGAGATAAGCAATTTATTTTCTATTTAGCAGCAGGATAAGGCCCACTGCTTACAAATGACTATGAGTCCCTTAGAGAGATGGATAGAGAGATGCTATATAAATACAGGGTATAATAATGATAATTATCATAATGTCAACTCATGGTATTATCTTTATACATATCCTTTCCTAACCCTTCTCTGAAAGACCACATAAACATTGCGAGCACCTTGTCACTTTCACATTTGTCTTGGGACTATTGGATGCCAAGATGTGCTGTATTACCATAAAAAAAAAAGTCCATTTAACTAACTGGTCAATCAACAGATGTTCCCCAAACCCCACAACTAAACAGAAAACACAGCCTCCCTAAACAGAACTAAACCGAAAACCTGCCTCCCTAGAGCTACCAATTTAGTTGGGGTAATAAGCAAATGCCCAGCCAGAGGTAATTATGTAGGCCAATAGAAAGCTCATGAAAGTCCAGGTCAGGGGAAGGAGAAATCGGGCATGTCATAAAGCAGCTATCACGGGCCATGGTACACGGGGAGTCTGTGACAGAGCACATCGTCACCTGGGTTCAAATCCCAGCCCTGCCGTGTACTAGCTCTGTTATTTTCGTTAAGTTACTCAACTTCTCCAAGTCTCAGTGTCTTCAAAAGCCACTGATTTGAGATGTGAGGATTAAACAAAGCTATGTCTGCAAAAATACTTTGGAATTGGAAATGTGCTACCCAACCACAACTACAAAAATCTGTCTAAGATGTATACTTAAAAAAAGATGGAAATGACAGGCAGCAATGTTTTATGTGCACGGAAACTTTCAACACTCAGGGCCTTGGGCTTCACTCCTAAGAAGAGTCCGGGTCTAATTCTCACTGAGGGAGGCCTGGATAAGGTAGGGAGGGGATGACAGTACTGAGGCAAGGCACATCCTTAGGAACCTGAAGCAGTGAGCTTGCAGGGGAGGGATTTTAAAGATTGCTTAAAAGAAAAGATTAGTTTGTGAGCTGAGCCAGGTCCCTAACAGAGACTCCCTGAAGTGAAGGCAAGGGGAAACGACAGAATATCAGGGGAAAAGACTCAAGTTTGTTTGCCGAGGCTGCTGCTGTGTCAAAGTATCACAGGATGGGATTGTTTAACCCACAGAAATGTACTGTATCACAGTCCAGAGGCTGAAAGTCAGAGATCAAGATGTAGGCAGGGTTGGTTTCTTCAGAGCCTCTCTCATATGCATGTCATGTACCTGTGTCTTCTGGTCTTTCTTCTGTATATATCTGTATCCAAACGCCTTCTTTTTATAAAGACACCCATCATATCAGATTAGGACTCACCCTCATAGCGTCATTTCAATTTAAGAACTTCCATCAGACTCTCTATCTGAGTACGGTCACATTCTGCTGTACCAAGGATTAGAGCCTCCACATATGAATTCTGGAGGAACACAAGTCAGCCCATAACAACAGGTACATTTCCAGAGGAACTTGGAGATTTACTTGCTCTGACAATGAAACATGAAGAAGGGAAGGGACAAATCTGCGAGCATACAGAGTAGTCCAAATGTTTAGTGATGTACCTGTAAGATTTGAAGATTAAGGAAGTGCTTTTGTGGAAGGAAGTTACAGAGATGCGCTTCTGTGTATACATTTTCCTAAACAAACAGACAATCCTCTTTCAGGGAATAATCAGGGCTTTTGGATATTATAATAATGTTTGAACTCTTCCTTGGATCATTCATGTAAACTTTTCACCGAAGATGATAGTTTCTTCTCTGTAAGACTGCACAAATGGGTGCTCCCTGAGCTCACTTAGAGATCTGCTCTGATGATTTATCACTCTGTCTCATAAGAAGTTATTTATGATGTCTGACCAAAATTTCCTGCTGAGGGAAGCCAAGTTCAGCATTTCGAGATCTTGTGACTATTCTCTTTCACTCCATCTTTGAGTCTATCTTACTCTCTACCTTCTTTTCTCTTTCCCCCATCTAGGAATATGGAGAATAATTATTCACAGAAATTTCACTATGTATTTGGGGAGTTATGTCACTTTTTGGCTTTCTTTTATTTTAGCCACATAAATATAACACATTCTACCAACATCACCACCTGACACCTTAAACTTCGTTTTTCCACACTGAAATATAAGACAAAACACTCAGGAATTTTAAAATAATGATTTCTAGTGTGGCTAATTTTGTCAAGTATCACGAGGAGAACAAGTTGTAGTACTTATCACATGAATTCACATACATATTTTATCCCTTGGGTGGGACTTCTGAAGTACACTTACCCATTGAAATTCAATTTTCTTTATATACACTTTATATGCAAAATAGCTGATTGGATTCCCTTGACTTTGTTGAATTAAATAATAATTTTTTCTCCACCTTAATCATTGAGTTTGGAGGTCTTTTTTAGTGTTTTCCTCTGGGAGTTAAGAGTTAATGTGACTCACCACTTTTAAAACACCAGTCCAGATAGTTCACACAGAGGAAAGGGATGGATTTGCGGGACTCCCTTCAAATATGTGGCATACATAGCAGTCAAAAGTCATGCCCTTTCTAAATTCAACCCAGTATGATATCTTTTTAAAAGAGGATTATTTGAAAGTAAGGATTTAGGTGAGTAGATTTCTGTAGTGGCTCCCATAAGAACTATGTGATCCTTTGACGTATGCCAGATAGGAACTGATGGGCACACTTACCCCCTGAACACGCTCAAGTGCAATGTTCACACAGCACCCATGCAACATACACAGTACACATTTACTATGTCTGTGACCTGTGTCTATGCTACCCTCTTATAACAGTCTTTTCAAACATGTATATAGTTTCCTTCCATACCCATGGGTTCAAGGTCTGCAAATTCGATGAACAGCAGATCAAAATCTAAAAGAAATACTGTACTAGACAGGTTCAACACTTTTTCTTGTCATTATTCCTTAAACAATAGACCAGAAAGCTATCTGCCTGTTATTATATTGTGTTAGGTATTGTAGGCAGAAGAGATGACAAAGGAAGAGATGCACAGGATGTATGTGAATAGCTATACCACTTTCCATAAGGGACTCGAGTATCTGCAGATTCGGTATCCGTGGGTACCCTGGAACAGATCTCTTACAGATACCAAGGACAGCTGTATAATGAATGTAATTTGTGTGAGCGCATGCATGCGTGTGTGTGTGTGTGCATGCGCACGCGTGGGTGTGTATAAAATTCTCTCTATACATTTCTGTTTTATGTCATATATAATACATATGCTAAAATAACTCTCCTTCATTGACTAAAACTCTCTCTTACCTTTTCTAAGCTCTCACAAGATACTTCCTAATTTTTAGATAGGTGCATCCATTAAGTTTGAACAGCTAACCATACCAACTAGAAGGGATCGACGGTCAAGGTCTGCACTTGCAATCAAGTAAGAGATCACCCAAATGGAGCCATCTGAACAGCCCTGAGAAGATCCTGCTTATTCCCAATCTCATTCTGTCCAAATGCCAAGATACCCGAAATTCACAGTCATGTAGTACACCCTGGCCCTCTTCCCTTGGACTTTACCATCTCACAGCACAATGGCCCAAATTACAATATCTGGAGCCCATGTCTCATTGAGACCATCTGAGATGGATACGATGCCTGCGTGTGACAAGCAGCAAGTGAGAAGGAAGTAACACAACCAGGAGCAGGTGTCCACCAATGAACTACAGTCATCAGGGTACAAATACACCAGCTCCCTCTCCTCCTCAGCAGAACAACTCTGAAACATGCATTATCTACTCTTTGCCGAGTTTTGTCGATGAGATCAAGTCCCAGTTGCCCACGGTGGCAATTTGTTTGATGAAGTGCTCTTTATTGGCACCCATTTCTCTCTCCCTTTGGTTCTTCATACTTTTCCCTCTGCCTTCCCCTACTTCTCTCTTTCTTCCTTACATTCCCAGTTCCTGGGATCACCTTAAAACAGATGACTTTCACTTGCATTCTTGCCCTGGGCTCTGTTTCTGAAGGAAGCAAAATGAAGAGGCATAATCATTCATTTGGCATAGCAACAATATTGCTACTGAAATGTGAAAGCTCACATTGGAGCGGATGATAGTGGAGTGGATTTGGATTACAGATTCTCTTAGCTCCAATATCTTTTAAAAGGAACAAGAAGAAGTGGAAAAAAATCAAGAAAAGGCTTATCAGCAATAGTCAAAGAAAATGGTAAAACCTCTAACCATAAACTTAGAAAAATATCTTCCAGGAAACATGGAAAAATGATTTTGGTATGCTATGGTTTTGATTTTTACTCTATCCTGAACTTCAGAGTGGACAGAAAGGGATAGAGAAAATATTTAGAATTTTTCTGAAATACCTCACAGCTTAGAGAGAAGCAAACTGAAGGAGTGCCAAGGAATGTTGAGTTGGGTCATGGATCTTGGTTTGGATCTTGAAGTCCCCTAAAAGCTCATATGTTGAAGGCTTGGTCTCCAGCCCTTGGGGTTATTGGGAGGTGTTATAATTGTAATCTAGACTATCACCCAAAAAGTTCATACTGAGCAGATCACAAGGGCTCTAACTTGATCAATGGATTAATCCACGGATGAGTTCATAGCTCAGTAGACTTACTGGGAAGTGAGACCCAATTGGATGAAGCAGGTTACAAGGGATGTAGTTTTGAAGGGAATAGTTTATCCCTTGTCCCTTCCTCTCTGGTTCTTTTTTCCCTCTGCCTTCTCTACCACTCATTCCTACTTCTATGATATTCGACTGCACCAAAGGCTAAAGTAATAAATCCAGCAGGCCATGGACTGAAATCTCTGGAACCATGAGCCAAAATAAACCTTTATGCCTTTAAATTCTGATTCTCAAATATTTTGCCACAAAAATGGGAAGTCAACCTTATATGAAAGGCAGTGAAACTTTTAGGAGATGAGGCCTAATGAAAGGAAGTTTGATCACTGGAGACATGCCCTTGTAGAGAATATTAGGACCCTGACCATTTCTCTCTCCATATGTGCTTCTTGGCCATCACGAAGTCAGTGGCCTTCTCTGTCACATGCTCCCTGCCATGTTGATCTGCCTCACCACAAGCCTAAAGGCAACAGGGCCCCAAACCATGTACAAAATCTCTGGGGCCAGGAGTCAAACTTTTCCTCCTTTTAGCTTGTTTTTCCTAGGTATTTTGTCACAGTAAGACAAAGCTGGCTAACACAAGTCAGAAAAGTGATTTTAAGAGTAGAAGCCTTCTACTTAGCAGTATAAAACCTGAGACTCTCACTAGAGGCAGGATAACTGCTGGGGTCCAGTTGTTTGGAAGGAAGGTTCCACGGCAATAAGTTATGTTTCCAAGTAGGTGGATTGAACTCTGGTGAATGACACTTAACACATTTCCAAGAGAAGGAACGAAATCTCTGGTTCTCTGAGACTTAGCCTATTATCAGAATATTCCTTCCCCCAAAGGTCTCAGAATACATCCATCAGACAGGACACATCAGGCTGCTGCTAAGAGAAAAGACATGTTTCAGATGAAGCAGAAAGATGGTCAAGAAGATTTTTTCCAGTGTCTATCAGCACAAAGAGCTCTGTCTAGAGCTCCACATATTAAGCAAAAATGAGAGAAACACATAAATAACAACATGAAGGGAATTCCATTTTAAACAATGGCAAATGATCCTTTTGAACTAAACCTTCTGCTGAAAACAACTTCACATGCCAGATAAAATAGTAAAAAAGCATTAAATGTACTGAGGAATACATGAGTAAAGATTGTTTTCTTTCAGGGTTCTGGCAATTTCTTTGGTTTGATCAGCCCTCTGATCTCACATCAGTTCCTCAATACATAGCTGCAGAGCCAGAGCCAGCAATTTGGATTTTGGTTTTGATAGCCTTGTAGTATGCAAGAGATACACATATCAATACCTAGAGTCTGTCCAGGGTGACGAATACGCAAAAGACTTCCTTATATTAAGCCAGGATCTTAAGAGATTGCTCCTTAAGGATAAGAAAAAGAATGTAAAAATAGAATGTGGCATATGAGAGATGAAATACCTAAAATAACATAATGACACAAAAAAGACTGTGAAGCTTAGGATACCAACCGAGGATCAAAATATCATTACAGCACTAATACATAGGTTAGCACAGGTGACATAGTAATAGGTAACATAGAACAGATATAATTTAAAATAGAATTACTAGCATAGTGACAAAGTTTGAGTAAATCTTAGTGAATTAAAGGAAAACAAATAATAAAGAAGGTAATAGAAAAAGAAAAAAATAATGTCCCTGGAACAGAGAATTCAACAGATGGGGAAAAAAAGATATATAAGGTCAAAGAATGTGCCTTAAAAGACACACACACACACATACCTCCAATGGCACAATATATTATAGGAAAAGCTGAATAAATTGCCTGATTATAAGGATATCCTGCTTTGAAAACATTCCTTAATTATTCAGGGAGAAAAATCAAATTCTCTCTAAACAGAAAATTTAGATGAGTCACAGTCTTCACAATCATTTATAATTCTACAGGCAAAAAAAGTAATGTTTATAAGGTTCTAAAGAAAAAAAATATACTGCATAGAATATAACACCCAGTCACAAAAGTAAGAAATTGTAATGTGAAGTATTGCACCCATGAGCCCATTTAACAACTAAACAACATATTACAAGATGTGATTAAAGAATATTACTCAATGCCAGAAGACAATGAAGGTCTATAAAGTTTTGAAGAAAAGAATGTGTGATTCCCCGTATTTTATACCCAGCTAAAATGTTCTTTTATTCATTTATGTTACCTTTTATTTCATTTTTAATTCTTTCACAATGCACGTTAGGTATAAAGGCAATAGGGATTCTCACACATGAGAAAAATTAAAATACGATTAACTACAAATCTTCTAAAAGGTTACTTAGAGCAGAATGGTGATCACTAGAGTTCAGAAGTGGAGGGGCAAGGGGACAGAGGGAGGTTGCGTATCAGGGACCAAAGTGCATATTAGAGGAAAAAGTTCTAATGTCCTACAACACAATAGCGTGACTACAGTTCACAAAAATTTATTATATATTTCATAAAGAACTAGAAGAGACAAGTTCAACACTTCCCAGAACAAAGAAATGATAACTCTTCAAAGAAAGGGAAAAGATAATCATCCAGATTTGATCATTACACAGTGTATATACATACTGAATGATCACATTGGGAAAAATTCTACTTGAAGATAAAATCCACCCAACTAAATAATAATCAAAAATATAAAACTGAAAAACTGAGGCTTTGGATCTAAAATATAAATATGGAATCATATTTAAAATAGAAATATAAATACCTGACAAAACATTGTTTATCGTTTCAAAATAAGACCAGAAATGTTACAAACCACAACAAAGTAAAATAATTACCAAGAAATATTAGGAGATGGGGAAGGAAGTCAGGCAGCTGTGTGCTAACTTTCTCATCTTTGAAGCAGGGGGCAGCCCGTACTGTTCAGTGCTGAAACATGCAATTAAACAAAAATGGATGCAGACCATGTTTTTCCCTAATTTTTTTCTGAAGCTGAGATACTTTTAAGAACTGTATTCCCATGAGAAAATATTATTTTCGGAGGATCAGAAGTTCAGTTTCTTCATTATAATTTTCTGCTGCGTTCTAAGAATACAAAGTCTAGTACCATTAAATTTGATACTTCCAATCTTTGGCATACAGACTCTCTTTCTAAAATTTAATTGACAAGTTAAAAATTGCATATATTGCAGGTGTACAAGGTGATGATTTGCTTTTTGTATTTATTGTGCACTGATTACCACACTCCGATGAATCAACATATTCATCACCAGCCGGAGTTGCCATCTGTGTGTGTGTGTGTGTGTGCGCATGTGTATGTGTGTATGTCTGGGAGTTGCCATCTGTGTGTGTGTGTGTGCATGTGTACGTGTGTATGTCTGAAGACACTTAAATCTGTCCTCTTATCCAATTTCAAATAAATAATACATTATTAGTTGCTGTAGTCACCATAATCCTTTTTTAAAAAAATCTCAGTTTCTATGACTCTCAGGTTTTCTGTTTCCATCTATTGCTTAGTCTCTCTTTTCTTTCAAACAATACATGATAAATAAATGTTTGGGAAAATGTTCATCAGTTCAGAGAGGACCATTTTGGGGTGGTAAAACTTTTAGTAAAATCATCTTTTCTTCTTTGTACTTTACCATTTTTAATTTGTATAGTAGACATGTGTGATTTTTACCAAAACAAAGTCATTATTCTACGAAAATTAGGCTTCTAACACCTTGTTATGAATGCATTTGTTATTTTCCACAGTATGGAAAAGGAAAGTAAAAGCCAGAAGATCCCAAGAGCCCAGATTGAGAATTGGGGCAGAAAAAAGGGGGAAAATATGATCATAGAAGCATCATGTTCATCTGTATTTATTTTTCATAATATTGCCTATAGTTTCAAATCAAAGAGTGAACATTCAACTTTGCTCCATTTTTTAAAAATTGTATTTTCTCTAGGAGATCTAGCCTCTTAGGAAGCAAGGGATCTTTTCCTTTTAACGTGTGCCAGATTTCTAACTCTTATTCCCAGATATTTTAATTCTCGAGGTTTTCTGAGCACGTCAAAGGAGGTCTCGCCAATGCCTGCCCTTCTTTGCAGATTAACAGCTTCTGCCATTAGTAAATTGGAAATTCCTTCTCTCATCCCTCTTAGAGTGGGGGGTCTTTCTCTTAATCGTACTATGATTCTCATTTCTGCATTTTCCTTATTAATGCAGTCTCTAAAGTATTTGTATTTTTCTTGGCTGCTTCAGCCTTCTGTTGAGTTTCATGAGTATTAAATGAAATAGATTATCTGTGAAACAAAGCAAAGACTCTGCCTTCACTAATGAGGATACAGAACCTCAACTCACAAGCCAGACACAGATAGACGAAGAATACACGTGTCATCCTCTGTGTTCCACTTAGTCCTGATATTCTCACGGGGTCACAGAGTAGACACCTGGAGCAACCATGTTCATGTGGGAGAGATGAGACCAGGAGAGACTGCAGAGCTTTGGGCTCAAAAACAATAGGCGTCTGAACTGGGGATCCCTCAGGATGTGATCCACACTTCGGGTCTCCAGTGAGAATGCACTGGTCCTAGCAAGTGGAAGGAGGCAGGGCAGATCCACACATACTGCTTTGAACAGAGGGCAGCAAGCAGGCAAGAACCCCTAATATGCAATTCCTTTAGGCTACTTGGTACTAGAGTTCGGGTGTATTTTAGTGGCACTAAGTAATGAAAAGGTTTTCTTCTCCCCACTAGTTTGCAAATCTGTAGCTTCTCCTATATCTAGTCCTTAATGGCACCTGGTCACTGCATTCAATAGCCCACTAATACTGAGCAGCACCCTATTTCTAATGGCAAAGTGAATTTACAGATGCATTCTTGTACAAGGCAGCATCAGTATGTTTGATATTAATGAACAATTAACACAGTTGGCAGAATGAATCACTTACACTCTGAATGTTTTCAGCATTTTCTAAATTATTATTTTGCATATTATATTATTTGGGTAAGGTTTTTGACTCCCTTAAGTATTTCTCTGTTGCCTGTGAGATGATGCCAGATGGGAGAGCCATTGGATTTTAGCCATAAAAGCATTACTTTTTAAGTCTGTTACTTTACAACAGACCTAAATCTGGGAGAAAGTCACAATTATAACAATAATAATAAATAAATACGCATGCTGATCATATTTTAGGAGGGAATTATTCCATGTGACAAGCCCAACCCCTTCACTGTAAGAACCAAACTCTGCTTGAAAAATATCAAAGCTTCCACTGGAGTTGCCATGGGGCAAATAGACTTATGTACAATTCAGAATCATTTTGAGAGATGGGGGCTGCACACTGCATTTAACTTTCAAAACATAGTGAGTAGAATGAGCTCGATGCTACACAAAGAACTCCTGGTTTCTGGGATAAACACATGGGAATCAGGGTTAGTGTGAGAGGTAGAAAAAGGAGACTAAAGATTATGAAATTCAGTCACATTTCAAAATTTTCTGCTACAATAATTCACTTTATGTAGAATTAATGTGTCTGATTGAACGTTTGTGCTGTAATTTACTTATAATTAACATTTTATGGTGAACAGATTTTACCATCTCCTTCATGCTGTGAACTCTAAGCCATAGGTCAAAAAATAGAGATGAAACAGATAAGCACAAAATACTCTTACTGAAATATTAATGAGATTTTAATTTACTGCTTTAAAATACATCTTTCATCAACATCTGTATATAAAAATCAGTACTTTATTTTAATTTTTTAATCACATTAAAAATAAAATGAACTGTTCTAGCTGGCAGAAAGACACTCGAAAATCTAATGCATGCAGGCAAATTCCAGGTAGCTAAAACATTTTTCCAACTTGTTTAGGTGCCAGAAATACTGTCTCCTGAAGCCAAGAATCTCTTCCCAACTCACCAGTACATTTTGCTATGGAATAATTTCTTCAAAATACTAACCCTAGAAAAACAATTCCTGCTCTCAAACTAAGCCCTGGAGAAGAAAAAAGCTAGGTGGTACTTCATTTATTAGATTTATTCACCTTAAGGGAGAGGCTGAGGTTTTAAAACACAGCCTCAGGATTTCCAATAGAGTGAGGATTTGGGTGCAGGGAACATTCGTTCAATACTGAATTTTTCACGTACCAGCGCCTTTTCACCAATGGCTACCACTTTCATTAATGCACTGGACATAGTTTCTTCTTACATATTCTTTAATTTTTCCCCGAGGGGTCACTTTTGGGCCACTTTGTTACATGTTTTCATTATATCTAGTCCTTTCCTCTTGGCTAGACTGACCATGATTGCATGCGTGCATGTGTGTGTGTGTGTGTGTGTGTGTGTGATGTCAGAATGTGAACTCTTAGACAATAGTACCACATTTGTATTGTCCCTGGCTACTTGTAATTGGTGGACTAAATGGTTGTTGATCAAATGATTTATTTAGTGGATTGGCTCTTGACTCTCTAGAGGACATGAAATCCAATGTGGTTGCTTATTTCCCAAAAGGCTGCCATCAGTTACTTCCATTATCTGTTCCTCCAAAGAGAGGCAGAGTACATTGTCCTATCCCCTCAATTCTGACCCAGCCTGTGACCGATTTGTCCTACTGTGTGTGGTGGCAGTGCCACTGAGCCCGGGCTTTAAGAGGACTGGGAGGTATTTCTCCCTTGGGACTTTTGCTCTGGAGGGTATAAACCGCCGCTTAAGAAGTCTCACTGTCCTGAGGCTTTCCTACTATGGAGTCACTCAAGCTAGTCACACGAAGAGCTTGCTCCGGAAGGTGGAGGAACACTAGCCATCCTCAGTGGTTCTAGCCATGCCAGCCCAAGTGCCCCATGAAGGAGCCATCTCGGGCATGTTGGGTGGTCCATCTCAGAGCCCATGTGGAAGAGTCTCCAGACTCAACGCCCCTGTCTAGGTGTCCTCACCATTTGGGCCATCCAGCCAGCCCTAGAGATCATGGAGCACAAATGGGACACCCCACTGTGTCCCAACTAGAGTTTTGATCTGTCAAACCCAGGAGCATAACGCATTGCCCTTTGACATCATGCACTTTGGGATGGTTAGCAAGGCCACCATAGAGAAATGGGACATTCTAAAAGGCTGCAATAGCACCACGCCTTTGGCTATATCTCAAGGGCCAGTTACAGTCATAACTTGGTACTCAACTGTTTTGAAACTCGTCTTGACACATTTTAACGTGAAATTTCGTCTTGGTACTCATCACCTGTTTGGTAGCTGACACACAAGCTAGAACTCTTTGGTGTTGATAGCATCGTGACTCATTACACTTTCCAACCAAAACAATTTGTTTGGTGTTCCCTGTTTTTGGTACTCGTCACTCCTCCTGGATCCAATTAAGAATGAGTGCCCATGGTACAACTGAATATCCAGACAAAATCGTATTCCCCATGAAACTCTTTCCCAGATAAATTTGGTGGGTCCTTTCACCATCAGCAGACTTAATAGGAACTTGCAGGAATCTCGAACCTGATGACAATTTTCAGGGAATAAATATCTCATGAGTGCTTCCTTGATGAAATTCTACTGGATTTCCTAACACTGTAATGGGACTATTAGCCCCAGCAAATTGAGCAGTTTTTCCAGAAATTTTACTCAGCTTAGTAAAAAATGAGCCTCTGGGTTCTCATTCTCACAGCCAGATTTCTCAAAAGAACTGTTTTTACATTTGTCTCAATTTCTTCTCCTTCTTTTTATTCCTCTCTCCACTCTAAACCTTCATAATGACTTTTTCCATCTCCAGTTGGAAGGTCACCCCAAAAAACCAAACTAGACCAGACCAGACCAGACTAGACCAGACCAAACCAAACCATGAGTGTTGCAAAAGGAGAAGAGGAAACTAAAAACACAAAAGAAAAGACAGATCTTATTTATATGAGTTATAGCTCATCACTTCCCTCACAAATCTTCTATAGTGTTATGCAAATATTCAAGACTTTCCATGATTTATACAATGTCGGGAGAGCGAGGTTATTAGAACATTAGGCAGTACAAAAACAAGCAAACAAAACAAACAAACAAACAAAAACAATGACATCAAAAACTACTATAGAAAACGATAGTAGTTCTCGATTTATCTTTTCTAAGGTCAGATCACATGAGAATTAAGATTCTTTATGCCTAGAAAGCTAATTATTTTTTAAACAACTTACAAATGGAAATTGCCATTACAAATTCTGTCAGGACTGTTTTTTGTTTGTTTGTTTATTTTTGCCCACGGCACTGTTTTATGTCCACCACAGCTAGAATAAGCTCATAAAATTAGACCACACCCTTCGTTTGGCACCAAGGCCTCCACGGGCCTGGTTTTCATACCAGCTACTTGCTTTTGGAACAAAGGTAAATGCACCTAGTCCACGAAGCAGAACCTCTGATCTGTGGTAGCTGACTGCTCCAAGGAACTCTGCATCGTATTTGCACCATCGGGAAAAAGGAAGCTTTGTTGGGAGACTGGAGAAGGTAATTCATCCAGCTCTTTAGAGCATCACGGGAACATATAAATTCAAGGGTGGAAAATTAGACCCGGCGGCGACGTACAACAGAACATACGTGATGGTTCTACATTCTTCCCACAGTGCTTTTGCGGCCCACATCAACTCAAGAACGTTTCACAGAAATAAAGGTGATCCTAGGACGAGACCTAGACAGACCTAGGGTGTCTGCCCAGGCAGCAAAACCCGAGTTCAACAAAGTCATTTCATTCCCTTTACTTTCTAACAAGCTCCAACCCATTTCAAAGGACTTATTAGAATTTCAAATGAAAAGCTGAATACTTTGAGCATTGTAAATCAGCTACAAACAGCTTTTAAAACTGTGTCAGGAGAAAATACACTTGTAATTTTCTTCCTTTTAAAAAAATATTGCTCTTTTTTCCCCCCACTCAAAGGTTTGTTTGTGAAGAAGCAAGTAGCAATTTATTTTTACGGAGGGAATTGGTTTGATTTGGGGAGGACTGCCGAGCGACGATTGACGAAGCCCTTTAACTGGGGTTGGTAGCGCGCCCAGCATTCCATTCACTTGAGGCACACGCCCTGCTACCTGCAGATGGGGTTCCTTGACGAACAACTTCGTGTTATTTTTTATTCTTTGGATTTCTTAGAACCCAAAGTAGAAATATCACCTACCTGGAAAAGATTGTTTTTCAGACTTTTCCAGTCCTGGAAACCATGTTCGCTGTCCTTGAACTGCTCCGGCAGGGCCAGGGGCGTGGAGGGACCCTCCCTCTAATGGGGCCAGTGGGTGGCAGCGTTGTTCCCCAGACTCAGGGACCTTTTGCCTCCTCCTTCGATGGGACGTCCCGTTATCTTCCACAGGTTCATTTCCCCGAGACCCTGGCAGGGTCGTGAGACCGGGACATTTTATACTTGTTCCTGGTTTCCCTTTTCAAGTGCCTGGAGAGGAAGGAAAAGAAAGACCTTTCTTAATATGTCAAATTAATAAAGTAGCTGGAAACTGAGATTAATTTCCAAATGGAAGTTCATCTGTCTTTCCTTCCTTCCTTCCTTCCTTTCTTCCTTCCTTCTTCTCTGCTTATCTTTTGCAGCATAGGAAGGCCTGTGTGGTTACACCTTCCGCATTTTACAAAGCAAAACGATAAAGACAAGTGAAGGTGTCACAGGGGCTACTGCCTGCAGAAAACATCCATGACAACTGGACATTTTTGGCAAATGTTACTTTCTCTGTGCAGAACACTTAACTGCTGACGACTGCCAAGATACAGGAAAATATATTCTCATAGACAAGACCTTCACCAGCTTGGTAGAACACAGGTGCTACTCAAAAGTCACAAGCTTCTTTCTATTCTATTTTGGTCTAAAGAGTAGCTGCTCCCATGTCAAAATGGAAATCACAACCTCAAAACTAATAAATAGCTGCTCTAAGGCCTGAAGAATGGGATCCAGATGTTGTTCTACCTTCTCTCTGGATGGAAAGATTTTTTTTTTAAATCTTTTAAAAAATTTTTATTTTAATGGTACCTTTTAGATATACATAGTGATAATATTCATCATAGGGGATGTGTACCTGTGTCTTGCTGCTTTTTGTCCATTCCCCTCCTCTCCTCTCAACCCCTCCTCCCTCCTTATTTACAAAACCTTTGTTTCCATTTTTTCCTTCTATTCTTTTTTTCTCTTGTCCCTCCATTACTTTCCTCCTTCCTCTCCCTTGTTCCCCTTCCCATTTGTACAATTTCTTCCCTTTCTGGATGGAAAGATTTAATCAAGATGCATTCGATAATTTATTTATTTAACAAAGAAGTACTAAGCATCAACTGTTGAAAAACCGTATGCATACAGTTTAAGTACTGGTAAATCTCTGTCTACCTCTCCTTTAAATATTGTAGTTACATCCTAGGTGAAATGCTTAAATGGCCAGTCAGAAGGCTTCCCTAAAACTCCTCTTTGGAGGAGTGCAAAGGAAGACTCTAGGCTCTGGGAAGAGAAAGACTTAGAGATAACACCCAGGTGCAAGGAATGCTCACTTCAGGCTAGAAATGGGGAGGGAACCATCACATACAGAGGGTGGCTGAACCTTGAGTTTCAGAGCAGACCCACCCTTTTCCCTTTCCTGCGCCTTTCCCCCTAACTGATACAGTTCTCTTCCAGTTTTGGAGGATTTTTCTTGCAAAAACTGGCAGCTTACTTCCACCAGGCAGCATCCCCCCCTAAAGTCGGCCTGGTGGCCAAGAGATAATGATAAGAGTCACTACTGGAAATGAAAACCCTGGGCCCCAGGAATGAGAATAATGAGGATTGCATTGTGCAAGCCAGAGTGTTTCCTTCTTTCCAAGAGAATCTGTGTTACTTGGGAAGGATCTTGGTGAGGCTGCTGAACGTGTCTCAACCCCATTTGGTACAAAGCCAAAGACTGCACAGTGATGTCTTGGGGAAAGAATGCAAGGAACGCTCTTCCACATGGTCTAGCTCAGAGTAGACAGGTGAGCCTGACCACAGTCCCCTTCCTCCCAGCTCCGCGGGGAATGTGACATCAGCTGGCTAAGCAAGAAGGTTTTTAAACTCATTGCCTCACATGTTCTTCTGCCACTTGGTATGTGCCGGCGTCTGCTTTGGGACACCCACCTTCTCTCACACCTTTTTGCCCTGTTTCTGGGTATCAGTAGTACAAGAAGAGATGACAAAACAGACACATTTGAGACATACTGAGTAAATTAATTCCCATCAACAAGACCCGGTAATATCAGAAAATGTTAAATGAAAATGAAAAAGTTTGTGCAATCACTGGCTGCATTAAGCACTTTTCTTAAAAAAAAATTAAACTTTTATTTTAAAGATAATTGTTGATTAGCCTGCAGTTGGAGGAAGTTCCCACATACCTTCTCCTTAACTTCTGCCAATGATAATAGTTCCAAAATTACAATGCAGTGTCCCAACCAGGACACTGGCCTTGGTGTATTCAGGACACAGAACAACTCCATTAACAAAAGCCATCTGACTGACCTTTCTTTAGCCACATCCACTCCCCATTCCTACTCTCTTCTTGGTCCTTGTTCACCGCCAATCTGTTCTTCAATGCTATAAGTTTACCTATTCAAGAATGTCTTGTAAATGGAATCAAACACCACATGACCTTTCAGGACTCGCTTTTTTACTGAACATAATTGCCTGGTGGTGAGTCACCCAACTGTTGCATGTATAAGTAGGGTAGTTGGTTTCTTTTCATTGCTAAGTAATATTCCACGTGATGGATGTGCAAGAGTTGATTTAACCAGTCACCCCATGAAGGATATCTGGATTGTTTCCAGTTTTATGACTATTACAAATAAGGCTGTTGTACGTATTTATGTATAGGTTTTTGTATCAGTGTAAATTTTCATTTTTCTGACATACATGTCCTGGAATGCACTCATTGGTTTGTATTTAGATGGTCCCTGACGTATAATGGCTGAAGTTAGAATTTTTCAACTTTTATGAAGGCATGAAAGCTATACACATTCAGTAGAAGCTATACTTTGAATTTTGATCTTTTCTTGGGCTAGTAATTTGATACCATATATTTTCGTGAGCTGGGATGTAATACCATGACATAGCAGCTGGTCAGCCACATAATCATGAGGATAAATAACTGATATTCTAGTGTACTGTGTTGCGAAGCTGTGATGTTCAGTTGTGTAGGTGAATCAAAAGGCGTTTTAAACTTAGGGTATTCTCAATTTAGGATGGCTTTATTGGGGCATAATCTCATTGTAAGTTGAAGAGAATCTGCAATTGAATGCTCTTTTTTTTAAAGACACTCCTGAACCACTTTCTAAAGTAGCTGTATCATTTTACATTCCCACTAGCAGTATCAGGATGTTTTGTTATTTCAGCGTTCTCACCAGCACTTGGTGTTATCCCTATTTTTCATTTTATCTATCCTAATAGGTATGTAATGACATCTGATCATGGATTTAATGTGTATTGCCCCAAAAGCTAATGGTGTTGAACAATTTCCCATATGCTCATTTGACATTTGTACATCATTTTTGGTGAAACGTCTTTTCATGCCCATTTTTTAATTGGATCATTTGTTTGTTTTTTGAACTGCTGAGTTCTAAGAGGTCTTTCTGTAGTTTACCTACTAGTCCTTTGGTGGATATGTGGTTTGCAAATATTTTCTTCCAGTCTGCAGGTTGTCTATTTGTCCTGTGAAGGCTTTTGGTAGAGCAGTTTTTAATGTTGCTGAAGTCCAGTTTATCAGTAGATCATATTTTGGTGTCCAGTCCAAGAAATCTTTGGAACCTTGAAGATTTTTTCCTGCTTTTTTTTCCTAAAAGTTTTATAGTTTTATGTTTTACATTTAACTTCATTATGCACTTGAAGTTGCTCTTTATATACAGTGTGAACTTGGGTTGAGTTTCATTTTTGTGCGCCTGTGAATGTTCAATTGTACCAGCAACATCTGCTGAAAGGCTCTCTTTCTCCATCGAATTGCTTTTATACCTTTGTCAAAAATCATTTGGAAATATTTATGTGGGTCTATTTCTGGGCTCTCTATTCTTCTTCATTGATCTGTGCGACAATACCACACAGTGTTGATTACTACGGCTATATAATAAGTCTTTAGATCAGGTAGATTGATTTCCTCCCACACTGTTCTTCTCTTTCAAAATGGTTGGAGCTAGAATAGTTCCTTTCTCTTTCTATATAAATTCTTGAATAATTTTGAGTACATTTACAAAAAACCTTGCTGGGATTTTGATAAAAATTACGTTAAGCCTAAATATCCATTTGAGATGAATTGGCTTCTTTACTATATATACTCTTTCAAACCACCCACAGAGTTTGTCTCTGGATTTATTTAGATCTTCACTGTTTTCTCTCATCAATATTTTGTAGTTTTCAGTAAACAAGTCCTGAACATATTTTGACGTATTTATATGTATTTCTTTTTTTAAAGATATTACAAATGACACTATATTTTAAATTTCAGTTTTCGCTGCTAGTATATAAAAATACAATTGATTTTTGTATGTTTATCTTGTGTTTTTTTACTTTACTGAGCCCACTTATTTATTCTAGAAGGCTTTATTAAAGTGATTTTTGAAGACTGGTTGGAATTTTTGTGTTGACAATCGTGTCTTCTGCAAATAAGGACATGTTTATTTCTTTCTCTTTCTTTCTTTCATTCTTTTGTTCTTTTGTTCTTTCTTTCTTTCTTTCCTTCTTTCTTTCTTTCTTTCCTTCCTTCCCTTTTCTTTTTTCCCTCCCTTCCTTCTCTTCCTCCTTTCTTCTTTCCCCCTTCCTTCCTTCCTTTGTTCCTTCCTTCCTTCCTTCCTTCCTTCCCTCCTTCCTTCCTTCCTTCCCTCCTTCTTTCCTTCCTTCCTTCCTTCCTTCCTTCTTTTCCCTTAAGGCACTGACTAGAATTTCTGGCACTACGTGGAATAAGAAGTAAGAGTGGAATCCTTGCCTTGTTCCTGATTTAAGGAAGAAAAAACTTCAGTCTTCACCATTAAGGATAAGGTTAACTGTAGGTTTCTGTAGGTGCTCTTCATAAAGTTAAAAATCTTCCTCTTTATTTCTATTTCTCTGAGTTTTTTTTTTATTGTAAATGGGTGTTGCATTTTGTCAAAAGATCTTTCCTGCACCAATTGACAACAATCATGTGATTCTTCTTTAGACCATTAATATGGTGGATTATGTTGCTTGATTTTTGAATATTTAACCAACCTTAAAACCCAGGAACAAACTCTACTTAGTCGTAGTGTAGAATTCATGTATGTACATATTTTTTCTCGTATTTTGTTAAGGATCATTGCATCTGTGCTCATCAGGAATACTGGTGTGTAGTTTTCCTTCTTTTGTACTGCCTTAGTCTGGCTTTGACATCATGATAATATCCGCTTCTAAAAATGAATTAGGAAGTGTCTCCTCTCCTTTCTGGATGAAATTGAAATCGAGTAGAACTGGTATTAATTCCTCTTTAGACATTTGGTAGAATTCTCCAGGGAAACTACTGGGCCACTAGTTTTCCTGTGATTCTCTAACATCGCTTCTAAATCTTACTTCCCCAGTTTTTCCCACAATTGTGCAAAATATGATGCTTATAATAAATTGCTTATTCCAGAATACAGTAGTCGGCCCTCTTATCTATCCGGAATGTGTTCCAGGATTCCCAGTGGATGCCTAAAACTATGCATATTACTGAACCCTACACATATTTTCCCTATACATACACACCTATGATGAAGTTTAATTTATAAATTAGGCACAGTAAACCATTAACAACAATAACTAATAACAAAGTGGGACAAAAAGATAATGATAAAATAGCTAGCATCCCTGTTCTGAAGCTTTGGGATCATTATTAAGTAAAATAGTGTTACTGTACACAAGCACTGTGGCACTGCAATAGACAATCTGAGGACCCGGATGACCTCACAATGACTAATGAGTGGGTAATGTATACAGCACGGACACATTGAACACACATCCTTGGTAGGGTGAAGCAGGACAATGTAAGATTCCATCATACTACTTAGGACACAGGAAAACTTAAAACACACAAATTATTTATTTCACTTAAAATTTTTGACCATGTGTAACTAAAGCTGAAGAGAAATGCGGAAAAGGGGGGACTGCAGCACCACATCTGCTCCCTGATTGTATCCTCCCTGATACCCTAAATCATTTGCTATTAAACTGGAAGGAATAACAGTCAACAGCTACCGAAAATCCAAAACATGCCAAGCACTTGGTTAGTTCATGTAAGCAATCCCACGAGACTGATTATACTTTCAGCCCAATTTTACCAAAAAGGAGATTGACGTACAGAGAAATAAGCTGGGAATGGACATATAGCACAGACCAGAAACAAGACAGAACTCGAACTGAGCCATTCAGCCTAGCTCTGCTGAAGCTTTCTCACGACGTCCAGTTTCTCTTTCTGAAGAACAAGCATATGACGCTGTTGGACAGAAAATATACAGTTGACTCTTTGTCTTCCCCATCATTTCAGCATAACTGCTATCTTTCTTTTTGTGTCCCCTTCCCCCATACTGGGGAGTGAACCTGGGGCTGCTCACAGAACTACATCTCTAGCCACCCTCCACCACTTTTTGACAAGATCTTGCTAATTTGCTAAGTTTCCCAGTCTGGGTTCAAACTTGCCATCCTCCCGGCTCAGCCTCCCAGAAAGCTGGGATTGTTTGCTTTCTCTTTATACCTACCTGCTACTTGCCTCTTTCCCTTTTTCCTTCTTTTCTTAAACTGTTAAGGACTTTGCCTTCTGAACTTTTTCCACCTCTGCATCCTCCCTTACTTCCCTTTGCACTCAGCACCATACGGATGGCCTCTCCATCAAAGAGAGCCACAGCAGGTGTGGCTGTGCTAAGAGCCACACCCCTGCGAGACCAGCGAAATGGAACACAGGTGCTGGGCACTCTGGGGGCTACCAGCTCTCCTGTTCTGGCACTTTCTCTTTCTTTCTTTCTTTCTTTTTTTTTTTTTTTGCTCACTTTGGGGAGGGTCAGTCGCTCTCTCTCTCATGTGTATATAAATATATCTGGCTTGACTTAAGAATACATACTTTGGATGCAGAAATGAATATTTAGGGGACATGGACCAGACTCATGCCATTCAATATGCTGCAGTTTGTGTGCCTAGTTTTTTCCTCTAAGTGCCTTTGCTTAGTAAAAGCCATCAAATATCCCTGGGAATTAGTACTAATTTTTTAAACAGTACTGAAGAATTAAAAGGGAGAGGAAAGAGGGAGAGATTGAATAAGAGGATGAGGAAGGGAGGGAGGGGGGGAGAGAGAGAGAGAGACTGAGAGAGAGAGAGAGGTTAAGTTCAAAGGCAGAGAGAGAGAGAAATGGACCAGATTATACAAAATTAAAAAGCAAACACGAGCAGACAATTTGTACCGAGTGATTGCGAGCAATTACAGTCCAGCTTTTCTGGAGGCAAGAGGGGGGAAGGGGGCATTCAGCTTAAAAGGAGACTTTATTCATTCCTGATCAGCTTCTCCTACCATTCTCTCTTTTATTCTTGGATATCAATTTTTAAAAAAGTCAGCTTTCAGATGTTACATGTTCGCCCCTGCAAACCACCCCTGGGCAGACAGTGAGAATTTAAGCTTCCAATCGGTTCTTTCTATAGCCCTGAAAACCAATTTGTTCATAAAGAATAAAATAAGGAGGGGGAGAGGGGAAAACACAACAAGAGCATGTGTTTCTTTTAAAGGAGAGCTTCAATTTTACTATAATTGTCTAAAGACGGGGCTGCTTTGATCTGAAGAATTATTATTGTGCCTCAAATGCCGGCTGCTAATGTCACAGCTGTGCTGGGGCTCGGTCACGCCAAGGGGCCTGGGGTCCAACTTAGTGTCAGGCCCGCCTCTAGTTTCCTCTCTCCTTATCTTTCCTTTGTCCAAATGGAAAAGTTGATTTTCTTGATAAGTCCCCAGCCACTGAAGACCACTGTGTGGATGATTTTGTTTGGGTTCTTTGGAAGGTGGGCACACAGTGGGGACCTGCCAGGGCATGGCGCAAACTGTCAGCTGTAACAGTTCAGGCTGGACTTGACCATGGTGAGGGCCAGCAGGGTCGATAGGTCATGGGACTCGCAAAGCCAGGCAGCAGCCCAAGGCCATGTGCAATCCCTCAGCGCAGGTGGGAAACACAGACAGGACATTCTGCATGTTCCTCTGGTATGAGTGAGTGGCTGGTCTTCCTCACCGGCCTTTGTTACAGAAAAGGGCAGCTTGAGATCCAGAATGAAGGGACTGACTTTCAGAAGAACAAATAAACCTACATCTGAGGCTAAGCATAGTCTTCAGGGCCTATGGACAACGCGGAAGGGCAGCGCAGCCAGCCTCTTCTCCAGTGCTGCTCCCTGGCCAGGCTGGGTGAGACCAGGCCTGGGGCTCCCATCACCCTGTGCCTCACACTCCTCACCTCAGAAGCCACCTTGCCCTTCTTCTCCAGGCACCCTGAGGCCGGCATCTGCACTGGAGATTGGACCCCAGGGGTCCTCCTCATCTGCTCCTCCATTTCCCTGCTGCCCACAACTTCATCTACAACCTCTAGCTTGGCATTCAAAGCTCTAGCGATATGCTGCCCACGTACCTTAGCACAGCTACCACTCTGCTCAGTGTTGCCCCTCACTGCCATTCCAGAGCACATTCTCACCTCTGGGCCTCTGCTCTGCCTTTCCCACTGCCTGGAAAACAGCTTAGCTCTTTTCTTCCCTTCCTGAGTCCTTTTTTCCCTTCCTGGCTCTGCTTCTCTCGAAAATAAAGATGGGATGGAAAAGAAAACTGCTCCAAATGGTGAGAAACAGTCTTGGGGCAGAGCCACCAACACACTGATGACAGTCTAAGAGGTCCTGGTGAGAAGGAGAAGGACGGGTGCCACTCCCAGCCCAGCCCCGACCTCTCCGCCAGGGCTTCTGCAATGGGAAGAATGCAAGGAGCCCTTTAAAAGAAAATGTAGTAAAACCCAAGATTCCTGTGGATCCTTGGGATCGGAAGAGTCCCATTTGAAAAACATTGCAATGAGAAACAAAACCCGGAAACTGAAAAATATAAACTTAATTATAGTTCTACTGAGAACTAGACCTTAGGGTCCCCAGAAAACCACGCTTCCAAACCTGACCGTCCCCGATACAAAGATCTCAGCTGCAAGACTTAGCTGTGCAAGCTCGGGCCGCTTACTTATCTTCCATGCGCCTCCATTTCCTCACTCACAAAAGGAAGAAAAATAAAAGCAGTTACCTACAAGGCTCACTGGGGGATAAAATGAAACAATGATGCACATTTGCATGCAGCAAAATGCTTAGATACCTGGCACAGTGTTAGTTCTCAACCAGAGATGGCTTGTGCTGCACCAGCCCCCGCAGGCAGCAGCCTTATTGCTGGAGGTCCCAAGAGCTGATATGAATTGAAACCCCACTCCCACTTCAGCCATGTCGCACTGCAGGGTTTCCAGAGAGAGTGAGGAAGGAAGCTAAGGAGAACGAGGCTCTGGCAAGACTGTGTTGTGACTGTGGGGTATGCTAAAGAAGAAGTCTTGGAGTAAAACATGAGTTTTGAAGCTGAGTATGGTGGCACACATCTGGATCCAGCACTCTGGGAGGCTGGGACAGGAAGATTGCAAGTTCAAGATCACCCTGGGCAATTCAGCTAGATCCTATCTCAAAATAAAAAATAAGATAGGGCTGGGGATACAGCTCACTGGTAAAATGCTGAGTACAATCCCCTCTAATATAGGCAAAAACAAGAACCGCCCCCACCCACCCAAACACACGAGCTTCGAGCAAACAGGAAGTGAGCTGGCTTCCTGGGTGACATCAGTAGGACCTGACCAATGTAGACTGCCCGGCCAGATGCCCGAGTTGGGGGCCAAAGGAGGCTGGCAGCTCTGCCGAGTTCTGTATAGGAAGTGCCAACTGAAGAGAAGGAGGGGGGAGGAGGTGTCTTTCCGTACGAAGATCTGGCTAGAGGGGAATGAATGATCTTTGTTCCTTGAGAAATCACAGGATTAAATGGGATTAATCAGGAGTCGGGCAAGGAGGGGACAAAGCCCAAACAAACCTGGAGAACGACCTTAGAGGAACTCAGCAAGGTGTCTGAAAGAACAGCCCATCTGTTTTATTTTGGTCGTGACTTTCATTAAGTGTCCAGTAAATTAAGGTGTCAGGAGAGACGAGAGAAGCCCTCACCATGCAGTCTCTAAAGTCACAATTCTGAGTCACTGAGTCGAAGAGTTCCTGCTCCTCTTATTTACAGGGAAATGGGCTTGAAGAAAAAGAAAGAAGTTGTAAAAATGAACAAAACGTAGGTAGCAAGGAAATATTTAGGGAGAGGTGCACTGATAGGTGTCACTTACCTTGAAATAATATTTACAAAATAAAAGCAGGAAGGGCAGGTAAGTAGAGGGATACCAAGATGGATAGATTATAGTAAATTAAGTGTATCCCATGGCTAAGGGTTGAGTGTAGGTAGTGAGTGTTTTAATTTTCACTATAAAGTTTTTTTTTAACTTTTCTGTATGCATGAAAATTTTTTTAATAAAAAATAGAAAACCAAATAGGTAACCAGATCCAAGGCAGTCAGCCAGTGTCCTCACGGTACCCAAGACATGTCCCCAAAGAACAGCTGGCAAAATGGTCAAAGAGCAGATTTTTCTCTGGTCTATCAGTTCCTTAGTGCAGCGCACAGGACTTCCCAGGGCTGGACAGACTGCTAAGAGTGTTGATTATAAAGATTTACAGTAGGAACCCATCCTGTGGCGTCCATCCTTTATCCAATCTTTCTGAAAGACTGAGACAAATCTTTAACATCTAAAGAAAGAAATCTTCAAAAATAGAATTTTGGCCAGTGGACAAGAAATTTTATGTGGTAAGCAGCTGGGATTAGGTTCAACTGCAAGAGTCAGACAGGCCCGACCGACTTTTTCTTACAGATGGATGCTTACTTCATGCTTACGTAAGTTAAGTCCAAATGGAAGGGCCTCAAAACTGTACCTTTGACATCTCAAGAATTCCAGTCCATTCCAGAGATGGTTCCCATCTTCGTGGTCCAAGACGGCCACACTCACATCCAAATAAAAAGAAGACAGAAAAAACAGAGGAAGAGAGACAACAGCAGCCTCTTAAGGTGGGTTTCTGAAGACTGACCGAGGTGCATGTTTAGTTGCAAGTTTGCATTTAGCTGCAAGTGAGATCAAGAAATGTAGCTCTTAGTCCTGGCAGCAAAGCACCCAGCAGGGAAAATATGGTATCAGTATGAAAGAAGAGAAGAAAGATCTAAAGGAGAACTACCAGCTTTCCTCAGAGTGAGGAGAATATCTCTCTCAGATGCTTAGATCACAAATCCAGTTTCCTACTCTCTCCGTCTCTCTTTAGGGTCACCTCTGAGCTTGCCAACTGGTGCCAGGTCTTCTTTCCAGGCTGACGGCATAGCGAGCTGTGTGGTAAGTGTTTGGAGTGTAATTAGCATCACTGTGCCAGAGACAGGCGATTGAGGCTCCCCTAAACACAAAGGACCGGAGAGGTCCTTACCGTGGAGGCTACTGTTCAGGTGTACGAGGCTGTGGAGCGAGGCTCCCCGGTCTTCCTGTCACTCTGACTCTCTACCTCAGTCAGATAAGCTGAGCCTTGAAGAGGGCAGAGGCTGCGTGAGCGTCAAAAAGTCCAGAATGGGTGATCTCACCTGGAGGGGAGAACAAGCCATAGATACGAGGAGTGGGCTGTCGTGAGGCATCAGCAGAGCACTGGGCCAAGAAGGACCACCCAAGGACCCTTGAGTGGTCCAGGACTCTCCGAAGATGAGCATGGGTGTGGCAGGAGGATGGAGGGTCACCGGGGGAGGTGTGCAGGTTGGTTTTGAACACCCGTGTGCACGCTGTGGCTTCAGAATCAATTAGAATACTTGGGGCTTTTAGCAATGCTGATACCTAGTTTTGACCTCCAAGATTCTGCCTGGCCTGGTCTTGGCTGAAGCCTGGGCCTTGGGGTTTTCCAAACCTCCCAACGCGATTCGGATGTTCAGCCAAGTTGGAGCCTCACTGCTCTAGAGGCGTGGGCCTCCACCTTTTGTGGCATACCCGTCGCCTTGGGAGTCTGACTCACAAGGTCCAGGGTGCAGCCCAAGCCTGCTCATTTTAAGAGGTTCCCAGGTGATGCCAAAGCTGCCCATCATCTCCAGAGCACCTTTCTGAGCATTTCTTCTACTTATTACATGCACTTGTGCTGTAGCCATGGAGGCTTTAACACACTGTCTACTTCTGCAAGACTGGCTTGTCCCTGTAACGAGACCCTCTCTGACGGGATTCCAGGCCCACTCCTTGCCAGGAGCTTGGTATCTGCCCTCACGTTGAACATGTGGTCCAGGGCACAGTCTAGAATGGTCTGTATGGAGCACCATCCTCAGCACGCTCACCCGGTTCTTATTAATGCCTAACACTAATGAGTAATTACTAATAGTAATAATGACATCAAGAAAACAGCGATAGTCCTACCTGGCACAATCTCTTCTATTCTCCTCTCCCCAAATTACAGTTCTAAATGAGCTTCCTGAATCCTGTTGTGACAGGTATAACCTCACACGCATGCACTTAATAAGACAGCTCTATGGAGTGAAATTCCACTTTCAATAGATACATTTTCAGGGTGGCACAAAGCAAATTAAATGTGAAAGTATCATTAACATGGAAGTTGTGAGTTTAATTCCTTACACGGGGCGCCGACAGACTGAGATTGTTTATCTATTTCTCATCAAGGCTACATGTTTCCGACGGGATCCAGTGAATTTCTTAGAATTTGAAGCCTTTTGCCTGCTTCTTTGGATGAATACCTACTTTTGCTCCTGTCCTCAGAGAACCAGATTCTCAAAAGCCAAAGAAGATGATGTAAGCACATGATCGAGAAGAATGAGACTTACAGTAGCCTTCGTGATTGCTGAGGATGGAACTCAGGGCTGATTCAGGATGTGAACTTTTTTTTTTTAATAGTAGTTTCCTTAAATATTTTTTCTGAGAGGAAGTAATGTAACACTTAACATCTAATGACACCTATTAAGGAATTCATTAAAGAAAAGCTGGTAACAAGACGTGTTATCATCATCAACAATTAACAATTCTATGCAGGAATCCTGATTGCTCTTTGGATGTGTAACTGGTGCAACTTGAGCCTTTGGAGCTATTTATACGAAGTGGCAAGTGGAGCACAGACGCAGCCCTCTGGGGACTGATTTTGCCTACTGTGCTACCTGCAGATCTGCATCACGTGTAAAGAGCTCGGCGGAGACAGGTCTCCCATACCCCACATTGGCTAATCTGGGCAAGAGATGCTGCCACTGCGACTCTCTCTCTTTACACCTCTTTTGTCCTTAGGGCTACTCTTCTCTGTGGGCTCGACTGACTCTGGTAATGGTAGGAAAATGAGAGTTTCGGGACCCTTTATGATCATGTTACTCCTGGGGATGTAGTCACAGGGAGCTATAGGAAAAGAATTTTTACTAGTGATCCCCCTTGATAAGACCTCACACAGAGCAACTAAACTATGTATGTTCCCTTTTGAGGAGAAGCAGAGGATGCTACCACTGCCTGTATTTTTAGTGAGTTTTAGTTTAGAAAAGATCCCGACTCACGCATAGACATCTAAACGGACCCAGCATTTTAAACATGAGAGTCAGCCTGCTCCACAGCCAGAAGGCAACAACCCACCTCCTGATTCTGACGATGGGAGGCTTGCTGGGCCCAGGACTCCGTGTGCTGCCAAACTTCCTCTAGCTTCCCTGTGTACTTATTTCTGAGGCTGGCTCTACAACACGCAATTCTTCCTAATGGTCTTTTGGTTTTGACTTGAAGATGCACTGAATATTCGCACCCAAAAGGGCTTAAGTCAACTTCTATCCTAATTTTCTTATTTTACAGATGAGAAAACACCCATAGAGGATTATCAAAGGTCCTCCAGTTAACTGGGACGAGAGCCCAGGTTTTCTGACTCTTATTTATTTTTTAAATCTCTGAATACAAATAAAGGACACATCTAAATGCCAAAGATACAGCTCTTGGCACCAATGACTGGAAGAGCATGTTGAGTTCTGGCCAGATCAGAACAGCCTGAGTGAGAAGGACACTGTTTTGTTCACCCCTCTAGACCCAGCATCGGCCTTCCAAGCTTCCCCATCACTCTGTGTCCCGGGAGACTGACCTCTACAGACTGCATCCATCAGATTCACTTCCCTCCAGCTCCCAGCGGAGTGTGACAGTTGGGAAGGTCCAAAAGGGGAGAAGTCAGGCTGTTGGCCGCTCTGGTTCCTTTGCTGCCTCACCACGGTCTTGGCAGCACCCGTGTCCCTCTACTCGCGGCCACAGCTCTCGGCAGATCGCTCCTCTCCCGCGGCCACAGGTATCAACCAGGGCTCGGGAACATGGTTCCTTCCCTTGCCCCTTCAGTCTCCTAGGAGCTCCATCTGTCTGTCTGGCCCTCTTGCCCTTTCACTTCTGCAGTGTCCCTTTATCAAACTCCGTTCATCAAATGAACAGAGTGAGTGTGTTGGCAGGACCCTCTCTGGACCAGAGATTCTGGTCTCTTGCACGCCTGCTAAGCGTCATCTTTTGCTACCTGCAATATCCAGACTCTACCATCTCACAGTAAGCTATCTTAAATGCTAAAACAAACACAAGTTGAACTGGTTTTCCCATCTGTTTCTTTAACAAATGGGAGCTTAAGCCCACAGGGAAACTGCATGGGTCAGGAAAACATCAAATGAACACTTCTGAATAAAAACAAATGTTTCTGAAGATCGCAAGATATTTCAAACAGAGCACTCCATTGGCCGGGCCTGCTCCCCTCCAACGCCTGCACAAGATCCCGATGACAGCATTATTTGTTTGAACTGGATTTGTTTCTGCACGCAGAAACAACACACAAGGAGCCTGGAATAGAAAATAGCTACCGGGTCCTACAAGTCTCTCCAGGACACTGACTGAGACAAGACAAGAATGAAACAAGAGTTGGAAAGCACATGGAGGGAGCGAAGGGAGTAATTCTTTGGAACCTGTATTATTGCTCTTCTTTTTCTATTAAAAACAAACATCAAGAGTAAAGACCAGTGGCTTGAATTCTAACATAGATCCTTGCCAGGTGGAGCCGAAAAGGGCAGGGGACAGCTGTAGTGGCTACGATGGGGGGCTAACTGCATACCAGCTGCCGTCTTTCTTGAGCACATTTCCCTGATGCCACCTATATGCAGGTACGCCATCTGGGACCCCAGACCTCCTGTCTGCTTTCTTCGCTCAGTCTACAACTAGACTACCCTTTGAATTTAGTCACATTCTATTTTGCACCTCACAAGTGCCTACTTAACAAAGTGCTTGGCACATAATAGACACTCAGCAAGTCAATGAACTAGTGTATGAGTGAGGAATGAGGAAGGCTGAATCAGTGAATGGAGGAATCATCACTGGGTAGTTAGTTGATAAGTTATTTCTCGTTAATTAATAAAATGTATCAGAATGGAAGGTTTTGGAGGGTTGGAACTGCCATCAGAGGCACCCTATATTATGAGGTCCCTGGGCCAATTTCAGGTTTTTACAAGTGTTTCTTGGGGCTCCCCATAAAAGAATCATGGGATAAGTGTGTCAGATGAAGGGGCAGTATTCTGAGGGGCATTAATGACCGATCTCTCTGCTGTCTCTCCCTGAACTTCACACTGTTCTTTGACTCTTCAGCCCATTTTCTGTCCCTTCTTGCTGAATATTTCCTCCATTCTTAACCCTATTATTGGGCAGGCCGTATTATTTAACAACCGGAGGGCAACATTTGTAAAGTAACGGGGAGTGCTAGGAATAATAAAAATTGTACAGTTTTAAATGTTAATTTATTCACCAGTACTGCACCACATCAGGGACTTATGATTTTATTTAAAACCCACTTTCAGAAATAAAATGTTCTCTGCTAAATAAAAATAACATATGAAGTATGATCAAACATATAGTGAAAATTTAAATTCCAAAATACATTACATTAAAAAAATACGTGGTCATTAATGCCCTTCAAAATAATGCCCCTTGACCTGGCACACTTTTCCCATCATTCCTGCTACTCTCTGAAGTGCTTCTGGAAATCCTCTTTCGTGAGTGTCTTTGGCTGTGCTGTTTTGGTTGCCTTGATGCCCCGAATCAGTCTGAAATGTGTACCACTCACTACCATTTTGATTTTGGAGGACAGACAGCAGTCACAGGGTGCCAGATCAGGTGAATGAGGACACAGCATAATGTTTTTATTGGAGAGAAATTGCTGTAAACTTTTGGTCAACAGAGGTGATCATAAAATAGATGAACATCTAAGTCAAAATTTTTATTACAATAAAAGATACATTGCCATGAATCCCTCTCAGAGCAGTCAGAATACTCCCTCTTGATTCAAATACACTTCTCCCATCATTCTTGGCTATGCATCTTTTACTGTAATAAATTTTTTAAATGTAAACATTCACCATATCTTTTGACCACACTATATATCTCTGTCCTTTCAAACAAAACAAAAAAATGTTTTACTTTGTTCAATCTCTTACCTGAATATAAAAACAATACCATTAGGATAATATTGGTTCTTTTTAGATATTTGTGTATTTTAATATTTTAGTCATATTTATAATAGTATTATGCTACTGTATTTTCCTAAAGACTGTATTTTAGTATGGATTTGTTTTTAATCTTTTTGTTCCATAAAGCTGCACATACTCTTTTTCAGAGTTGTATTTTAACACTTTTTGAAGTGTTACAGAAAAGTACTCAAGTTTTATTTTGTTGTTAATAAATTTGAAACTGTTGGCATTCTAATTAGAATCTTACTACATATATTTGAATTGAGAAAATACTTTCTCCAGAGTTACTGAGGATGTCTTACAAATTCAAAGCAAATTCTACTAGAGTATATCCCAATTTTCCTTTTTGTATTAAAATATGTAAATACGTAAGCCCTGATATTTTTTCAGACACAGTCTTTGTTTTTTACCTTTCAAATACTTATCTTTGGAAGTTATTTTTATGTCGAGAAATTCTACAAGTAAGTTGTTTCTAAATTATTATTCCAAACCCTACTGGCAAGAATATAATTTTATCTAAATAAAAATTGAAATACCAACCCAAAGATTTCTTCCACTGGTCAAGATATTTCAAAGAGCTATGATCATTTTAAACATAAAATTCTGCAAAATGTTTGAGCGCTCAACAGTTAATTTGTTTAGTTTTCTTCTCCCTCCATTGTAGGGATAAATTTCAATGTTTTCCTGTTTACAAGCTTTACTTTCAACAATTTCAAGTGGCTAAATACTTTAAAGTTCTTTAAGTACTATTCTTTGGAGATTCTGATTAAAGGTATCCAACTAATGCTGAATAAAATGCAACCGAAATTTGCAAATCTGTTTACAAAAGAAGCTCAATACCATTTCAGGACGTGTAGGGTGATTTACAAAACAACTCTTCAAAGATGAAAAAGCTTTTAAAACCTTGCTGATGGCAAGCAGAACAGAGAAAAGCGAACAATGTCACAGGATTTTCTATTCAACACCAGTTTGATCACAAAATTTTGTGGTTCAACTGCACTAACAGAGTACAAAGAAATCTGTAAATTTATACCACTACAACTTGTATTTTAATTGACCTAACACTCCATGGAATTGAAGGCAACGATCAATTATTTGAACACTGAAACAAACTCCAAACCTATCTCTGTTACCGAATTTTCTTAATTTTGTAATGACATGGCTTTTACTATGAAGCTATGCTTTGAATATGTATTATCACCAGGACTAATATTTTTATCTTTGATGTTAAGTTAAAATTTTATTTTAAAAATGAATGTTACACTAGTAAAACAATAACATCAGATATTTTACCTTTGGAAAGAACTTCCCAAAACTTTATTTTGATTTTCTAACCTGGAAGTAAAAATTTAAACCAGTTATTGGAATTATCTGATTTTTCTTTGAGAAACCTCTCATAGCACCAACAAAGTGGATATTCTTGGAATTGTTTGCAGTTTTTCTTCTATCTAAAACACCAACCACCTTAGCTGTAAACACTTTCTATTTTCCACGTACATAAGAAAATTTCAGGTAAAAAAGTGGGTGAAATTTAGAAATTAAAAAAAAAAAACTGGTCACTGGATATAAATGAAAAACTACTTTTCAGAGAGATCTATAAATTTACTTTCTACTGGAGTCATACAGGTTCATAAACCACGGAAGAGTCTTGTTAAAATAATAACTGGGTTTTTTTTTTTTTCTATTTTGCACCTCTTTTTCTTCTTATGCTGGGAATGCTGGGGATGGGGCCCAAGGTCTCTTGCATGCTATGCACACTACCACTGAGCTACATCCCTAGACCTAGATTTTTTAAATTTCTACTGCTGTTTCGTTGGCAGATTTGTGTTCTGGTTTTTACGTGGTCATTTGCTGCAGTGAATGGTTAGTGATGGTAAACAGTTTGCAATAGTTACATTTCACTGATTTCAGTAAGAAAGGGAAATTCAGCAATTATTCATTAAACATCACTTTTGGTTTTTGGACCTCCTTGCTGCCAAAACATACCACTTTGAAATAAAAATGTTATTAAATAATAAAATAAATACTTGTGGATTTAAACTGTATATTAAGTCACAAAGCTAGTATGGAAAGAAATTCAGATTGTTCCCCCTACATTCTATGGCAGTGTGTGCAGATCAGCCCGTATTCCTTGGCATGGACCAATATTTCCCCGAACTGAACTGTACCCCAGAGTCTGCACAGTTCCCTTCACATCTGCCAACAGGCGTCAATGGCATGCTGTGTCCTGTGGGCTCCAGGCTAGCCCTGCACAGGCAGAGGGGTCAGGGCAGCCGCAGTTATCTCTCACCTGCGGACTTCAGTGACCCTCAGGGCCCACCCACTGCGCACCGGAAGGCGTGGCTACTCACTTCCGCCTGGAACAGCGTAGCAAGAAGGAGACCCGACGTCCCTGGGAGACTTCACCTTCAGTTAAAATGAGAACTCTTCACTGAACTTGCGTCTCATGCCCACCTATGTAAGACCTTGGCAGGAGCTGGCAGAACCAAATGGAGATCTAACTGTCCTTTTTGGCATATTTTAATGCATCCCTAACCCTAACCCCTAACCCCTAACCCTAACCCTAACCCTAACCCTAACCCCAGGTTGCACTTAACACAGTGACACTTTGTTAAAAATAATGATAAAAATAAAATCTCATGAAAATGCTAAGCTGTTGTGTATGCCCGGGCAAAACACACACACCAGGACTTCTTTGAGCAAAGTGGGACATGTTGACTCTCTATGCATTTGGTGTCTTGCATTTTATTTTCATTTCAGAAAACTCTTGTATTTTCTTATCCATTTCTAAGTGTTTTTCAGTGTGCCCACCCCTGAGGACCCCTCGCTCTTTCACAAAACAGGCAGCTCAGGGGCATATCTGATAGGGTGTGGGCGGAAGATGAATGTAACTCTTATCACAGTCCTGGCCACAGACCACACCCCAGGTAAAATCCCAGCTCCTTCACTTGTAAAAAGCTGTGATAGGATCTGCTGGGTGCTTGCCTATATCTATTCCTCTTTCCTTACTACAGAGATGAACTTGAAGACAGAAGACACCTGCTAGGGATCCTGATTCAGAAAAATAAAGAAATTTTGGTCGTCGATGACTGAGGAGCCACCATAGTGAGTAACTTCAGACCTACTATTTGACTGCAATTCTTGACTTACCTGAATGCCCAGTGATAAAGGCTTCCCACTCAAGGCTCTGTCTCTGCTCTACTCCTGGACCCCCACATTCCTGCCATGAGTCTCAGGACACATCCCTCTTCTCCTTTATATGTGCATTTCTCTTGGCCTGAGGTAACTTTCCCAGTCTTGACGTCCAGGCACTTCCACTTAGGTGCCAGAAAAGAGCTTAGTCATCATCTCCTCCTAGAAACCTTCCTGGGTGACCCCAGGACATCTCATGTGCAGCCCTCACACAGCAGTACCTACTACCTTGCCTGCCTCCTTCAACCTGTGATGCCCTGAGGGAGGGGACAGTGTGTTTGCCCTCATGTTGTTAGCAAGTGCTACCACACCTGCCACATAACAGGAAACGGATGAATGAGTGAATATTGAAACTCACTCAAAAGGGGCAGGTCCCTCAAAGGCCTTGGTAAGGATATGTATTTGAATTCTAAAGGTAGAGGGCACAAAATGGCAGTGACACACTCTCCATCGATGGGGTCAGGTCCATGATGACATTATTCTTCCCCCGGGACTGAGGTGGGCCGAGAGGACATCTCTATTAGTAACCCCAGTTTATAGCTGGGCAGACGGAGGCCCAGGCAGGTTAACAGCCCCAGGTCAACCCCAGATTGGAGACAGACCTGTGACTGGCAATCGGGGTTGCCTCTGTCACCTGGTCTGTGTTCTTTCTGAGCCCCATACCTCAAACTCTCCCCCCTTCTATCTTTCTTTTTTTCTTTCTTCCTTTTTTTTTTTTTTTTTAGTAGAATCCAAAAAATCTTTTCTCCAGATTAAGTCATCCTGGCTTCAAATATCTAAAGCAGCTATTTTTTTTTCCTTCAGCACTTGAAATGTTTTTAAGGGTTTATTTCAAACACTTTTTCCTTTGAACTGATTGTTCAGAACTTTCATTCCACTTTGTCAGTGTTTTTTGTAGTCAGCTCTGATTTCTAAAAGGTTTTTATTTCTTCTCTATTAGCAGCCACCAACTGCTTACTGTTTGGATGAGTTTTGCTTTATTTTCTTTGCTTTCATCTATTGAGGTGGGTGAGAGGGTGAGTAGTAAACCTTGTTTCCAGTTTTCCCCCAACTGCGCTGACTTTTAACTCTCCCTGCCGCTGCTGAAGATGGGGTGGGATGGAGATTCTGGGGTGCCGATGAGTCTATGGAAGTCACTCTGCCTGTCTCCCCAGGTGTGTACTTGGACTGGCAGGCAGAGGAGGGTCCCTTGCATTCCCAAGACTGCCTGTGTGCCCCGCTTCATGGTGGCACCCTTCTGCCACAGCACTGAGCCTTCTGAACAGCCTCCCTGGCTGGGAAAGAAAAGGGGTCTTTCTCCAGTCTTAAAGTGACCCATCGGCTCCCTCGGGGCACGTGCTGTTACTGCGTCCCTGCCTTGATGGGCATTAGGTGTCCCATTTTCAGCTAATCTGCCCACACTGCCCCTTATGGGATCAGCCTCACATATAAATATATAAATATTTTACTAGCTCATCTGCCCTCAGGATATCAAGTTTAATGAACTAAACATCCTCCATTAATCATCCAGCAGAATGTTATTTACTTTAAGCAAGAGGGTAAGTGGCCAGCCACAAGGACAAGTCAAAATGCCTACAGCTCTCCTCTACTCTGTGTCCTCACAAATCCTCCCGAGCCAAGTCCCAACCCCAGAAGTTCTGCCAGCCACGCTGGGGCCTTGTTCCTCTGCACGTCGTTCTCCCCCTGCCAAATGACACATGCCGACTTTCTTACTCATCTCTTGTCCCTGGCACAATAAAGCACACTCCCCCATATCCGTTCAGTCCAGAAATGCCTGGCCATGGGATATTCCAGCCCAGGGAGGCAGAAAAGGGTCTGAAGCCCTTTTCCCACGATGACCTCACAGCCGATCAGTGGAGTCCATTACAAGGAACATTTGAGGGACTTGAGAAAGTGGAGCTGAAGTGGGTACAGTCACAGAGGCTCCTTGACACCGCTGAATATCCTCTGTAAATAATTTCTGCCCGTCGGTTTAGAGCCCTGAGAGACAGCCACTCGTGGCAAGTGTGTTCAGAGGAGAGAAAGGCACAGGGAAGGGAGTGGAGATTGGTGTTGGTGGCAGGAGGTGGACTGGGGTCTAGCCAGCAGTGCCCACGTGAAACAGGGCTTTTCAGACAGCCACAGACAAAGGGTAAAGCATGGCAGCCAACGTTTTATTTGTTTCTCACCAGGAATAGTGATGTCCCACACATCCAAACCCAACTGAAATCTAAGGGGGGTCGGGGAAGCTGGCATCCTAGCACGAAAAATGATACAGCACACGAGGGTCTGAAATGCCCTCTGGCCTTTGTCTCGTTTTTCTGCAAGGCTAACCCTGGACTCACCCACACCCCATCCACCCCGGAAGGACCAGCCCCTCCCCCGCTGGCCCTGGCTTTCCAGAGCCTCTCACATTTGGCCAGAGGTCTCCAAAAGCCTCTCTCGGGCTGTGCAGGGCTTTAGCCCAACACTAATTAGTAATGCAATCCCACAAAGAGTGAAGCCGCCTGCCACCTCCCCTCACTCATAGTGATTTATGTTCAATTTGTACAAATGGAGAAAATGAGATTTCAAATTTCAATGCCATTTCTGCAATGAGGTGATTAAAAGAGAGAGAGGTATCGCCTTCCACTGTATAGAATATTGATCCCAGTGCTATTTTCCTTTGCAATAACCATTAGCTCAGTATTATTTGCAAACCTCTAATGTGAACCTGGAGATGTAATTTACATTTGTGCCTCACTTATTTGCTTTAACAAAACAACACAAAAGCTTTGGGTCTTTCAATCTATCCATATTGTCAATAAAATTAGCAGCTTGAAGGGAAAAAATTATATTCAAAACCATAACTTCCCATTAACTACTGCAAGACACAACTCACTGTTGCAAAAGAGAGCTTCGTGGTTAAACCCCTTCTTCCTTTCTTCTCCCTCTCCACCACTCCCTCCTCCATGGGGTTAAGATTCAGTGAGAAAACTTCAAAGTGAAGCATCTTGCTTCTGAACGTGGATCTGTGCGGGGCTGCAGGCTGGCCTTGCACATCGAGTCTAAGGTGTGATCCCTGGAAGGGTTTCCCCCAGTGCCAAGTGACAGCACACGCCCGGCCCAGGGGTCCAGACAGAGTTGCCAGGACAAAGGTGTCCTCGTAGACACGTGCAGGGCCAGGCAGTGACTTTCCAAGATCCTTCCCCAACAGAGGGGGGAGAAGGGCAGGGGCTAGAGGGGGTGGGAGAAAAGATGAGGATGAGGAGGAGGAGAAGAAAGAGGAGGAGGAGGAGAGGTAATCAAGAAATAAAAGCAGAGGGCTGTGTTCATGCAATTCGAGTGGCAGTCCGTCAGCCTCTGACTTAACAAATAGGCCACGCAGCTCGGCGGTCTCATTTCTGGTCTCTGCAAATCCGTCAGCTGCCTACCACTGACTACCAGACCCTGGAAGACAAGAACAAGAAAAAGGGAGGGGGCAAGCTAATGACCCATAATTGCCATGATAGTGGGCGAGGGGCCGGGCAGCTGTTTTACATTCCTGGTGTGTATAGTATGCAAATATCAACAAAGGCTCGACACAGTTTCGCTATTGTGGATCCAGAGGGTAACCAAATTAGCCTTTGGCAGCCATGGTAATTGGGAGGTGCTGTTCCCATTAGGAGTCCTGCAAATTATGAAGAAAAATGGACCCAGGGCTTTGTCACAAATAATAATACCAAGAAGAAAAGAGCAGGCGGCTGTCTTTTCTTTTCTCCCCTTACTCCCCACCCTCCGCCTTTATTTTTTTTTTTAATTTCTGCATTGTGTTGTTAATACCTCTCCATTTAGTAATAAGAAAACAGTCTGAAATCTCCCACTAGACGGTGCACAAACTTGATTACGAGAATGTCCAGTGTGCAGGGGGCTGGAATATGAATGTCAGTTTCGCAGGAGGGTCCAGGGAAAGGAGCATCTCTTCCTTACCAGACTCTGGGGAAGTGGGGCAGCAGGTAGAAAAGGTGCAGTTGGGCTGGGAGTCCCGGGTGAGGACAGGGGCTCCGCTAGTGCGTCTGGAGGCCCCTGCTCTTTCCAGGGCGCATCCTGGCCTTATTCTAATGACCTCCTGGGCCACAGCTGAGCTTTGTCCTTTGCCTCACTCATAATCTTTTACCAATTCAGATACCACTTTGAAAACCTCGATCATGGTCTATCAAGCCCCAAACTCCTGCAAGAGAGGTCTGGAGACTTCCGCCCTCAGATGGCCTAATTCCATGTCCCAGGCCATGAGGTACCTGCTGACTAGCTGGGCCCCTGGAACATCAGATGGCGGTGCAGTGAACGCGGGCCTTTGTGTGGCGTGGGTGAGCGAAGGGCAGTGGTCAGCCAGGGCCATGTCCACCCCAGGTGAGAGCCACAGTATCACTGCGGGGAGGTTGCTCTATGACTGTGTTCCTCAATCTACTGTGTTCACGATGCACAGGATGAGTGAAGGACTGATAGTTTCAAAAGCAGTCTGTCCTTTAGAGCAATCAATTTCCAATTTCTCTTGTTTGATCATCTGTTTGTTCTGTGGGAGGAATAGAAAAGCCTCTCTGGAAATACAGTGTCTTTCATTTATGTTCCTCCAGTTACACGGGAACATCTCATGCACTGCTTTGCACTTTATTTTTACTTCACATATTAAGATGCACAATGTTAAAATATAGGAAGAGGAGGGAACTTTCACTTGGATAACTGGAAAGACACAGCCATATACACATCTTTAAAACCAGACAGCATTTCCCATGGAAATTAAAAAAAAATGGAATTTTCATACGGTTTTAAGGATCCTCAGAGACACAGCTACAAAAGGATCCCACCCATTTTGTCTTCCAAAGGGTAAAGAAAGAACGAATGATTAGTTGCGTGCATTTGGAAAATTAACAAAAACACTGAGGAAGACTAAAATTAGATCAGGTCATAGCAAAGTCAAATGGAGAGTTGAAAAATGAGGAAAAGGAAATGACAAATAGCTTGCACAATGTCACTGTGGACAGGACCTACGGGTGTTCTCGGGATGGGGTAAGTGGGGAAGTAGCCGAACGAGGTATTGGTTCCTTTCCTTGTGTAATGTCCAGGCCCCATTTCAGTAGCGGGAATTATCTTGCCCACATTGCCTGCTAGTTTAAAAAAAAAAAAGAGAACTGGACACTAGGTCTAACCTAGGTGCCATGTCTCTGAAGGGAAGCTAGGGATTGGGGGCAGACAACAGACTCTCATTTACAGAGACTTCTTTTTCAAAGCAAAGTTTGCTGATCAAATGCCCTCCTGCTCTGTGATTGTGTTTAGCCTTTGTTCTAGGTCTGCCCCTGGACGTGACCAACAAGACTGGCAGCGTCCAGGCCCCAGTCACCTCTCCAACCCCATTTCCCTCTTCCTTCCTAAGGCGTCCAAATCCCTGTCACTCAGTGTCTTGAATCCAGCTCGCTCCCACTCATCCCTTGCTGTCACACAAACTACACCCTCTGCCCACTAGGATGTCCCCATTATGCTCCAAGCTCTCTGTCTGTCGGTCTGTCTCTCAGGTTTCTGCCTAATGCTGCTTCCTCTTAGCAGCCTTCTAACCTTCTATGACCTCTCGAGTCCAGGGAAGTCCCTCCTCGGTGCTCTCCAAGTGCCCAGCACCAGAACTTCTCACAAACTCCTCGTATTATTTTCCCAAGCTGTGCGCACCACGAGGGCAGGGACCACCTCTCCAGTTCACAGCGTGTCTCTGGTTGCTACCACAGTGCCTGGTACGTGATGGCTGAGCCACAAGGGCAGGATGAATCGATGCCATCTGATTATCTCAAAGCTTAATTGAGTGTCTACAGTGTAAGTGAACAATGCTTCACCAACACTCTTCTTGCACTGGAAAATTTTACTTGCCAGTAGAGCTAACCTATCAATTCCGTAATACCAGTGAATCCCCAACATAAAGATGGAGCAGTGTGCATTTCAAATACCACATTTACTGGACCATGCTTGCTTGCATTACGGATTTTATGATGCGATTTTCATTCTAGCCCAGAATGTTCTTTATTTCCTGCTGTAGCCAGGGTCTCCCTTCCCTGCTTTCTCTCTTCACAAATGGCATTTGCTTTTATTTTCAGATGTTTCAAAGAACACATACTTCAGCATGCTGTGGTTTGCTCCGCACACTTGAGGATCTCAGGCTTTGCCCATAACTCAGAACGAGACCACTTCAACTCTTGCAAGGAATTCACAGTTAAATACGAAGGCAAATTCCTTCCACTATAAGCTCAATTCAATTCAAGTTACTGAGTATTTATATCTTAGTATATACATTTTAGGGCATAAAACCTGCTTGGAAAAATAAGGCTTATAAAATGACATCAATAGCGAAATGAAATGATGGGAAATGGTACTAGAGATTGGAGTTCGGTAGAAGAATAGTGTTCCTTGAGCTGAAATAGCTTGCTATTTAGAAATAGCAAGGGTCTGACCTTGGGGAAATGGGAAGAGACTTTGAACAGAGACACAAGCTAGACAAGAGGATTCTTAAGTACAGACCTATTAAAAGACAGGTTTGGAAAGGAAAGGAACCACATTGGTGATAGCCTTGAATATCAGATAAATAATTTAGTTAACGACGGACAGTTTGTATGTGGCACGGTGGAACAGTCACTCAAATGTCTTGCAGATGAATCCCGGGGGACTTTTGTTAACGCCTTTGCAGCCCTGACCCAACGGATCACACCTCTTTATAACTACATAAGTCCTTAGTGCCCCCCATATTAACTCTGGGCATGGTCATACGACTTGCTTTGGCTAACGGGGCTCAAACAAACGTGCTGTGAGCAAGAGTGGGAGAAGGGTGTGTTCACTGGCGTTTGTCTTCTCTGGCTGCTCGTTGGGAATCCTTCAGCACCTTGTAAAAAAAGCCCTGGCTTTTGATGATGAGAATCACATGGAGAAAAAGAGCAGTCTGGCTGTCCTCACCAAGCTACCTGAGGTCTAGACCTCTGAGTAAGTCCAGCCAACACCCAGGAGTGCAGAAACGCACTGTCCCAGCTCAGTCCAGCCTGAATGGTCCACCTGCAGAATAGGAGGCTAATATCTTGTTTTTGTTTTAAGCTTCTAATTTGGGGAGCAATGTGTAACCTAGCAATCAGAAACTGCTCCAAGGTCCTTGGGAGAAGAGCTTGGGAGAACTTGAAGGAAGGCTGAAGAAATGGGGCTATCCTTTCGGGGTGTCACAATATCACAGCAGGTGGAATGCAGTGGCCACAGCCGGGTGAAGGAAGTGGAGGGTCCCTCTCTTCCGGTGAGAGAGCGATGTGGATAAGCACTGGCGGGAGGGGGTGAGGGTAGGCCAAGAGAGTCAAAACAACAGAGCTCATAGCAGCAGGGTCTCATGGACAAATTGTGGCCAGAGCAAGGGACACAGAGAAGTTGCTGATAGTGATATGGGTGGAGACCCAGAGAAGCTCCATAGCTGCTCCCTAGAATCCTGTGAGTACAGAAAGCACAGAGGGTGGGGTGCTATTATGACCCTACTGGGAAATATCTCACTAATTAAATTCTCCCCATTCCAGGGAGTCGACTATGACTTAAGGATGCATAGTTTGTCAGAGAATAAGCCTGGAGGACAGGATGGACAAAACCTACAAAAGTTGCCTGCTAGCGTGGACATTGATTCTGTTTTTATTTTCATCTCCCCATCAATATTGAAGTTGCTGTTTACTATATACCGTTGTTAGAATGCCAAGACAATGTGGTGCCTAAGAGCATTTGTTCTATAATCAAATATGTACTTAACTACCCACTATCTGATGACCCTGAACTACTCACTTAACTTCAGTTTCCTCATCTGTGAAATGGGAATGATAAGAGCTCCTATCTCATATGGCTGTTGCAGAGATTAAATAAAACCATACAAAACATTTAGCACAGTATATAGTACATCGCAAACTCAATGTTACTATTATTATGTTCAATACTTGTTTAGTCTTCCATATTTCCTTAGGTTTTTGAGTAATTTATTGGAATTATCAAGGAAGATTTCACAATTTGAATGCCTTCTCTGGTATCTAAAATATATTTGTTAGGGAAAACAGCCTCTTGATCCCAGGATTTAAATCAGAGAATAAGAGAAGACAGTTCTGTAGTGTCCTTATGTTTGGGATTCTAATGTATTCCTGATGAAAATCTATATATGCACATTCAACTATATCTGATCTTTATTTCTATCCCGTCTGGCTAGCAAGTTCTCATTAAGATATGATTTAAGAACTGAAAGTTCATTAAAAAGATCATTTTATGACAAAGTGAGATGAGCAACGTAGAAATGATTCCATATCTTCTCTAGATCATCCCATTAGGGCTTTTTTCCAACTGAATCCAGCATAATTTATAAAAGTATGAAGATTTGCCTTTCAAGGGTCTGGAATAATTCAGCAATTAACATCACAAACCCTTGTTACCTGATGCACTTGATTCAAATTCCAACAAATACTACTGCTAGAAAATTTCTCCACAACTTTCTCACTTTAAGTAACATTACTGTGGAAATCTTCCTTCTAAATTCAGTTTTAAGAGAAAATATTCACAAATAATTTCTAGCTGTAAAATAGTCTTTCTTGACTTTTTGTAAGCATCGAATTATGAGGACAAAGCAGTAACACCGCTTTATAAAAAGGACCAAAGTACCTACTCAGAAAGCTTAAAACAATTTTTTCCCCAAAGGAACAAAACAAAGCTCTTAGTAATTGTATTAACATTCTTTCAAGAGAGGGAATCAGTCACTGAAATCTTGTGTCCTACAATGTCAAAATTTGAACTGCATTTCAGTAAAATCACAAAATGGTAACTGTGTCTCCATTCATGCTACTTAAATATGAAAAATGTCATATCAACTGGAAACACAGGAGATGCACCATTTAGATCATTGTTACAAGTTTCTGTTGTACAACCAATTCTCACAAAATTCCTTTGCACCTATTCAGACACTTCAGGAACAGTATTTTAAAGCCTTTACATTTCACACCTTAAAGGTAATTTAATGGAAATACTATCAGCAGTCATGCTAACAATTTTATCAAGAATTCCGCAGCATCTTAGAATGGAGTAATAACATCGGTTGCTTCATCAACAGAGATATCCAGTATAAGAATCATCACATTAACTCCAATACTTCCTTTGACACATTTCCCAGGGACAGGAAGTTTCATGTATTTTTTTACATCACAAATTTATAAAGTTTGGCTCAATTCCTATTATAAAACTTTTTAAGCACATAAAACAATTTTCTCATTGCTTATGCCAGTGAAAATCTGATATATCCGAAATCAAAATTGAATTGGTATGTCACATAATTCCATCTCTGATTGACACAAACTCTACTTAACAATCTTGGTTTTTTTTAAAAAAAAGTATTCTCCATCAAAACCAGGAAACTACAGAGGTGATAGCTAACTGGTATTTCTTTGAATGAATACCTAATATAAGGTCAGATTTCTCACTGTGACTAATATTTATCTCATTACCCTATTTGGTGCAGGTATACATGCGGTTATCATGTTTCTATAAAGTGAATATACTTTTGGAAAATTCTCATTAAAATATTCTTGTTCATCTTGCTTTTTATGCTCATGGGATTCTTATCAGTCAGGATAAAGCTAAGCTCTGCTACAGTAACAAATAAACCCCCAAGTCTCCAATGGCTTCCCACATCATGTTCTTGCAAAATCTGATATGGTACAGGCAGCTCTCCTTGGTCTTGAAGAAGCTGAGTCTTCTGACTGTGGCCTCTGTGTTTTTGTGCCAGGGTGAGAGAGCTGGAAAAAGCACTTGCTTTTATGTGTTTAGTTACTTCCGCTCTCTGAATCCATTCACTAGAACTAATCATACGTCTCTAACCAGACTGCAAGGGAACCTCAAAAATACAAGGGAGCCCAAGCAAAGCTTGGGAGCACCAACTATCTGACACGGACACTAAGAAAAAAAATACATGCATAATAAGTGATTCTGACCATGCTTCCAAAGTTTTCAAATTATAAGGAAGTGACGGGCACCAGCGCATTCAGAAGTGCACAGCCTCCTCACCATTCATATCAGCCATGTTTTATTGCAGATATGATTACAAAGGCAGCAACCGAGTCCCATCACAGGAAAGGTGGCACAGATACACATGATGCTTGTAATATATGTGATTTTAGATGTGTTGGTAAGTGTGGTTTATAGATATGTGTGCTAATAGTGATAGAGACTGGAATGAAACTGGTTTGATTTAGCTCAGTGGTTTTCAGGCAGAGGCAAATTTACATCTGGCAATGTCTAGAGACATTTTTGATTGTCACAGCTGTAGGGAGGGGGAAGGAGGTGGTTTTCTACCAGCACCGAGAGGGTAAGAGTCAAATAGGTGTTGCTAGACATTTTATGATGCATAAAACAGACCCCACAATCGTGAATTGTCAGTGGTGGTGATATTGGGAAACTGGTCTACAAGATAGGGAAATGGCAGTTGCCCACTTTACCCATTGAGTGCTTTTTGAGCAATGTGGTCAGGGGCAAATGCTTGCTTTCAGCTATGTACTTTGGCTTCTTTGGCTTCTGTGTTGATGGTTCCCAAATCTGTAGGTCTAGTTTTAACCCCCCTCAAATACCATCTATCCAACTTTCTAATGGTTGTGTTTATCTGGATGTTGATGTGGAATCTGTTCAACACAAAGTTAAATGTCATCTCCAGCTTCTGACATCAACAGTCTTTCCACCTGCTCTGGTACCACTGACCTTTCCATCCAGCCACCCAAGGCAGAGGACTGAAGGGACTCACCCTCACCTCCTCCTATCTGTCCAGTCCCCCATGGCACTCAGTTCTGGAGATTTTAGTTCTGACAAGACTCTAGAATCTGATACCCCTGTTGTCTCTTGGTCTGCTTTGGGGGGCTACGTTTACTGTAATTCCCATCGAATGATTATAATGTGCTTCTTGTTATTCCTTCCCCTAGTCAGTCCCTAGCATCGTTCCCTCTCACCCTGGTCCAGCATCCATCTTGCCACCAGGTGACAGAGCACATGAAGGACCTACAATCAGATATACCTAAATTTGGAACCCAGGTCTTCTTCTGTAGTGTGTGGGATGCACCTTAACTTCTCTGTACCACAAAGGCAAAATGGGTTAAAAATCTCTTCATTATGAAATGGTTGTGAGGATTAAATGATATTATGTAGAGATCCCCCAGCATGATTCCTGGTACTCAGTATGTTTCTCTATTATTTGTCCTTGTTACTTTATCACTTTTAAAGTTACTCCTATCATTAAACTACTTCAGTGTGTGAGAATTAAGCTTTCACTGCTAAAAGCCTGAACCCTTCCATAATCTGCCTCTGGACAACTGTCCTGAGACTATAAACTCTATTTGGTCATTGGCCATGTCCGTACCATTTCTAACCGTATCCACTGTGCCTGGGATGGTTAGTAGGTGCTTAATAAATGTACATTAAACAAGTGGATAGGACAATCAAAACCATTAAATATATACATAATAATACAAATATATTGAAGTCTAACCAATTTCACCTTTCTCCCGAGAACTGATCCCTCCCCCCCCCACCTTATTCTAACTTTCAGGCTTTCTTGACTCCTAATCATTTGCTGCTGTTTTGCTATTCCTAATAGACTGTGCTTTCCTTTCTTGCCAGGATTCTGTCTGTTTCCCCTTTATCAATGTTGCCCTTACCCCCGTACACACACATCTATGCAGACAGATTCATGCATATCAGTTGAAATGACAGATTTTTCTTATTATTCTTTTTTTCTAGAAACTTCCATGGCTACATGCCCAACCAATTACTCCACTTGCACATCCAGCCTGCTAAGTTTTATTAACATAATATACCAAAGGAAAGCATCATGTCACAGAAAAACAGCATTCCCACTCCCAAGATGACTAGAGAAAAACCAACATTTATAAACCAAAGGAGTGAGAAACACTAGACTCAGTAAAAACTGGGTTGGGTTGGAAATGAGCAGCTGCCGCTCCCTCCAGGACCAGCAGTTTACTGGGGATGGGGCTGGCTCACTGTGGCTGGGATAAACAGGTTCACTGGGTCCTCAGCCCTGGTCCCTTCGGCTCAACTCACCCTTCTCCCAAACCCTTTCCTTGGTTCCACCCAGGTAAATTCCACGGTACTGAGAAGGCAACAGACTCCGAGGCCATTGTTCCTGGGTATGCAGCAGCCTGGTGAGTGGATGCCCACACAGCTGACCAGTGGCCAACAGAGACTTTTCTGACCTAAGTTGGTCGTCTCTCGTGTCATCCGACACTCAGTTCCCAAACCTCAGAGCTGCTGGAAGGAAGGAGAAAAAGCCCGATTCATGAAAGCTGTACCAAGCACACCCTGGCCTGAAGCGTCCATGCTGCTTCTGAAATTGACTTGCTTCCTGCCCAGAATTTCTCATTTCTTTCCACCCTGGGCTCTTCTGCTCCTGGAAACCTTCAGACTTGCCGCCATGCCCTGGGTCTGCATGCCTTCCTCCCAGGCCTCCCTTAGGGCCTCTTTAAGCTGGCAGCCAAAGAGTCACTTCCCGGTAGGTGTAGTTGGCGCGCCTGCAAGTGTACTTAAACTTTGTGTCTGATCAAGTTATGTGTATTGGATCTGAAACCAGTTAGTCAATTCGTTCAGGTCCCTAAGTGGCGATTTGTGGTAATGTCTACATCAATATGAACAGAGCGGTTTGCTAGCTGGTTTACGTAAAGCAAATGGCTACAGGAAAGAGGGGCAGCCTCCAGCATTCTCTCTGCTAATGAAGATATGGCTGGAAAAGAAGGGAAAGTGAACAGAAACAAAACCGGGCAACCACATGAGCACGAACACTTAGGCAAGGCCCATTTTCTAAGAGAAATCAATTTGCCTCTTTCTCTTATCCCTCATTTTGTCCTCCCCACAGGCCTTTTCTGTTGATGCTTACACATAATCGTTAGTCTTACAAACTTATTACGCATCGATTAACCCCCCCCCCCAATCCAGGTCAAACTGCTTTGAAGAGGGAATCTGGGGTGCTGGATACAAGGTCTACTTGGAAATTTGCAGGGAGCAGAAACCAGAAAAACATTTTAAAACGTGGTGCTTGTTGAGCTCCACCTCTCACCATTTCTTTTTTGTATAAACAGCCTTTGCATTTGCCCGGGCAGAGAAGGAAACAGCCAGTCTACTAGGGAATTTATTTAGTGCGTGTCTGCATATTGGCTGTATCTCTTTACTACTGCAGAGTACATTGTTTCTAATAATTGTGATGGATTGATACTTATGACTGGCTGGCAGAATTCCTTTAGCATGTTAAAATATTACCTTTTATTCCTTGCTTTCATGCATAACCTGATGTTTCAGTCAGTTTTAAAATATGATAAAGAAACCTGAAAAGCAAATATCCTACAAGCAAAAAAGGGGGCTCTGTACCCGAGGTGGGTTCCCTTCCAAATCGCTGCCCTCTGCCAGCCAAGTGAGCCACTTAGCAGGCTTGTTCTTTACCTCTGGGACAGTTAAGCCTTTTAGGAGCTGGATACAAAGGGAAGAAACTGGTGCATGTAAAATGCACTGAAATCCGTCTGAGGAAAGTGCTTTGGCTGAAACGGAACGACTGAAATCCACCTTGCTCTGGTCTGCTAAGCTAGCCAGGAAATCACAGAATTCCTGGCTCAAACCTAAAAGGTTTTCCTTGGGTCTCATTTCTGTCTTCGACTGCTGGCTGGAAATGTGGATCTTGAAAGGGACAGTTTAGCCCTTACAATCCAACCTCAATACACCCTAAGATCCCTCTGGAAATTTCGCCCCTGAAAAGATATTAAGGCTCGGAAGCTTGCCACGCTCCCTTCGACCCAGGAACCTTGCCCAGACCCAGGCAAGAGGCACATTTGCTTCAGAAAAGATGGGCTGAATGTCTTAGCAGCCAAAAGGCTAAATGTGGACCACGCACTTGATTTCCTTCCCCTCATCAAGGCACATTTCTGAAATAAGCAGCTTTACATTGCAGGTCGCATGAATTTTTATTTCATTTTGTTTTCTCGCATTTTAATTTCCATTCTTTCCTATTGTTGGTTACATCACTTTTCATCACAGCCGTGCTGCAGAAATGTAGAGCACGATTTATGGAACCTTAACATAAATATGATGCTAGACAGAAAGAGAGCGACATATTAGTTTAGAATTTGCAGAGTCTCCCACACGAGCGCACACCGCTGATTTATGAAACCGGAAAGCCTGTAAATCCTAAAGTAAGGCACTGCGTCCATAAACTCCCAGAGAGCACGATACAGCGCCCCCTCCCCCAGCACAGCCTCCCCGGAAGCCCCCAGGCCCTGCAGACAAAGACCTGCCAACTGCTGGGTCTTTCGCTTCTCTTAGAAACACATTTTTAAAAAGATGAGCTCCCCATCTAAGTAGGTTTTCTTTTCCTCAATGAATGGAGGATGGGAAAGGGGACAGACTGGCCATTGGCCTCTTGGTCCCAGATCCAATCCTTGCCCTCCTCCACCCTGCTCCCTCCTCCGCGGCGGTGGGGGTGGCTGACCCTGTGCAAATGACATCTCCCAAGAGGCCCCTGGTCAGGATGGGAAATGGGAGGCACCCGCAGGAGCCTGGAGGTCGGGAATGAGCGAGAATCCAGGTGGGTTCTGCCCATTCCCCTGCCCGTTCTCTCTGCTTGGGTGGCTCCTCTGGAGGCTGCTGCGGGACTCCAGCTTCTGCCAGACAGCCTTCTTGTGACTCTCGCTCCCGCCAGGTACCCTGATTCCTGGGTCCTGAGGCATCACCTCTGCCCGTATTCCTCCAAGCTGGGGTGGTAGTGGCTTCCTGCCATCGCTAGGCTCTGGGCTGCCTCTTTCAGGACCTTTGAAACTACGGGCTCTTTTCCAGGACGGGATGTGACAAATTCCAGGGGGAAACCTGAAGGCCATACTGCCATCTCCACCTGATTTGACCCGCATGTGGATGGGAGCTAGACACTAACCTGCCTCCAGCTTTACTCAGTCCTCAGCCACTCAGAGACCACCTGACAATGTCGCTGCAACCATGTTTTTTACACAATACCTTTATTTTCTCTTCCCCCGGGGAAAGAAATATTCAGTTGTAGATCTCAAGCGATGCTACTTGAAATGCTGTGGGAATCCTGACAGCAGCTTCGGAAGGAGCAGGACAAAGGTTGCAGCACCCCAAAGGACATGGTTAGAAAAAGGCAGGGACCATCGGGGTGCTGGGGAAAGGAGGAGGCATTATAGAATTATAAAGGGATGCCTTATACAATTATGACTCTCTTAGAAAACAAAAAACTGAATAGATTCAGAGGTTAAATTGCTCATCCTAATGTAAGTTGCAAGTTTCAGCCTAATGACTCTTCCCACTCCAAGCCAGCCATCCTGCTAAGTAATAAATAACTTGACGTCCTAGTTGTGTAGTGTCTTGCATCCATCTCTATGCACGTTATAATACACATTTGTTGGACACTAACGATGCTATGGCTTACACATTTTGGCACAATGTATAAATACTGAGTTGTGACTTTCTCCCTTCTGCATGCTTCCTCCTAAATATTTATATCGAAAGCACAACATAGAGTATGATTACTCTAGCAGCACTCACCAAATTTTGAAGACCATAAATAAAAGGTAGAAACATAAAACGTGCAAAATATTCATCTTTATGTAGTAGAGTTTGGGACAGTGTTGGCCTTTGGTAGGAAGACATTGATTGGGGCGTACTGAGGAGCCTTCTGGGATGTTGGACGTGTTGAACATCTTGATAAGCATTTGGTTGCATGAGTATATATTAATAGATATAGGGAAAAATCAGTTGTAAGCTTCACATTCAGTACCTGTGTTCTTTGCTTGCATAGGTCAATATAAAAAGTAAAAAGAATCATTTCCTAAAAGACTTGAAATGTCGACCCCCTGATGAGTTGGAGAAGGGCTTCCTCTATAGAAGATGTTGGCTACAGCATCTTTTTAAAGGATGAGAATTTTCTTAGAATTTGGCAGTAGGAGCGGGGCCATACATTCACTCCAAGAGGAATTACTTGGCTAGCAGGGGACCAAGGACACCAGACCACACCTCTCAGGTCTCCAGTGACAGCATCTGCACCGCAGGTATCAATGAGGAAGGGACTTGGGCACAGAGACTCCGGGAGGGATGTTTTCCTGCACAGCAATCACTGAGGCGTGTGCTTGAAGGCGACGTCTCTGTGGCAGGGTGCAGGAAGCAGGGCAGGGTAGAGGGAGAAATCGGACCGTGATGCAGTCATCTGATGGGTTGCACTAGAGCTCAGCTGCAGGCTCTCTATGGGGAAGGGCGTTAACCTGGGACAATTAGGCACAAGATCCCACTGTGAGTGGTCAGTGTCCACAGTGCTGGAAATCTTCTCCACAGGACAAAGGCAAGAAATGAAAAGCAGGGCCCGCTCTCACCCTACCAACTTTCCACCCCTCTAAATGTGTGAGCTCTGTCTTTCTGAGACTTGAAGTTGGCACTGGAGTTATGAGCAAAACTACAGGACTGGTTTATTGAAATGAGCGCCTCATTTGGTGTCCCAGGCGAGCCTGTAAATTCTGTGGAGCTAGAGAATCTGATGGCCTGAGGGAGAAAGCGAGAGGCTTCTTCCTGGGCTCTCGTGTCCCTCATGCCCACGACCTCCTCTGTTGGGTCTCAGCCAAGAAAGACAACTGGAGCTGCAGGCTCACCCACCCAAGGGACATTCCCGTAAGTGCTGCCATGTCAGCGAGAGAAGCATCTTCCTGCAGGTTGCAAATGAGTTTGCATGAGGAGGCAAGAGTTAATTAGTGCATTGGGGTTGGGAAGTTGGTGACAAGCTGCCACTTTGCATTTGGCGGCTCCCTTTCTGAACAGGTGGCAACTGACTGACAGGCATTCTCTGAAGTGCAGGAAGACATCTGTGTTTTTCACACTGTGGAATATTGGAGCTTTCCAAGCCACACATTTGGGAGAACAGCTGAACTGCCTTTGAGTTGCTCGTGTTATGGTACAAATAGCCACCTGATGCACAAACAGGAGAGAGCGAGGCACAGCTTTCACAAAGCCAACTAACACAAACCTGCGAAAACTCAGATGGCAACTTATGAATGGAAACCACACATGCTATAAGAGATTTCAACAATTAAAATGAGAACACACATGAACAGAAAAACTGTTCAACCACCAGATCCACTGGGCAATGTTTTCTTGTTCCTTAAACACACACACACAGAGGCATGTGGGCGCGTACACACACACACACACACACACACACAATTTGAGTCCTTGGAAGAGAGCTGTTTTCAGCATGAAAAAACAACAATTGAAAACAACTGGCTCAAAAGAAAGGCTACCCTAGCAATCGTAGAAAAAAAATCACTAATTCTAGATCAGTTTAGCCAGCTGCCTCCCTCCTCCCTCTCTGAAATGTGTTGCGAGTGCAAATGATTTATGGGTTACCATCAATAATGAAGGCCGTCGCTGGATTGAAACTGACAATCAGGTTGGGCATCTAAATTAAATAGGAATATGAGCCTCTTTCGAAGGATCCATTACACTGCAAGAACTCCACAAAAGACGCGATGGCATTTATCGAGAATACCTCAGAGCAGGACTCAAACTGTGAACAAAATGGAAAATGTCTCAAAGAGCTCTCAAAATTAATTAGAAAAATTAGAAGAACCTTGAAAGGAAAGCTGTTGGGTGGAAAAGATGGACACTTGGAGTGCCAGTCTGTTCCCCATGTCTGAAAGTCATGGAAGGCAGGAGGAACCATGCTTAGCGTCTCTCTTTTAAAAAGAGGGCCAAGGAGCCACTGACACTCTGGAAGGGACCCTGGGGCAGGGGAGGGGGGCTGGTTGCTACTGTGCAGGATTTAAAAGAAAAAAGGAAAGAATCATTTGCTTACTTTGATAAACTATGCCCCCCACAAGCAGTGGGTTATCTCTTTATAATGTTTCTTTCAACCTCTGAAAAGTGGTTGAAGACACAGCTTCAAAAGTCACTGTTTGGGCAAAAAGGGGCCATAGACCAAGAAACCTGTCCATTTTGAATATAAATGGGAACTCCTAAAAGGCCACTAAGGAAAGCAGCTTGGAAATGCATTTTTCCCCACTGGTTTTCTTTGATAAAGTCTTGTATCCTATACCAATAAGATGTGCCAGGCAGCATTACTTTGGGGATCCTGGAACATCTAATGATTAAAAGTATTGGCTGGGAAACCTGAAAGGCCACCATGACCAAGTTACTCATGCTTTCTTTCCACCACATGGCTCCAGAGTCAGAGATGGCCCCCAGTCCCAAGGCAATTGTAGACATGGGGGCAGTGGCCTATGAAACAGCCTGGCCTAAGGAGCTGCTCTATACCTTGTGGTGACCGATCATTCAGATCATTGTTCATGGGGTGTGTGGACTTCAGATCTATCAAGGGGCTCAAAGTAGACCTCGGGAACCACATGGACAGGAGGCCAAGCCTTGGGGGAACAGAAGCCACCTACTGCAGAAGCCATGAGTCCGCAGAAGTGGGGAGAAGAGGACAGAGATTGGGTCCTGGTAGGAGCAGAAATGGGAGCAGAGGAGATCAGTGGGTTTTTGGGATACTCAGCGGATTTGCAGGAGTGGGGGCCACGCATCTCAGTGGCTGAAGGAGTGAGAAGGGAGCCTGGTTCCCCCTGGGATGAAGACAGGCTGCTAATACACAGAGCTACTGAACGTCATCAAATAATGCCCCAGTTCTTTCTGATGCCCAGCTGTGCACTTGGAGAATCTTCTCGTGTCCTCATTTCCCTGGGTATTGTTAAAGCAGCCTCCGCTAACTGAGGTACACTCAGAACCTCTTGGCTCCTTAAAATCCAAAAGCAGCCTCCTAAAAGACCGCCATCCTAGTTCTAACCACAACAGCAAACCTCATCCGTGGTGTGTTCACAGGCGTGTTGTGTCACGTGGCCTTGTGACGGGATGCTCAAGCCCCCTGGGCTGTGTTCACACAGAATAGTTGGGCCTTTCTGGATTTCTCAAAGGATGTTCTGGTCACAGCTAGATGATACATCCCTAAAATGGGCTTCGGCATGCATGTTGCAGTGGCCTGTGGCCTGAGGACATCCACAGTTCCATCTGTGAGCTATCTGTAGCCATAGTGATGAGCTAGAAGCCCTCGTTCACATGGTCATACTCGGCTGTTCATGTTTATCACATTCCAGGGTGTGCGTGCTGTGGTCGCACAGGAAAACAGCATCAGGAGCCCGGGGTTAACCTGCAGGTACCTTTGCCTGAGGATGTCTACAGTGTTGGACACACTGACAACTATAGGCTTCCTTCTGCTTTAAATTGTAACTGTTCGTGCACACACAGCCTGCCCTGTGTATGTCAGAGGAGCCCTGTCTGCCAACGCAGCTGACCACACACATCTGCTCTCGGTGGTGGTAACTTCACGGTGGCGCCCAGTGCACGAGACTGACAGCCACATGTCCTTGTCCTCCAGTTCCTAACCTGGCTCCCGCGGCTTTCGGTTACTAGTGTATCAGTTACAGACAACGTTATGATTTAACTGGATGTACCATTTCGTGAATGGGGGAAAAAAGAGCAGGGAATTGTCCCGGAAGAGCAAAGATATCGAATGTACTCCTACACAAAACCCATTGCCAAAGAAAGATGGGGGACACTTCCTCCATTTTGAGAAAATGTAATCAACTGCACTGGATCAATTTTATATTCAAGCCAATAGATACTCAATTGGCATGTTCTTATAATGTTTTTAACATCTTTTTTTTCCCAAAAGTAAAATAAGAAATCTCAAAGGAGGAGAGTAGGTTTTCTGCTTCTTCAAGGAAGAAATGAGGGTGATAGTTGTTCATTACCTCATTTAAAAGAAAATCTTGCTCTGCCCTGCAAATTGTTTAGTATTTTAAAGTAACATAGTATAAATAGGGGGTACAAACAGGAAAATGTGCTTATTGTTTGAACCAATGACAGGTTAATGAATGTCTGATAAATAAACAGAAAGGGAAAAATTGCTAGTTTTCTTATACCCATAGTCTAACCATTTCTCCTTTTCCCCTTTCTCTCTTCTATATTCATCTCACTCCTATCTCAGCTTTGGGAAGAAAGTCTTATTTTAATCCTAATGTTTTCTTTTAATAGCTGTAGAATAAACCATGGGCAGGCTGATGAAGCAGAGCAGGAAAGAAACAAGTGAACTCGAATCAAAGAATTCACATCAGCCTTCTTGAAAGTGGGAAAAATATCCACCTAAACCTCAACCCCGATTCTTCTCCAAACTGCTTTTCTTTTGATTTGCTCCTGCCACAGAATCTACTTAGGCTTCAAAACCAGTTTCTCCATTTCCATAGAACCAACCAAATGCTGAGTGTGTGCAAAAACATGGTAGCTTAAAAAAAAAAAAAAGGAAGATAATTATCAGATAGGAGGAGGAGGAAGGAAAGAGAAGGAAAATAAAGAGATATGACACAAGGGAACTGGGCCAAATGAAGACAAAGCAACGCACTTAACCCACCTGGAGAGCAAATCGGACCAGCAAGCGCTCTCAGCCAATGGCCTGGGTCTGCGGCGGGGAGGAGAGTCGGCACGGGTTCATTTGGCCAAGGAGTGTGTTTCATAAACCTTACGGTGCGGCTATGAAAGCTATCAGGATCTTCCCACGTTCCCTGTCATTCCGTGGAGATTGGCTGCTGGAGTGTTGGGTGGGGGGAGCGGTGGGGAGTGGAGATGGAGGGGGAAGAGCACGGTTGGGTGGCTGAAGGGGGGACAAGCTCGGGCGGGAAGCAGAATCACACAGGAATTTATTTTAAGTGTATATACAAAATGAGAGAAGGGGAAAAAAAAACCCCAGTGTATTCCTTTTGGGTCATGTGAGGGAGCCACTGGCAAAGATAATATACGAGGGGAAAGAGAGAGGGAGAGAAAGGAAAACATAGAGGGAGAATGTGCGAGAGAAATGGGGAGGAGGGGGCAAAAGGCTTTCTATTATTCGGGATACCGGTGGAGCACACTGAGGCAGCTGGAAGATTAAATTAAGTATTATATCTGCTGACCCTATTGCCATGGTTACCGGACAGCGGAAAATATTAATCAACCCAAGCCTTTTCAGATGAATGTGCTTGAAGAAATACAATAAATATAAATATATATGTATATCCTCCCTGCTCTGCTGTCTAAATGCAGAATGGCAGCAGCGCACCACCCGATAGGGGAGATAAACACACGAAAAACAAATCTGGCTTCTCAGGGACAGCTGACGTCACTCGTGGGCAGACAGCGCGTGCCACAGTGGGGCTGACCATTGCTCTCTGTCTCTCTCATTGGTTTCTTCCCTCTGCCCCTTTCAATAATGAACCACCCCGTCTGGCTTGATTGCAAAGTCACGGGGCGATCTGTCCCCTTATTACAAGGAAAGCTGTCCTCTAACTATTTAGCTGGTCACCCCTACACAGGACTAAACCTGTCCATGCAGAAAGGACTATGCAGAACCACAACCAGAAGCCCCTCAGGTCTGGGGGAGAACGCAGTGACTCCGATCTGTTTTGTGGGGAGTCTAAATGACCCAGCACTTAACTACTCCTCAGCCTGAAGCAGAACTTTGTCATGGGCTCTCAGTCTGTTCATCTCAGAATCCCAGGTTTTTGCCTCACTCTTCTCCCAGCAGCAGACACTGTGAGACTCTCAGGCCTATCTTGAAATAGACTGTCACCGTTCCCTGGCTGCAGGAACTGCAGAGTAGAAGCCAGGAGCAGGGCCACATTCACACGGATGGATGCTCTGGAGTAGGACCTTTCCTGCCCGATGCACAAGGGTGGGTACGTTGCCCTTAGAATGATGTTCTTTTAGCCGCTGTTCAATACTTTCCGAGTTGCTACTTTGTGCAAGGTGTCCTGCTAGACAGCATGTGGGGGACGCCGATGATGCAGGCTCTGGGGTTCCCACTGCAGCAGGCAGGGAGTTGGGGGCACCTGAAGTTCACCTCATCAAAGGCCACCACTTTGCAGACTAAGACAACAGAAATTCAGAGTAGAAAAAGAATTTGCTTTTAGGCTATACCTCTCACTGTAAGGTGGATCTTGCAGAGTCTTCTAAGCCCTGGGCCTGGCCTGATCTGAGACGCCAAGTTTTTTTAACAGCAAGTTTATGTACCTTTTCATGAAGTCCTACTGGTACCCCACTCCCAGGGTGCTGGCTGGCTTAGGCTTCATACTTAGGAATACCTAAAAAAAAATCTAATAATAACGCTTGTCTCTATCTTTTCCCATCTCACCTCCTTCTACCTCCTAACTCTATCTTCCCCTAAATATCTTCCCAGCATATGGTGGGAAAAATAGTCTCGGCATCCAGAGTTCTTTCCCCTGTTGAATGCTTACATTCTTAGGTTAACACAGAATCCCAAGGAAATGCACTGACGCTCAGCATACAGGCCTGCTACAAGAATGCCCATGCCTCTTAGCCATAATGATCCTATGTTGAGACCAAAATGGGTCTCCACGGCGGGTCCAGCTCAGACACCCACTTGCTCAGCACCACAGGGGTTCAGATGGCTTTTCTCCTAGTTAAGCCTTCACGGCATGTAGCCCTGAGCGAGACCAATCAGCCTTCTCCTTCTGCTTAGGTGCAATTTTACACAGTAGGTGACATTAACTCGGTAGCTGAGTCCCTATGTGCAGCCACGGCAACCACAGGGTCCCCACAGATGACAGGAGACAGCAGGTTGTATGATCCTGTAAATTATTTCCCCATAGTAACAGTGAGATTACACACTTTAATATGCATACGGCCTGAGAGAGCCCTCTTCCTGGCTGAACCAAGGAGATAATGTGTATTTTGTGCCTAGAAATCCATTCTAAACTGTGCAGCATGTAATAGACAGCATTACCTCAAGGGCTCCAACATGACCCTTCTCATCTGGCTCCTTCCACGGCCTTGCAAGAGGACGCTGCTTCCTTCCAAGAGTCTCCCTTTGTCTCTAGGTTCTCTGGTTTTATACTGATACTCTTGGGTTGCATTCAACGCCTATTTCAATTGCAGCAAGTCTTTTTGTCCTACTGTCTGCCTACAGGTTTTTTTCCCCTTTAGATGGTCATGATCTGATTCAGGTAGGTGTTTTATTTTGGGAAGAGAAGAGTGAAACTGAATCAGGAAAGAGGGAAGAGGAAATTCAGTAGGAAAACAAGGTAATGTAGTCGGTAGTGGATCCAGAAGAGATGGTGGGATTGAGCTTAATGAGTGCACGAGCCAGATTCCTTTCGGTTCAAAACAAAATAACTGTCATCCCACAGTGAGGTCTGGAAGAACTGCTAAAACAAGATCATCTGTGTGTGCTCCAGCACAAATACATGGTTGACAGGATACCAAATTCTATATGGAGGAATGCGTGAAATTCACTTTTTACTTGCGTAATTACAGAGAAATTTTTAACCTTTCTGATCTGCAGTCACCCCATCAGTAAAATGAAATAATTCAAATGAGCTTACAAAATTGTGTAAGATTGAATTTGATTAGCATCTGAACATAATAGATGTTCAACAAATATTTGGCGCAAGGCAGGAGGCAAGGATAATATAAGCAAGCAGTCCTTTGGAAAATACTCATGGTTGATAATTTTGTATTGATGTAAAATGACTTCCCCTAAATGCTCATTGATCCTGTTAGCAAAACAAACCCATTACAACCCACCCAGCACTCTTGCAATATCTAATCAAGGATCACAAAGAGGGCAGTGAATTTGTTCTGTCTCCAGGATGCTGAATTATTTTTGCAAGGCCTCAGCTTCCTTTCTGAAGGGGGTCAGATGGACCACGTAAGAATATGAAGGTTCAGTGTAACCATTATGCTTTGGAGGAAATGTCTATTTTTAATGAAAAGAAGTTAGATTTGGTACTGAGTGAGGGCCACATTCTTTCTGTCTTCCTTTTCTCCTCTTTGTTTTTTCTGTCTCCTTTTTAAAAAAGGAGAGAAAGAAGGGGAAGACAGGCTCCGGGGAAAATGATCTGCCTGCCCCACCACGGGCTCCTCCAGTGGGTGAAAGGGTATTAGACTCGCGGCACAGACAGGCAGCTCCTTGGGACCGTCATTACACATATGTGAGTTAGGCAGAAGAGAGCACGAAAACAAAGCTTTCAACTTATCACATGGAACCAGTTAAGGGAAATAGCATGAGCTGAACTTTGGACAACCCTGAATCATACTCAATTTATTCTCCATCATCCAACAAGTCATCATCAAAAACAGGCAAACACCGTCCAGAGAGAATAGTGCACACTGGAAATATACACAGATGCTATGGTATATTACTGTCCAGACATGAATGAAATCTGTGGCTTAGTGAGATGCAGGCCTTAAATGGCAAAAATAGAAGTAGAGTGTTTCTCTCTCCTCCTTTATCAAAGTAGTCTGTGTCTTTGACAATTCTACCAAAATTAGATCTGTGCTGAGGGCCTGTGACGTCTTTTGAATAGATCTTGGGAGAAAGATATCCCTGCACCAAACCTACAAAGGCTCAAATATTAACACTCAGGGCAAACTGTATTCTTTGGTGAGCAGAAATCTAGTGGCAATGGATAGAATCCATCCGAAGTGCAGTTTCATGGAGAAAAATGAATGCACAAAGTTGATAATAATGGAATAGATATTTTCAAGATCTTCCTTCCTTGGGCACAGCCCCTCTGACTTTGGCCTTGCTCCTCATGGGAACAAATTGGTTGCAATAATGGTTCCTGGAAGGAAATCCTTTCATACGGGGGCTTTATCGGTTCTGTTTCTTCTTTGCAAAACTCCCTTCCTTGTCCCCACTTTAAGAATTTCTACATAACCCGTAAAACCCAGACTGCCAGGGGGTTTTTGGAAATGGCACAACTGCACTACCACTCTTACTGTGCTTTCTCCTTCTCTGGTCCACACCCACACACATCACTACCACCAGCAGCACTAAGCCAGGTGCCAGCGCCTTCCATGGAGGGCCTCGGATAATCTCCCGCGTTGTTTCTCAACAAACCTGGGTGGACAGCTTGGCTTTCTTCCCTATTTTGGCCAAGCCCAGCGTGTCCATTTCCCTGGAGTCTGTTTCCTATGAACTTGGTATGGCCGGCTCCTCCTCATTCTCATTTTGACCCCAAGCTCACCTTTTCTGAGAAGGTCAACCCCAGATCACCAAACCTTGAGCCATCATCTCATCTTAGTTCTTCTCATAGCATCTGTCATTACGTCACTCATTTACCCCCCTAGAGTGTGAGCTACACGACAGCACAGAGCTTGTCTGTCTCTCGGGCTGCAGCATCCCCAGCATCTACATGCTAAGTGCCTACTACACTCGTGCTGAACAGATCTCCAGCCATGTGTTCGTCACCTGCTCTTCATTCTGCCTTCCCGTCACCTTTGTGTGGACCGTAATTACATTTCCAATCATATCATCTTCTAATTATTACCATGAAATCTGAAGGGTGGGGACTAGTTTGTCCCCTTTGTACCATGTACTCCAGAGTCGGGAAGACCACCTGGCTCACTGTGTACTGATGTGCAGGTGGTGTGCTGGACGGCTCCGGAGGGAGCAGCCTGCATCACAGTGATGTGAATGGTAGCCCATGGAGTTGTGCAGTATCCAGCCTGAACAACCATCAATGGCAGCAACTCAGAGATCTCTTTATCGGAGAGAGAAATCAAGAAGACTTCACTTTTTCCTTCACCTATAGGAAGAAATGTGGTGTGCTGTGAACTTGTCCTGGCCAACTTCTCCCTCAGTCTACACCCTAAAGGTCACAAAGGTCCTTACAAGTAGATCTCGGGGGACCCTGTGTAGGGCAACTCATACGCTTCCCTTCACTTCCTCTCCACTGCCTCTTGCAAACATGAGTGTGAGAAGCAGTTCTGCACAGGTACAACCAGACAGTGCTTTAAAGCCTTGGGACGTGCATCCTACCTTTGGCTGTGGGCTTTGATGACGTCAAGTGACGTGCCTGGAGGCACCTACCCAACCTTCAGTGGCAGCACCTAATAGCTGGCCAGCTGGCGTCTAGCTTCTCCCAGCCAGGTAAGCAGTTCTGACACTGAGCCTGGAAGCGCCAGGTGGGATGAAACGCCAGCTGGTTACAGCAGTGGCCAAAAAGCTTCAGCCTTGGGTCAGCTCTCCCTCCCTACACATCTCCTTCTCCAAGTCCCTCCCTCCTACTTTGGGACGCTCCCCAAGTAAGCCCTCTGCTCATTTTTGTGCAGGAACCCTGGCCAAGGAAGCTGGTACCAGGCATGATGATAACCCTGACAGGAGCGTCACGATTACTAAAATCCTCATATGTGGGAGACCAGGATCATATGTAAGCTCAAGGCATCCCATGAAATTGGGAAATTTGCCCGGTCTTGAGAAATGGTAATGGATATTATGGGGTTGGTTCATTACAATATTACGGCGTTGGATGGATTTTGTTAACTGTTTTGGAAACCTTCCGAAACTGATACACTCAGATTAGATAACTATCAATCCAAGGCAGCGTGAAAACCAAGGAGTCTCAGTGGCAGCACTAGAGGAGACTGTGAACTCCAACAGGGCAGAGAGAGCTGGAAATCAAGCCCGCGGTATATTTGAAGGGTAGAAGACCAAATGCACAGTCTTATTAGAGCTCCGATGCCCAAATTAGGAATCTGAAAGAAAAACACCGGGACCTTGAAAACTGAAATGCAATAACTAGGTAGACAGTCCTGAGAACCTTGAATTTTTGGATTTCCCTGATCCCCTAGAGCTGATGGAAGCATCTTCAAGCCCTTTGCTGGAAGAGAGTAGCTTCCCCTCACCTGGCTTCACCTGCGAACCCCTCACCTGGAGCAGGTTCTCATGAGGTCAGACTTGTGGTCCTCAAGATTCACTCCCTCAGCCCTTCATTGCCTATAGCTTGATAACAGGGTTAGCTCTCAGGGGGATTCAAGTGGAGAAATAAAGCATCCGCGCCAGGATGAAATAGTTCACACGCAGAAACAACTGCAGGGCAGGGCAAAGTTGTAGTGGAAGGTGGACCTTCCATGAGAATGGATCTAGACTTCCATGAGAATGGATCTAGACTTCTAAAGGGTGTTGAAACAGGACTATCATAAAAGAGGACAAATAGGCTGTTAATTGAATGGAGCAAGAAGATTCTGTTACAACTCAGGGCTCAATGACTTGGCAAGGACACCTGAAGCCGGTCTTGGTACTTTCCAGGGTGGGCCCCTAGAAGCTGGGCATCATGATGACCGCAGGGTAGAGAGGTAAAGCTACTTTGGAACTGCATTCAGGAAAGGGTCAGAAGGGTCAAGAGATGCCAATGGGAGTGTTACAGGAGATTTATTATCTGAGGCTGCTGAACCCAGCACCTGACCGTGTTTCCTGGGAGGGTCCAGAGGACGCTCCCTTCCCTAAGGTTTAAGGGACACACTAGTGAAGTGGACACAAAAACCTGTATGAAACTCTTTGGTGGCTGTTCTCTGTGGGTCAGGGTGAATGAAAAGAAATGCCATCATGGAACAGGGTTTCCCAGTTACAGGGAAGATAATAGGATTCTCGAATGATGGAGGCCAGATAATGCTACTTAATCATTGTAGACAGGAGGATTATAATTAATATAATGAGCAGGGAGGTTTAAATGGCAATCAAGAACAGTGGACATGGCTAAAATTCTGTCCCAGTGGTTGAGATAAATGGACAATTCTTTTGACTGTTCACTGCCAAGCAGTCCTGGTATGAAACTGAATTCTAGCAGTAACTGGGATTTGGTCTTGGGGCTGTGACTGCGTGACTGAAGATGCCCTTCATGAGCTGGGCCTTAGATTCATTGTCTTGGATAGGCAGTTTGGATAGGCAGATCAACAAAGCATCCTACAATGGGAATGGTGAGACATTCACGGTCAGGTCTGAGAAAGTCCAGAGTAACATGAAGAGGTGGCCCAGATCCCCACACCTACTAAATCTGTTGCACCAACAGCTCCCTAAATCTACACTACTTGTCCCTTGGTGGGCATTTCCTGATGACCAGCTAATGGAAGAGGAAAGAACTTGGGACTGGTTCACAGAAACACTGGCAAAATACCTTGGTGTGAACTATAAATGATCTCATAGCCTCCCTCCATTATGACCCACCAGACAGTGGTGATGGGTAATTCTCCCATCAGAAAGAGCTCGGAGTTGTACACCAGGTCAGTTTGGGGTGAAGATGCAATGGCCTGACATGTGGACATACAAATGTTCCCAAGCAGGAGCAAATGCCTGGATTTTTAGGAGTCTGGAAAGAGCAAGATCGAAAGACTAGGAACGATGGAGTGCAAAAGAGATATATGGATCAACCTATAGGAATCAGCAGGAAGTGTGTGGACTTTTTCATCTCATGCCCACTCTGGAGGAGGCACTGAATACGCAGGAGGATGCAGCTTCTCCGGGCCTCAGCTCTACCAGATGGAGAGCTCCAGCTGTGCCAGGTGGAGAGAAACAGGAGGGGTTGATGATGGAGGGGAAGGTTTCAAAAGGAAGTGGTACCACAGCCAAAATGGAGGTATCTGTGTTTGGTTGGCAAACCCCATGATGATTTCTACTACTGCTAACAGTGGCTTCCATTATTGAGGTACATGCTTTGCTAAACACTATGCTAAAAATTTTATACCCATTTTCAGGCTTATGCCTTATAGTTACTCTATGGATTAAGGTCCTGTTAGTAAGTACTACTTTCTATATAAGGAAGTTGAATATTTTGGACTATGCTTCTGTTCATCCACTATTGACACAACCACCACCAGTTAAGAACAACCTTTACATCTATCATCTCATGTAACAATGAATAACTCTAGGAGATATATGTTAACATGCCTGTTATACAAGTGATAGACTGAAGCTCAAAGAAGCTGAAGGGAAAGGTTGGTGAGTGATGGGCCACCGAGTTTGACAAGATTGTTATGAATGAATGAGTGAGTGAGAGGAACTACCTGCCCAGGTATCTGATCTATATGATGAAGCTTGCTATCTCTCTCTTCTACCTCTGCTCCCCAGAGAGCTCTGAATCCCACCAAGGCTGGGAAGTATGATTTCTGAAGACCTCCTTTCCACACCTACAAAGTCATCTACATAACTTTCATTGACCTCAATCAGATTTGTACGCGCAGAGGGTGGCACGGCTGGGGCTCAGCAAGTCATGTCATCTTTTTGTTGAAACTTCGCAGTCTGCCAATTACCAATTCTGTGCACCCAGAGATGTGCAGGATACACCATACTAGTTTGGAGCAGAATGTATTGATTAATGATAACCAAGTCAGATATGTAAAAGGGTTCCTGAACAACAAAGATGGGGTAGAGGTCCGAGGCCACAGGCAGGGCTTAAACTAGGATGCAAAAGCAGAAAGAAGAGAGAAGAGAAAAAGACAGAAGAGAAGGCAAACCCAAGAATCAGCAGATACAGTTTCTTTAGAGGTATGTAATGGAGAAGAGGCTGGAAAATAATCCTGTGAAATGATTTATGGCGAGGAGCAATCTGGGACTATTTAAAATCTGTCATGGAGGAATCTGGGATTCTATTTAGGAGACGTTTCTTTGTGCTGTATCTGTGTCTAACCATTTTGATCATCTGACCAGCTGTTTAAACAGTGTGATTGTGTGGCTGGACTGATGGGCTACATCAGTCAAACAAGCCCATCTGGAAGATGATGTAGAGTCAGTCAAAATATTACCTCCTCTGCACAGAGGCAAACACATTGTTTCCACTGGTCATTTGCCATTCACAGAATAAAACATGGAGCTAAGTAATCCACAGGAAATAAATTCACATTCTAAGACAGAAAGCAGAGGAATCTTGTCAATGCCTCTCTTGCCAGCTCTTCACCATCACTAGCCAAACACTGACCTATGTGTTTTCTGAAGAGTTCAATGCTGTGACCTATATAAATGAAGTTTGAAAAGTAAAATCACACCAAACCCCAACACTAGGTATGAGCACATTAGAAGAGAGAGCAGCCTTAAATTTTCTCACAGCTGGGGATGCAGAAAAGAAGTTCAGGCAGCAAGTTCTTCTTTATAAGCAGAGCTTGAATCCTACCATGGCTGATGTCCCGCAAACTGTATGCTCAGAAAATACTTGTGTGTGTGTGTGTGTGTGTGTGTGTAAACATACTGTATTAACTGCACACAAGAGATACACGAATATATTCAAGTACCAAAGTTGTCATGTTTATACCGCACACAAAGTTGATTGTTGAAATGCTCTGTTGTGATACATGTCACGTAGCTCCAACAGCGTAGTGATTAGAAGTTTCGACTCCCACCGCACTGCAGCTGATGCTCAGCCCTACACCCTGTTCAGCCCTTTCTCAAGGATGACAGCTCAAAGTGTGTGTAGAACATGAGGTATTGTCATTTGAAAATCAAAACCTGGGGCCATTATATCTAAAGCCCAAATCATCACTTTCTCCCTAAATCAATTTCCTCTTCTCTTATTGTCTCCAGGCTCTCATAATGTGAACTCCAAGGGCAGCAGCTTTGTCTGGCTTGCTCACCACTGTATTCCCGAGGCCCAAAGTAGTGTCTGATATACAGCAGGTGCTCACTGAATGCGTGTTGAATGATTTGGGTGGATGACAGATAGATGAACACTGGTCTCCAATACATTCCATTTCAGCTGCACATCAAACTCTACCGTTTATTTTTTCCTTTTTTTTTTTTTCAGACAGGGTCTCACTTTGTAGTTTAGGCTGGTTTTGAACTCACTATGTAGCCCGTGTTGGCCTCAAACTTGTGGTGATCCTCCTGCCTCAGCTCCCCAAGTGTTGGGATTTCATGTGCCACCACACCTGGCTTGCCATTTCTTTCTTCAAAAGGCTTGTTGGTATTGTTTACCTGTCTGGGTTGATGAAGGATAAAGTGAGATTGAGTATGTAAAAATGCTTGATACACTGTACACCACCACACACATTTAGAGTAATTATTTCAACTTCTGCCTGCCAACACCCTGGTTGAAGTCTTTATCACCCTACCATGAGCAAAAAGACTGAATTGGTCTTTCTTTCATTTTCCCTTCACCTATTTCCTGCATCCCCAATTCAAGTGATACCCTATTAAAGCACAGTGCTGATTACATTTCCCCACCATTCAGCACCCTCACTGAGAAGCCCTCTGTGGCCTGCAAGACTCCAAAGCAGCTGAGATTGTCCATATTTGGGGATCTGTACATGTTTTTATCTCTATCCTTCAGTCATCTCCATTGTCCTAGAAATATTTATCATCGCATCTCCAACAAGCATGGTCACCTCTTCTTTCATAATGTCTTATCTTTTTCCATATACATCAATACATCTCATGGGTGACAAGTGCACAGATGAATGTCCCTTCCCACTAGTTCGCAAATCCCGTTCACATTTCCAATTCCACGTCAGACGCTACCCTTCTTGCCTGGCGATCTCAGTTGACTCAGTCCTTGAGGTGAACAATCTGAGGGCAGACGGCTCATTTGGACAGAATGGCAAAGAGCAATAAAGAGTGATGGAATAACAGAGGGCAACTGTAGGAAAAATATCGGAAATGAAGCCCAACAAACCCTTCAGTGTATCCCACCTGTGAAGGGAGACAGCTGGGGTATTCACACCCTGAGGCCTGAGGTTAAGGGTTGAGGAGCAATGGGGAGGAGAGGAGAATGTTACTTCCTGATCGCTTTCACCCAATCCCACAAGAAACCCTCAGGTACAGAGATGTAGACGCAATAATTCACTTCCAAGCAGTTTTGCTGCCTCATAGAAATAGATCGTGACCTACACATATAATGTAAAGTTTTCTAAAAGCCACATTTTTAGAAAGTAAAAAGAAATAGGTAAAATTAATATCAAAAGTATGTTTTTATTATTAATATCATGATGTGTTTTATTCAACTCAGTGTATTGCCTGATATATTATCATTTCAACATATAATCGGTAAAAACAAGTTATTGAGATATTTTACCTCTTTTGGTACTAAGTTCTGAGTTTTTGAAATCTCGGATGCATTTTATTTTTTTATTTTTGGATGCATTTTATACATAATGTACATCTCAATCAGGACTAGCCACGTTGCTGGCACTTATTAGCCACATGTGGCTAATGGCTACCATATTGGAAACTGCAGGTCTGAGCAAGCCCCTCGGCACATCTGGGGCAAGAATTGTCTCGAGTCCCTGAGATCATCTCTTCTGATGGACTATTTAAAGTCCAGTACTGATTTAAAACTGAGCACACGATGTCTAGAAGTGCTCTTTGCTTCTTCACGTGGTTAGGTCTGGTTTCCCTGAATAAGGAAGCGTGCCACAAGGACTTACTTTTGTTATCTTTCCATTAGTTAGTTCCTCTTTTACTGCCTCGTGCAATTAGCTCTTGCCAAATGCTTGATTCTGAGAAGTCATCTTATCCACGGGTCCCTAACCTTCTGTAAGGAGAAATCACTGCTCATTTGCCATTCTAGGAATCAACAGACCAACCGTCACCCGAAACCTGGGCAAAGGGAGACAGTGAGCTCCCGGGCTGGCAGCTGGGGGACCCCATCTAGACAAGGACATACTTCACTTCATGAGAGACAAAACTTTTAAAGAATTTCCAAAGAGGAAAATGCAACAGACTCCTCCAATAACAAATCAGAACTCTGCATACTTTCTGGAAAAAATGTCCATCTATCCATCCTAAAATATCACGAGCTATTTCCCTCCTACTTTGCCCTGTCCCCTGCCTTCATTTCTGACTCCAAAGAGGCCTCTGTAAAGCATCAGATGGGCACTTGATGACCAGTTTGCCATTAAAAGATTAACACATCTTCCCTGCTAAACAGAACAGTGGCCGTTATGCCACAGAGCAAAAAGCACTGAGAGAGATTTGTGCCACAAAAGAGGCAAAGCAGAGAAGGCAAGGAGATTTTGCAAAGTCTAGGAACATCTCAAGGCATTAAGTGGTACACATTGTCTGCTAATGGAAAATGTGAATTTCCCAAGTCTCATTTAAGTAAGCAGATAGATATTAACATTCCCAAGCCCATCGACTTCTCAGGAGATCCAAACTGGCCCATCCTTCTTTGACCTCATGCCTAAACACGTTTCTGCTATTTCTAATTGATAGTTAATTATGACAAAAAGGCCACCATAAAATCAAAAGATGGCAAGTTTCTACTGGAAAAAAAAGATTTTTTTTGCATTGTTGATTATAGAACCATTCCTTTCACTCTTCATTTATCTAAGATTAAATGTACTACACTTTATGTCTCTTTATAAGACATTTTCAAAAACTCTCATTTTTAAACTCTTATCTACATTTTGTTAAAATCATTTTTACTTTAATTGTGTGGCTTTTAAAAAAATTGTTTCTTTAATAACTACCTTCCATTCTTTTCTGCTTAGGGCTATTATTCATTCTTATTCATAAATTGCTTGACTTCTATCATGTGCCTTTCCCTCCTGTACCTTTCACTTGTACCTTGGTAGACGGGAATTTCTTTCTTTTCCACTTTCTATCTTCCACATGAGACCACTATTCTCCTGTCACCTGTACTCTCCTTCCGTCTCACTTCACCAGAGGCTGTCTTCCCGGGGACCTTAATGGCTGGCATTTCCAGAAGACAACCCCATTGATCCTCTGCTTGTAGGGCTCCCACGATCACGGCCAGAGTGCAGTCACTGCTTCTCCTACCAAGCATAGTGGCCACCAAGAAACCACCTGAATAAGACTATGCCCAGGCATGGAGGATGCAGTCTTCACAAACTACGGGGCTTTAAGGTTATTTCATTCTCAAAACAAAAAAAATTCTAGGAAACGGAGTAGGTTTATTAGCAGTGTGATTAGACAGAAAAGAAGGGATGCTTTTTTTAGAAATTACAATTATGGTAGTTTAGGTACCAGGCAAGGCATATAATTAAAGATGAGAGACTATATAGAAACTGCTGCCATTTGGAGTTGGTTTTAGAGACACATTGTAAACTTGATTTGATTTCATGCCAGGCTCTTTTTTGAGAAATTCACATTGGAATGGAAAAAGGAGGTTTTCTTTGTAGAAAATAAGCCCACTTTTAGAGTGTTGCTTCAACTCTCACTTTAAAAAATATTTAATGGAAGACTCTTGATCTTTCCAGAATCGCTATATTTTATGATTGTGTCTAATCTTCAAAGTTCCATTTCCTGGAGCTTTGCATAAATTGCACCAAATTTGATCAATTAAAATTGAAATTATAGCACCTTTGGTGTTCATCTTTACTCCTGTATTTTATTTTATTTTTATTTTTATTAGTACATGTTTGCAAAACATACTGATTACATTCATTGTGGGGAGTTGGTATGTGTACATAACACATCTTAATCCTTTTTACATCCTCTTTCCCTTCCCGTCTCTCTTCTCTCATCTCTTGGTCCCCTTCCCATGTGCAGAAGATCTACACTTCATGTATTAAGTAAAGAATAATGGTGATCTGTCACTAAAGCAAGAGGTAGATTTTGGAAAAACCATAAAATTTTAAATTATAAAGTAATTGTCTCGATAAATTTTAGCTTGTAAATGTTGAGCTCCTTTTTCAATGGTTTAGACAAACAGCTAGTTTGCTATTTAAAATCCCCATCTGGCTTCCTCACCTCTCTACCCCTCTTCTGAACAAGAATCTACTGTCTCCACTCATTATTTCTACAAACACCTGGTGTCTAGCAGGTGTACATAGTAGATGTGAAATAAATGTTTGTTGAATGAATAAACCAAATTATCTGTGGAGTTAAGTGCAAATTTTGACAAAATAATTCTAACAAATATTTATTTAACACTTACTATTTACACTGAAAAAAAGAGAGATGATTATGCAGACATGGATCCTGCCTTGGAAGAGTCTATAAAATAATACAGGGAAAAGAAAGACAGACAGAGACAATTCTATATCAAATTGATAATGGTAATTTGTTGGCATGAGCTAATATCCCAGAAGAAAAGGGAGATACAAACTATCACAAAATGTAGTGTAGCAAGTACTCTGGAATCCTAAGAACTCTAGAATACTGGATGTAACATTCCAGAATATCATAGTACAAAAAACAAAAGCAAAACAAATAAATAAAATATTCCAAATAGCTACCAGCTCTTCAAAGTAGGCAATTTTTGCCTTCACCTACTGAGCTTAAACGAGATCTCATTGTTTGTTGGTTGCTTAATTGTTTTGTCAGTTACTGCTATACAGGAGATTACAGCACAGATGCAAAAATGACTCTGCTACTCCACAGTTGAGGAATCTCATCAATAGATGTAGAAGATAACTTGAAGGATTATTGTAAAGAAAGAGCTTGGAATGGAGAGTGGCATACCGTCAAGCCTGATTAATGTGAGCTGTCATTACTAATAATATAATAATAATGAAAGTAAAAATCATCTGTTCTACTTAGCCACTGTCCGCTAACTCTGACTGAACCTATCAGAACAGCACCGGTAATCTCTTACTTACATAAACAGGTAAATCCTACAGACTCAACAGCAGGGTAGAGTGTGGGGTGGTAACATCTCTTCCTCCCACTGAATTCCCTACTCGATCTGTTCCCAGTGTCTCCACATCACCCATCTGTCCTCTGGTGGCGCTTACGGAAGCCTTTATGAGAAATCATAGGGAAAGGTGGAAATTCAGGAAAACTCCAAGAAGAGTAGCTTTCCCTATTAGTTGGGACCCTGTTCGAAATGGTGGATGCTCAGACTGACCAACTTTTTTCACTCTTGCCTATTCTAGTGTCTAGTTTTCCGCCCATAAAACTAGTGGTTTCCCAGCTCTTGGTCCTTAGAATTCCAAGTCTACAAAGGCAGTATTTTCCCATGAGAAAGATTTCATAAACTTTGATGAAACTGCCAAGTTGCTTTCCCTTTGGCAAGAAATCCCGCAAGTTTGCATAGAAGTCTTGGTTATCTAATGAGGCACAAAAGCTCTGATTGTCAGGTAAATACGCCTTTACTTAATGGATATGGGAAGAATTCATTACGACTCAATCCGTGACGTTTGGCAGCTGAGCACGAATGTCTATCGAGTTTGAACATAACAAGTACAAAATTTAAAAACATTGATTGTGAAAAATTGGGAACTTATACATTAGAAATTCATGTGGCTATTTTAAAGTCCACAAAAAACTACAAACATAGCTGGAGAAGTTAGAGACACATCATAAAACAGGCATGGGGCAGACCTCCTGCAAAGCATTGTTGCGAGATTAAGAACGCTCTGATCTTCTTGTTCAACAAATGCCTGTTCCACTGGAGTCCCACGTCAGCACTTAGTGTGGATTTGATCTCGCCATGTTTCTCTTCATCTCACTTGAATTGGGTCTGCAGAGGGACAGGAACTGCTCCTACACATGCTGTGTGTCCCCAATCCCAGGGTCTGGCACAGAGGATTCGGAGAAAGAACCGATGAATCGGCACGGCGCAGGGGAGCTCACACGGGAGGTGGGGAGCAGGGCTCTGAGCAGCCAGGCCAGGCTGGTGTCTGAGGAGGAACGTCGGGACGGCCTGGACCTGCAGGGGAGTCACAAAAGCCCACCTGCCCTCACAGGCACCTTGTGCCTGGGGCCTTCTTGACACCCAGGAAGTGCAGAGCGGGGCCCTTTAGTTTCTATTCCTGTCTACATACTATGGTAGGACACGGCATGACCTGTTTGGAATGATTTGGGATTTATTATCATTTGAACATTTTTAAAAGGCAAATTAACAAAGAATCACATGCAAACTATTTAGTAAGGAACTTTGGGAACACAGCACCTGCTAGGTACAATGAGATCCTGTACCATTCCAATGTAAGCCCTAATATGGTGGCTGTGTGATTTCTTTCTTCTTTCTTTCTTTCTTTCATTCATTCGTTCATTCATACTGAGGATCAAACCCAGGGCCTTAATAGTGACCTAGATCCCCAACCATTTTTTATTTTTTCTTCTGCGACAAGGTCTCATAAGTCACTAAATTGCCTAGAGTAGGCATGAATTTACAATCCTCCTGCCTCAGCCTCCCAGAATACTGAGGATGCAGGTGTGCACCACCACACCTGGATGCTATGTCATTTCTGAAATGGCCGCCTGATGTGTCCTCACTAAATCTGCAGGCTCTGCTGATGGTGCCGCCTTAGAGGCGGTGTGGATGCCGTCTTTCCAGGGTGCGGCGGCCTGCCCTGCGCGGCCCAGGTCACTGACACTCACGTGAGCATGTTCCACACCACGGGCGTTTTCACACACTCACATGGCAAACCGGCCTGTGAAAGGCTGCTTGCTCCACCTCTTGGCATGTTTCACTATGATCCATGTAATGCTGGGAACATGAGAAAGGAAGCTGAGGTTTTTCATGTGTCAATTCTGAAGAAAAAGAAGACAAATAAAGAAATTTCCTTTTTCTCAGGTTTGGTTCTGCCTCTCACAGGCGCCCCCAGAAGAACTGGTCCCTGTCTCAATGAAACTCTATCTATTATTAAAACTAATTTACGGTACTTAGATGCATGTATTCAGATCGCCACCCCTGAAAACACAGATGCGGGGATGGTCTTTAAAAAATCCAGCCAACTCACTCACTGTGCTAAAGGGGATGATGGATAGATTTTGAGAACTTCCAGAAAACAGCAAAGAAAACTTTCAAAATCTCCATCATTTTGCTTTGCAAATGCTTCAGGTAAATAATAGCTTTATTGTGGGGACTGACACCCTGGCACTTTTGCTTGTGCCAGGAGCCATAGTAAGTAGTTCGTGTGAATCTCTGCATGCAGAAAGGACAGGAGACCGAGAGATTTGAACAGAGGGATTTCTCACCTGTCAGCTAATTCCTTCCATTGGCCAATTCAAGCCATCTCTATGGGACCTCCCATGCACAAGGCCAAAGCAATTCTGGCATTTTTTTTATACACAAACACATTCTTTTCCTATGAGTTGGCTTTCTCCCTCAGAAAGTGATAGACAGTCCTCTAGAATTACAGAAATAGCATGCTATGAAGAACTGTGGAGATTAACAAGCCCAACACTTCCATTTAAAATTTGTAGATTCATCCTCAAGGTGCATCCATTTACCTATAAATGTTTCAAGTTTATCCTTTTTTATGGCAAAGTAGTACTCCATTGTATAAAAAAGAACTACACCTTCTTTAGCCATTCATTAGTTGCTGGGCATTTGGGTTGTTTCCAAGACTTAGCTATTACAAATTGTGTTGCTATAAACCTGGTTGTGCATATATCACTGTGGTATGATGCTTTTAATTCTTCTGAGAAGATACCAAGAAGAGGAATGGCTGGGTCAAATGGAACCTCTAGTTGTAGCTTTTTGAGGAATCTCCACACTGATTTCCACAGTGGTTGCATCGATCTACACTCCCACCAACAGTGGAGGAGGGTTCCATTTTCCCCACAGGCCTGCCAGCATTTGTTATTGGTTGATTTCTTAATAACAGCTTTTTTTTTTTTTCTGGAGTGAGATGGAATCTTGGCATTGTTTTAATTTGAATCTCTCGAATGACCAATGATGTTGAACACTTTTTCCTGTATTTATTTGCCATTTGTACTTCTTCATCTGAGAAATATCTATTCATTTCAGATGTCCTTTTTGGGTTGGGTCTTTAAATTAAGGGAGGGTCTGTTTTGGGAGGTTCGTTATATATTCTAGATGTTAGACCTTTGAGGAACAACTGACAAATTTTTTTCCCCCCACAAATAGGTATAATGGATATTGTGAAAAAGAAATAATATTCAAATGGGAGGAGAACCAGAGAGCGAGGAGGGGGAAAGGAAGAAAGGGAAAAAGAAAAGAAAAGAAAAAGAGGGGAAAAAAGGAAAAATGTAATTAAAGCTATTGTAAATAAGGAAGGGAAGGGGAGTGGAAGGGAGTGAGGAGAGGGAGATCCAAGATACATCATGTACAAATTAACTATGATGTATGTGTTCATTATGTATATCTACAATGTACCAATACACGTTCTTGGTAAATACAAAAATAAAATAAAGTAAAATTATAGACTTCGATGGTCCCCAAGAGTGGCGATTCTTGCAAAATGCCTGCCCAAGTGAGGCATGGAAGAAGAACTCCCACGTGGAAGGGGGAGCCTCTGACTTTCAGTTTTGTGGCTTTTCCAATGAGAACATACGCAGAAAAACAAGAAGGTGGAGGGCCAGAGTCACCTCTGTGGTAGCTCCATTCATAGCAGATCTCAGAGAGCAGAGGAACCAGCTGGATTCTCACGTTCTGAAATTGAATGAATGAATGGATCCCATCACTTGATACATTTCATACATACATATGTGTGTGTGTGTGTGTATGGAAGCAATTCTACTGGGTGTTGTAAAGATTTCAAGAGTAAATATGATGCAGCCCCGCCTTCTATACGCTGTCCCCCTGAATGGCAACATCTTGCTGTGAATCTTCTTAGGATCCTCAGGTGTATGATCAGCTTGTATTTTACTAAGCTGCCTTTTTACTTGCCTTGTCAGGGTATTAATTTTCTGAGTTTGTGCACAGGCTTTCCCCAGGTAGGCTGAGAGCAGAATGAATATTTGTGCTATTTCATGGAGGCCCGAGGTGAGTGAACAGTTAGACAGAATTCCCCTCCTTGCCTATTTCCTTCTGCTAGGTATTCTGCACAATTTAGTGACATAAGGAGTATCCCCAAGTTCAAGGATGAGATGGGACCAGTATAAGCACTCGTGCCATACCGTACAGTACTTCCTTTGGGTATTAAAGCACTGTTCAGAAGTGACAAACAGACCCAGGTGCCAAGCAGAGAGCCAGAAAGATGGAGTAATCACAAGCCAACTCCTTCCCTCTCCTATCCCTGAAGAGTCCTGTTGGTGATTTCTCTTCTTTAAAATTTCAGTAATGAACATTTACTGGTCATTGTTGAATGTCTACATACTTGAGACTCAACTCCAGACAAACCAAAGCTATGCCACTGCATTTATGAAGTTTGCACACAGAATGTAGTCATTGTAGCTTGAAAGAGATGTGTAAAGGTATGCGATTTATTTGCTGGATCTTAGACAGTGGGATGAATTTCCCTCCGAATTCTTTTTGCAAACCCAGCTATAATATAGTAAAACAATGAGAAGACTATCTCCCAGGAAAACAGCTCTTAAAATTCACTTATTCAGTTTCAAGATGAGCAAATAGAGAAGGAGGAAGGGTGCATGAACTCCAAGAGGACATATGGTACTTAATTTCAAGTACAGATAACATTTGTCTTGGTAGGAGGGTATAATTTTAGCTGTACACCAGTGTACCCCAAGATACCACTAGCTCTAAATATACCACCATAAAAGGTAAAAAGGATGAAAGTCCCCATCCTTGCCTATTCCCCTCAGGACCAGCAGCCAATATCTCCCTGACCTCCTAGAAAGACCCAGAAAAGGTTTGAGCTTAATCACTTGTACACAATCCACCCTTTGCAGCCTTTTAATACTTTCAGTAATTTTTCTCTTATGAGTTTTGAGCTACCATAATTCTCAAGGCACTTCCCTTTTAAACCTGACATCAGCAGAGGCAAAAGCAGTGTGTGTGGAGACAAAGCAAGGGGCAGTCGGGTGCACGATTCACCCCAAGCTTCTGGCTCTTGGTGGCCTTAATGACAAAGCTTTTAACTTTGTGCAATCCCTGCCTCTCAAACAAAGACGTGATTAAAAGAAGGCAGGGGGAGGGGGAAGGAGCATAAAGATGGAGATGTAGGGGGGCCAGCGTGGTCCCTGTCCGGCACGCAATCCATTCCCGGCCAGGAAAATGATCGCCGTGCGATGGCCAGCGTGGCCAGCCCAGGGCAGCTGTGAGATATAAATTGTCAGCCATGACCATAAGCACTCAGAGAAACAATTTAATTCCTCACTTCCGCCATCATGGGCTGATATATTCTTTCAAGGTCATTACCCAAGGCTAGAAGGGTCGCTTGATTAATGAGTGACAGGCCCAATGAGGGCCAGTGTGCTCAGGCACAGCCTTATATTAATTAGACAGAAGCTGGGGAAAATAAATGTGACAGAGAAAGGAGGAGCCAAGTCTTGGGCATAAGCGGTGACCTCATCACCCCCACCCCGTTCACCCCACAAAAGATAACACCCTGACCTTGGTCCTTAACGTTATCCTTTAACTTTGTTTTAAAACCTATAAAATACAAAACATAAACCATGCTTCGTTTCGTATTCCAAATGACCCAGGCCTTGGCCTCCACTTTTGACACTGCCTTTGTCTTACCCTTTCTCACTTAGTTATTCTAATTTATTGGTTAATTCGGAGTGGGGATGAGGAGAACTGCTTGCTATGAACTTCACATCGCAGAAGCAGCTTAAACCGCGCCAATGCGAGCCAAAGGGAGCAGCAGAATGATGACACTTCAGTGTTTTAAGCCCAGTGGCTAATAATCCAGCTGCTCTTTAATAAAATGTCGTTATCTTGCTTAAGGAGTTAAGGAGATTTGGCAGTAACAGTGGACTTTCAGGGCAAATGACCATTTGAAGAAAAGGGTCTTAAAAATACCCTCTGCTCTTTGTCCAATATATGGTATCTCTTTGATTATATCTATCCTACAATCCTCACTTGAAAAGACACAATGGAATAAGTTCTCCGGGGATCCGGGTCAAGTTGAAGCATTCTTTTCCCAGAGTGCAGAATGGGGTTTCATTCCCAACAACAAGAAGGAATTTTCCTTCCTCCACCCACTCACCATTTCAACCTTTGATCCCTTCATGAAAGCCTGACATTTCGGGGTTCCTTAGTGTGAGGAGCTTGCTATGGATGCAGAGCAGGGCTGGACATTGGACTGAATTTCCCACCAATCTATCACTGTCTATATATCACTACTGTACATTATCTATTAAAGAGAGTTCCGGCAGTGAAGGCGGGAGGCTTGGGTGGCATTCTGGGTGTGAGGGGTTGTTAGTAAAACTTCCTGGTGAGGAGAAGTCACGTTTGCCTTCGTACTCTGTCAACAGAGAGAAAAGAGATTTCACTTTTAAGACAGGTTGCTTCTGTGATCTCCTATTTGGCACCATCTTCTGACCCAGTGCAGTATGTACAGACAGGCAGGAGACAGCTCACGGATGGTCCTTCTGTGAGCCTTGGGCACCCCTGTGGCTGAGAGTGACTGAGATAACCTGTCGTGATCCCTGGAAGTCGGGGCCTTATATCACTTCCTCTCCTAGAGTGTGGATGGGGCCCAGCAGGAATTTCTACCCAGTAGAACACAGCAGATGTAATGAGGAGTCGCTGTCCATGTTAGGCTGCAAAAAGACTGTGGCCTCTGTTTTCCTTGGTCTCTCTCACTCTCTTGGAGCCATCCCATGAGAATTAGAGGTATCCAGCTAAACTACACCCAAATCCCTGACCGAGGAAACTGAGATGGCAAATGTTTGTTGCTGTAGCTGCTAAATATTGGGCTTATTTGTTACAGATCAACAGATAACTAATACACACAATAACTCCACTGAGCCACCTGTGTATCCAACTGCTCTGTGTTTTACTTCCTTTTCTCTAAAATGGGAGCAGCCCCTCGAAGAGGCTTTGGAAATGCTGGATATATTTGCAAGGATTTGGTTCTGTTAGTGGAAAGGGAAATTCTATGAGTTATCAACATATTATGAGTATTCAGGGTATGCTACCTTATCGGATTTATCAGTTTTGTGGAAGATGTAACATCATTATCATCCACGATTATTATACTACATTTTATATCTCTGAGTTATCTGTCCTTGACGGATATCAATAGAAGTACTAGCCAACAAATTTGCAAAGATAACTTACGCATTTATTCACCCACCCATTTCTCCAGCCATTCATCCATCCTTCTATCTATTCTTTCAACAAATATTTATTGAGCATGCAATAGCTTTGTAATAGATATAAAAACGTACTCAATATGGTTTATGTCTTCAAGGAGTTTACAATCCCAGCAGGGAAGATAATACATGGACACTAATTACTGGCATCTAAAGCAGAATGTGATACGTATCTTGAGAGCAGAGAAGGGCAATAGGATATCAGCTAAAGAAGAATTTTGCTTTGACTCGGTGTGGTTTGCGGGAGGAATGGACATCCTCACTAACCCTCGGGAATGTGGCCTGAGTTCTTGTGAAGTAGTGATGTGTTGGTCAGAGTGTCTTATTCAGTCTGGCTTTGACTGACGCCACACATTTTGAAGCACAGTATCAGAACAGAGTTATAGTCTCCAGCCAGAGAACCAAGATAACTGGCACCTTGGGAATCCTACCCAGGACCTCAGCTTCATTACACCGGCCACATTATAATGATACATTACTGAACATCAACCTCCTGGATACAGGACAGGCAGCTGGCTGTCCAGCCTACCGAATAGAGAACTGTGTGTAATGAATCCCTAGTTCCGTAACATGCTTAACAATTAATAAGCTAGGGTTTTCTCGAGGACAGCAAAGGATAAAATATGAGCATGCCAAGAGAGAGGTCACACAGCATAAATGCATTATATGGAAACAATACCCATGATGAGGCTGGAGGGTGAGCAGCTTTGCCTCTACTTTGAAAATCGAGTAAAATACATTGAGGGTCTAAATTATGTAGCCACTGGTCAACCCCAAGTTTCATTCTGCTGGTTAGACTCCTTGTCTGTGGATGATAATTTTGCCACTGGAAAGTGGCTGCTGAGGAGAAAGCTGCTCTGGTCAAAGGATTTGCTATTCATTTCAGGTAAGCTCATAAAAAGAGCCTAAATAGGAAAGGAGAAGTCAAGGAGTTTGGTGCCAAGGAAGAGGATTAATAAAAAAATATCCTGGCTGTTTTAGAGAAGGTTTTTCAGCAGGTTTTGCTTGTCTGATATGTTCAAACAGCCTCCTGTGGAGAGAAGCTTTGCACGGTGCGCACCCAGACAGGTCAGCTGGTGGGCAGCTCCATCGTAGTGGTGCCACTGAGAGACATGGAGACCCACGTGGGTCCTGACTTCTTGGAGCCTACTTGGGTCAGCTGGCAGGCTTGACACATTTGCTGTCTGGCAAGTGCCCACTGTCCGGCTGACAAATGGGAAAATACCCACCGAACTTTGCAGAACAACCCCAGAAAGATGCGTTCCTCTGAGTCAACAGCCCCCAAACTTTATACCTTCACCTACATCGTAACTCAGTGGAAAATGGTGTTCACATTCTACAATTCTGATTTCAAGTGCTGGAAATAATTGTGTCATTTGTAATTGTGGCTGGTGCATCCCAATTGATATACCTGTTATTTTGTGGCTTAATTAGGTGATCTCAGGCTGCGTATGATGTGAAGCAACCGGGGAATAGAAACTTCTCAGAAAATAATTCCGTATACATCTAAAATTCATCTCTATGAGGGACTCGTTTCATAGAGGAGAGGGCGGACGGACTCCAATGTAGTTGGCTGTAGAAATGCATAGACATACTCCCACATTAATTACCTCTGATAAGCAGTCCGGATGTGACCAGAACACCCACAAATGCAATTCCATAACTGGAAATCTACTTCTCTTACCCCAGGCATTAGCCGAGGCCTTGAAGCTTCCTAAACCAGAGACCTGAAACTGAAGTATGCACACAAAGCCACCAAGGGGATGCCGATGCTACCAGCCGACAAACTGCATTTTGAGGACCAAGGTTCCACAGCGCAGTGTTAACCCTCTCATCATTCCTGACTTTGGGAGGCTCTCCTTGATTGAGATAATAAGCTCACTATGCCTTTGGAGATGCTGTCTTTTATATATTTTGCTGTCAATGCACTCTCCATACTGTGTAATGATTGTCTGTTCACATATCTATATTATCTCTACATTATGATCTTCAAGAGGTCAGGCCTGAGATTTATTCACCTCCATCACCCTAGCGTCCGGCACAGAAAATGTTTGACAACCAGACATGGATTTGGGCTGACTTCCGTCACTTAGTTAAGGCTAAACATCAGTTGCCAATTGGGATAGTTCCGTAGGAACATGCCAACAGGATGAAAACCTAAAAGTTGTTTTTAAGCTGCTGATGAATAGAAGAGATGAAATGAGGGTATACGTTATTTGGGGGCATATATGCCAGCTAGTTGTTTCCTCCCGCCAAACTGCCATTATATTTTGGGGCATTACCAATTGCACAGCTTTTTAAAGATTCAAAATATCCTGCCTTTCCTTGTGGGAGTCTCTGTTCCAGGTCTAATTGGCTTTAGGCTCAGGGCTGGCACGATCCTGGCCACATTTCTTTTCCTTTAGTGCTGCTAAATATATCCTGGCTGCCTAAAATGTCTAGATGGATCTCTTCCAACCTCTCAGGTCAACATCACCTACTATTTTGATGCTTTTGAAAACCTCTTGATAATAACTTCCCCTTCAAGTAACAGTGATCCAGAACTTGTTTCTCTTCCTTTCCCACCTGAGAATTCTTATATAGGGCTTGTTTTGCTTCTTTTAAATTAAGGATATTGCCTCACTGGATCCGAGTTGTGGATCTGCCAGAACATAGCTGGAATATTGCTATTTTTACAGTCATCATTAGAAGGAGAAACCTTGGTCATCCATTAGTTAACTCATGGCATGTAAAAATATAAACTCTGGGAGTTGAGGATTTAGCTCAAGTGTTAGAGAGCTTGCCTAGCACCAGAGACCTCTGTTTTGCTCACTGATATGTCTCACATGTATAGAACAGAATCTAGCACATGTTAGGTACTCAATAAATATTTATCAAATTAAATCGAATTCAGTTTGAATGACTGATGTTTTAAGGATCAAAAGATATCACACTTGTGAAGCTCTTGAAATAGTGCTTAATAAAAAGAGGAGCTACCACTACAACCACCACCACATCATCACAGTCACCAAGCTACAAAGGTATCTAAATCTTTCTTGTGGTATTTTGCAATGTATACTATACAAACGAATGAATAAGTTCTGGGACATTCAGTTTGTACAAAAGGAAGGGCTTCAGATTTCTGTGGGTTTAGTCCAGCTTACAGTGATTCACTGAATGATTCCACTCCCATGACCCCGCCCATGGAAGAGATGCTGTGAGTACTCCTTACGGGAGAGAGACACAGCCCCCAAGGCCGGCTTCGATGGATTGGATTATGGAGTGTGCTGGTAAATGTTCCACAACCAACTCCAGGAAAAAATAAAAGCAAAAATATCTCCTTTCAATTTGTAGTGTTTGCTCATTTCTGTGCTATAAATCTCCCTACTGTGGTTGATTTCAAGCTTGTAACATGGTGTCGCTGAACACGGAATTGAAGAAAGATGGATAATAATAATCCCCTAGTACGTATGAACAGTCGCTCCACAAAAGAGATATAACAGACAAACAGCCTCAAGCACATAAATAATAGTAAAGTGTCATAAAACAATTAGGAAGTGATTGGTTTCGAAACATTATCATTTAACTGTAAGCTTAATTTAATTCTTAATATGGTTGCAGTGTTTAACAGCCTGCTTGCCAAAATTCCTGTAAATTTAGCAGTCTCTCTGGAGCCAGTTTGAATGGACTTCAGTACCTCACTGGTGAGATCGGAATGGAGTTCTGACCCAGACAGCCAGAGTCTATTTCCCAGAGATGGAGTCAGTCCTGAAAGTCAGTCTGTCACATTGCTGGGACCTCAAATTAGGAACTGTGTGGACGGACACTTTCCATTTCCCGTGCAGAGAGAGTGACAGGAAAAGACAAGGTGTGGAGAGAGGATAAAGATTTGCAAGGAGGACCAGCAATAAGAGACCAAGAAAGAATTCTGCCTTGGATGCTAGTCACCTCCCAGTTTCTAGTTCCAGCTGTTCTAGATGTTTGGCCCTTGCATTCTATACGCCCCTTTGTCTTTAAAACAAATTCCCCATCAGTGCATGTGCTCCAGGTGGTTTGGGATACTTGCAAACAAACGTCCTTTAGGACACATTATGCTTAGCTGATTGGGATTGGCCTGAGTTACACCAATTCAGTCACACTGATTACTTTATGCTTGTCAGCAGGTATAGATATCTTTAAATACAAAAGTGAATTACTACATAATGAGTGCATTTGTGTAAGCTGAAGAGAGCATTGGAAGCATGAACTTTACATCAGAAAAAATAATTTTAAAAACCTTTAAAACAACAAAATTTACATCAGAAGGGAAATAAGAAAGTAGATTCAGTGAAAATTTTGGAAGCCCTAGCTTCAGTTTACTCTGACTAGCAGTACCCAACGTATCATCTTTGGCCAACTCCAGAAATTCTTGTAGAAATTCTGATTCTTGCCCTATCTCTCTCTGGTCTAAATCAGCATACTGAATTCAATCTGCATAAAGTGTGACCTCATTCAGTTGTAACCTAAGCTAAATACCTGTGAAGTCATGGATTCAATGTGTAATTATATCTTTTTTATTATTTATTTAGGTACTGGGAATCCAACTCAGGGCCTCGTGCTTGCTAGGCAAATACTCTACCACTGAGCTACATCCTCAACTCCTTTCCATTTTTTTCTTTTTCTTTTCTTTTCTTTTTTTTGTTTTTGGTGCTGGGGATCGAACTCAGGGCCTCGTGCTTGCTAGGCAAGCACTCTAACCACTGAGCTAAATCCCCAGCCCTTGTGTTAATTATATCTTAATAATATTTTAGAATAAACAAACTATTAGGCAGTGCTGTGTATGCTACCTAAAGTGGTACCCAGCCTACAACCAAGGAAACATCACAACAGTCAGGCTTCCTTCCAGAAAGTCACCCTTGTCGCCTGAGGTTTTCTCCACATCACTCCTGTGTAGCCCTCAAGAGTCCAGATTTGTCAGAAGCTCCATTTTCAGGCCCCATAATGGGAGGAACTAATCTGTTGTTATTAACATGAGAGCAGTACCCGGTAGGCATACGTTTAACTAAGGGATCTGTGTTTTATTATTTGGGAAGATGTATTTGCATAGGTTAATTCAGTGACATTCTTTATTTAAAAAAAAAAAAGAGGAAGAAAAAAGAAATTCACACAGTGAGCAGTGGCCAATCCTACCTTTTGACTTTATGTTAATTTGCCTTAGGGTGGATCTGACCTGAGCATCCAAAAGATTCCGGCAATAAATTATCTATTTCATCACATGCTGGAAGAATGAGAGACTTATCTCAGTTACAACCAATTGAATTTATCCTCTCAACACAGAGTATTCAAGTAGACATGATGCTTCTGGCTGATGTTCATCTTCAAAACTTCAGCAGCTGATGGTCAGAGTTCAACATCACCGACAGTACTTTCAGCCCTAAAGAATAAATGTGCCGGAGTATCTTCTTGTGTTTTGATTCCAGTTCTATACTCACTTCTTAGTGAGTTCAGGGTGTAGCCTCTAAGACTCACAAATGCAGAGGGTACCACTGTGTCTAATGAGAAGACATTTTCTGAGGGCTCAAGGGCAGCCAGCCCAAGTGCATCTGCATACCTCAAGCAGATCCCATGAAATGATGCTGAAGTCACAAGTCAGCCTGCTCTTACACCTTACGATTTTACATCCTCAGGAATAAGTGACATGAAATAAAGGGACCAAGCTGACCATTTAAGATCTTGGCTTTATTGAAATCCTATCGACTTCCAACCTGAAAAGCAGTACCTTCAAATCTACACCAGAAAAGAGTTTGGGACTTACTGATGTAGTATTGAAAAGGTCATTGCTTGAAGTAACATTCATCCTTGTCTTCATTCTTTCTCTATGGGGCTCCCTGCTTTACAACTCTCCTGGAATTATGCAGTCTGCCCTCTATGTCTGCAGTTTCAAATCCCTCTGTCCTGCACTTGCAGACTCAACCAACTGCAGATCGAAAGCATGTGGAAAAAAATTTGCATCTATACTGAACACATAGAGGTTTTTTCCTTGTCATTTTCCCCTACACATTGCACTATAACAACTATTCAAGTAGCATTTATAGCATATGAGCCATTATAATTAATCCAGAGATGATTTAAAGTACATTGGAGGATGCATAGATGTTATATGCAAATACTACAATATTGTTATCTAAAGGACTTGAGTGTCTTACAGATTTTGTATTTTTTGGTTGAGGCGGGTTCCCAGAATTCCTGCCCTGAGGATGCCATGGAACAATTATGCTAATTAATCATTTCTGCATCCTGATTTTTTCTGAGTAAACCATGAGAATAAAAGAGGTAGTATAGCAAGTGATCACCAGAAAACACTGAGTGCTGAACACGGGCAGTATGCTGCCACCTGGCATATGTACATATCCCGTCTGCGATTACTGTATCATTGTTTTATTCTCTTTTTCACAAACCAGCATAAAATGAAAAATGGAAAGGCCTTTATGTCATGACCTCCAGCTTCTCACCTTATGCTCTCATTTGTTTCCTCCACTGTACAGGTTTGGAAAACATCTCACCAGAGTCTTGGAATAAAATTTAATTTAAAAAATCCACAAAATAGAAAAAAGTCACCCTCCATTTGATCACCAAGTTCTGTTCCAACTCTGAAGGTGGACTCGAGGACACATTAGAAACGAAAACCTCCGTGGTTCTTTGTACCATCACATCTCTTTGAAAAAGTTATGAGTTTTCTTTCCTCTCTGAGGAGACAATCCTACCCCCAGCCAAGCAGGAATGAGAGGAGCCCTGTGGACCACAGAGCGGAGGAAAGAATGAAACGTATGAGCATCACCCTCTCCTACACAAGGGCTCTCCTTCCCATGGCCCCTAATTCTTCACTCCTGGCATGTGTCTGTATCCAACACAGGAGAGATAGGAAGGTTTAAAATTGCAGTATTGGTTAACCTGACCCCCAACATGGAAACAACTGGAAAAAGTAAAACAACAGATCTGCCCTTCCTGGCTGTCGCACAAACTCCTAATGACAACAAAGCATCTACTTTTTCCACTACCTTTTCAATAATCACCTTGTCTTGGTCAGACGTGTTATGCGAGCCACATACAGCGTACGATGGTCACCCCAGTAATGGCATTCACCAAACACAAAGTTATCAGCCAAGACTTCTTACAGGGAGAAGTACCACTGGCCACAGACCAGGCAGTGGGTACGCCTGATGTCCCTGGAGGTCTGATCCAGAGAGGGAAGATTGTGTGTAGGAGGGAGTGACAACAGAGAAATCTGAATTCCCAGTGAAACCCAAAACCAGAAACTTAAGTCATCAAACAAGACTTTGTTGCCTTTGAAAACTGGGAGGCCTGAGCAAGAGTACCCGTGGGTTGCCAAGCGCTTCTTTTGTGCCTGCGTGGCCCTGTAAACACACACGTCACATACACCTGTCTCTGTATTCACCTCAGGTACAAATGAGTTCATGAATTCTGGGATTCTAGTCTCCGTTGCTCTCAGGAGCAACCGACTTTACATGCCCACTTACGTGTCCCCGTGTGCCCCTCCCCCAAGCCCCGAAGCCCCTGGTCATTTTGAAACTCCCTTGTTGCTATGGCTGTTTTCCTTCTTTTTATATATTTTCCTTCCTCTTCTTCTTTTCTTCTTCTGCTTTTTTTTCTTTTTTTCATGAGGCCTCTGGCCTTACACTGCTGTTTATCACCTAAGGCCAACTCTCTCTCTCACTCCTTTTCCCTCTCTGTTTCTTTAAATCTCAAAACCACAAAGCAGCATGCAAGCAACACCGTGGGTCAAGATATCAAAAGCGGGAACTTTTACAGGTTTCCTCGATAACATGGACAATAAAAGAAGAAGGCGCACCAGCAGCATTACTGACCTTATTTGATGCTGTGCAGTAAAGAGAGACGGCTCCTCCGCCGCCTGCCCGCGTGGTCCGGGCCGCTGGTGTGTGAAGAGGGAAGCTCTGTATCCACACTGGGCCCTGGTTTTCCTACACTCTTACACCAAAGCTTTCCAAGTGTTTTCAGCAAATAATACCCAAATAAACAGAAGGTTACTGAATACATTAAACTCACTGCAGCAAGAAATTGCTTTTTGATGCCCAGTATATGCAGACACACTGTTTTTCTCCCCACACTCACACATATATGAATATCAGTAGGAATTCACGGGTTACACGATGGACATCTAGGCTGGGGGAGCAGAGGTCTGGATTCCAAATATCACAACTGTTAACTGCTCTCCCTGGGCCGCTGGGAGGTGACTAGGATTAGGGTGAGCCTTTGGGAGCTCATTTTCATAATTTCTGATGCGGACACATATTGAAACAGAATGCATTGTTCTTTGGCCTGACATGGCTGACGATGTTCCTGTGTTAGGAGACCAAGACGAGCAGTCTGCCACCCTGGGCAGGAATAACTGTTTCCCAAACCACGCCGGCCACTTGAAGACTTCCATGGGGAGAAGTGAAACAGAACGTTTCTGCTTTGCGTGCAAAACCCTTTTTCCCCCCCAAATAGTGAGAGTCAATTTTATAATCTACTTTCCGGGCTGACATTCTTTCTCTGACAATAAGAAAATCCACTAAGGAAATAGCCCCTTTTTCCTCAAAATCTCAAGTTCTGCCTTCCAGTTTCATCAAAATTTCCTAATACGTGATAGTCCTTGTCTCTATGTTCTTACTTGGTCAGCACAGAAGGATAAATCATTTCACTATCAGTGAAAGAGGGAAGAGAAGGAACAGTTATTTTCTCCTCTGGAGAAATCCCATTGCCTGACTCACACACGAACACACTTGCCTTTTTCAAGTTCGCCACTTGGTCTTTGTCCCGCTCAAAAGCCATCACCGGAAAATCCCCCAATTCCTCAGCATCATCAGTGTTTCCAGATCAGATACTTCCTGGCTGATGAGCATACTCGCCCGAGTGTGGCCAGGACCACTAGCACCGTCTTGGCCTTTTGTACAGTGAGCCTCGTGCAAAGCCATGAACATGCTGCCTGGCCGAGGCGACCCTGGACATGGGTGTGAACCGGGCCGAGCACAGGCACACACGCCAAGTGTGGATGCACACTGCCTGCCCCCTGCCTCAAAAACTGTAGGGGACTTTGGATCCAAGCCAATGACATACTGTTTTGGTGGCGGTCCTCTCAAAACCACACTTCCTCTGCTCTCTCCAGAAATGGCAGCTCTGCCCCTACCTGCCCAGCAGCTACCTGAAAGCATCAGATCAGCTTCTGGTGTCTCCTCCTGCGCTCCCACATCCTCCACCTACCTGCATCTTGGACCATATTCCCATCTTTATCAATATTTATATGGGGCCCAGGAAATTTACATGCAATTCGATGTGTCCTCCACACCCCCCACCCAAGTATTAAAAACACCCAATCAAAACCACAGAAGTGGAAGTCTGATTCTTCTACTTATTTGGCAGAGTAAATAAAGCCCCTGAACATGCTCTCTGACCCAGTGTGTGAGAGCAAGCATGGGGCCCCCCTCCTGCCTGCTCCTTTGCGGGATACTGGACGCGCAGAGACCGCCCACGCTCAGGCGCTGGATGCACGCACAGGTGCGCCCTGCCCGGTCCTCCTCTGCCTCCCTCCTGGCTGCGTTCCCCCACTTCCCTGCTCCCTGCTGCTTTCGGCATCATGCAGTGATGTCACAGCTCCCTTCGTGAGGTCAAGTCCTAAGCGCAGAGGCAGGATACACTTTCTCCCGTGCACTTTCCAGTGACAGACCTCCTGGCCGGGAAGGCTGACACGCGGCCAGGCCAGACAGTGCGAGCCTGGGTGTGCGAACTGAAAGAGACTGTCCACACACACCGTGGATGGAGCCTGGACAGGAGCAGGCAACACACCCGGATGGTAAAACGCTGATGACATTGGGCTCTCAGGGTGCGCAGAGCTGGGGGCGCAGGCGGAAATACGCTCACCCAGGATTGTCATTTGTGTACAGCTGAGCCCGACAGACAGGCACCTGCCTAGTGTAACCACTTGAACTGCTGGAGTTTATGTCCTAGACTGAATTATATGACTTGACAGTAAAGGGGCATCAACACACAGTGTAATATCTCATTTTGGGGTTTAGTGTCACAAACTAGATCCCAAAACTTTTGAATAGATCTTTTTATGATAATGTTGTTTGGAAGTGACTTAATGTCATTATCTTTGTTGAAAATATCTGGGTTTACAGGAAGTCTGCATAAAGTTGCCTGCCTTAACCCATTAAAGAAAAAGAGGCCCAATTAAATTTGAATTTTATACAAACACAGAAGTGTTTTTAATATAAACATACTCCATGAAATATGTGAGACATACCTATTTCAAAAAGAGTATTTGTAGTTTATTTGTAATTCCAGTTTAACTGGCATCCCACGTTTTACCTAGGAACCTTAAACCTCAGAGTCTATTTCTTTGTGGTGTGTGTGTGTATGTGTAGTTGGGAAGGGGGTGCAACTTGACTGTGTTGTGTAAATTTTGGGGAAAAAGCATTCCTGACCTCTGACTCCTTGCTTAGATAGAAATATAGCCACTGGAGAGTAGATCAGATGAGCTTTGTAGTTTTTAGCCATATATTTCTTGTGTCAGGGGACTACTGGAAGGAAGAAGGGTTCCAAGCGTGATGCTGAATTACCATGTTTGGAAGATGCTCGGCTTGGGCAGGTATGTTTTTCAACACAGCTCTAACAGTGCACACATAGGTAATTAACATTCCTCAGCTGAGGTTTATGACTTCATTAGAATATTTCTCATCATAATTGAATAGGTAAAAATACCTGGCTATTAAATACAAGCCTATCCCTCAGGATGACCAGATTATCACTTGAATTTAAAATCTTTCTGAATTTTTAATAGTGCATAACAAATACGATTATTTATGCACTTTCTTCCAGTACCCAACTTGCCAGGCCTACAATTATTCGGAACGCCTTCAGTTTCAGTGGGAGGGATTACATATTGCTGCACATGTCTCCCTGGTCCCCCTGAAATATGCAGCCAACAGGTCCCCCTTTTCCCTGTGCCCTGGATGAAGCCTGTCCAGAACAGACTCCTTTGGAGGCACTGACAGGGCCTGGCTCTGCGCTTATTTAGCAACCCCTGGTAATTAGCAGCGAGGAGATGTAAGGAACAGTGATATAAAGGGAGCAGCTGAGAATCCATAAAGCCGGCTGATGAGAAAGTCAAGTGGAGGCCTGCCTGGCTGAAACCTCTTCAATAGATCTGTAGTCTGGACTTGAACCCTGCCCTCTCACCTCGGGGTCCGATATTTCTTTCTGTTCCCCTTTTTTTTCCTGTCCAAGTCCCCTGCCCCCACCTTCTCTTCTCCTCCTAGTTCCTCTATCAAGGAGAGGTGTACTCAGACTGACTGTGAATAAATGTGAGTGACCCCCATCTACCCACCCCCACTCCCCTGTGCCTTCTGCTGCAGAAGGGGGTGGAGGAGAGGGAGAGGGTGGGGAGAAGAGAGGAAAGAAAAGGGGGGAGAGAGAAAGAGAGAGGAGAGAGGGGGAAAGGAGAGGGAGCTAGAGAGACAAGGAGGGTCCTCGACTTCCTCACAGGTAATTAAAGGGACTATTTTCAAGGTTGCATGGGCAAAAGACAATTTGGCCCTAATGAAGCATCGATCGACTGGCACTAAGGTAGAAAGGAGCTGACATTCATTCAAAGGTACCTTTAACTGATGTAAGACACTGCACCAGGAATTATTCCTTCTCTGCAGTCATTGCCTAGGACCTGGCTTAGGGATAAAAAGGCAAAAAAAAAAAAAAAAAAGGCATTTGTTTTAAATTTATTTTATGTCTGCATTGTCACAAATGCATGAGTCAGGCTTTGTTTCCTAGGTCTTTTTCTTTCCTTCTTTTTAAAAATTGAATGCAGCAGAGCATATTCTATTTGGTTGGGGGGTTCCCCACATAGGGTAAATTTTCTTCATTAGTCACAATTAAAAGCCCACCAATCAGGCCAGCCGGTCTGGAATTCACGAGGCCAGCGAGGGCCAGGCAGGGACTCCTCGGGGACGGTGGGATGGTAGGGACACTACTACTGTCTCTTTAGAAACCCAAACTCGTTTCACTCCATGAGTTTGGTTGCTCTCTACATTGTCCCTGTGCTTGTGGCAAAAGCAGAAATCTCAGGAGAAAAAAAGGGGCCGGGGAAGAGGGCAAGGTCACGACACAGAGGTGTGTGGTGGGGAAGTGAGGAAAGACAGAAGGTGCGTGTGAAAATGAAGTTTTAGGCAGGAGAGAGATGGGGTTTTCGGGTTACAAACAAGTGCTGGGCAGAGCCCAGGTCAAGGTGTGGGACAGATGCCGCCGCCACCTGCTAGCCCACCTGGGGGGATGCCTCCTCCTGGCTCTCTAGCCCTGGATATAGCTTCTGGTTTTTCTCATTAGTCCTAAAAATGTCTGCATTTGGAGACTATAGGGATGGTAATAAAAGGGTCCAAAAATGCTAGTTGTGCCAAGTAAAGGGTGGCGGCTGACAGGGGAGGAGAGACGGTATTGATTCCAAAACAAGTTGAGTGTTACGGGGGAGAGATTTTGCCCACAGCCCGGCTCGGCTGGATCTTACAAGAGGCCCCCACATTCAACAATAGCAGGTCCCTTTAGAGCCAGAAACACAAAGGGAATTTTCTCCGGTTCAGTCCCCACAGTGAGGCCCTTCGGAAGCTGGACAGAGTTACTTTTTCTTCCCCTGATGAAAATGAGTGGGGGATTGGGGGAGCCTTCTCTTGTACACCCCCATATAGACATTCAGGGTACAATAAACTGAAGACTGGGGGCCCTTTGACAGGGCATGTCAACCACAGGCTCCTCCTCACATGTTCCTTCTGTCTTTCTTTTTCTTCTCGGAATTTATTGTTGTTTCTTGATTTGGCTCTTAATTTTGGTTTGGCTTTGGAGGGAGGGGGTGGCAGGATATATTATTTAACTTGATAAACAGCATTAGCACACCGCCTAGCTGCCTCCCCGCCTCGCTCGCTCTCCTATTTATTCATTTGTGTTTACATTTCTAAGACATCCCTTTAGCTGAAGGAGGACACTTCCCACACACTGCAGTATTGGCCATTAATGCAAACGGATAATTTATTGGCTGCACAGCCTCTGAAGTTGAATTTTGAAAAGAAAAAAAAAATTGGAGCCCAGTTTTCCTGGGTTTGCTGAATTCATATGTATTTACTTTGTACTTTTCTCTCCTTTATTTTTGAAACAGTTCGTAATGTTCTATTTATCAATTTGATGCTATTTCACCATGGTCTATCTATTTATTTATTTATTTTTAAGCCGAAGAACAGGTCAGGACACAGACCAAAATTGTGTGGAACACCTGCTGAAATGATAAAAAAAAAAAAAGTTCTCCCCTAAAAATGGCTAAACTGGAGCCCAGCAGATCCTATCTACATTAATTTGGCTGAACAACAAGATATTGCCGAGGACAAACTCTGAATAAAGCAGTTCTGAGTTCCTAGAATTGGCACAGCTCAGCCTAAACAATGGCTGCTTCCTATTCACCTTAACCCAGCTTTTCAAAAGAACATCCTCAGAGACACAAAGCATCCGCGGGAAATGGCAATTTTATGAATCCTAATCAATCAAAGGGCTTATTAACTCAATGTGAAGCCAGATTAAAATCTTTAATTATAAATCGTGCTAAAAGGAAAAACAAAATGTACTTATGGTACATTGAAAATTCCGGATATTAACATAGTTGCTATTATCTCTGGCAATATTAAATTCCCCCTCCCTTTCCCCCCAACAACCTCACCTTTTTCTATTACTAAAGAACAGGGCTACAGAACCCAAATCATTTTTCCCCTCGATTTATTAAAATGTATTCTTTTTCTCCCCCTGTGCATCCAATAGGTTGCTGGGAAGCCGCACTGGTGGTTGTAGGAAGGGGTATGAGAGATCCCATTACTGAGCCCCGGCGGGCGGCTGGGGCTTCCGTGTGATACTGGGGGTGGCTTGTGACTGTTTATGAAGGGGGCAGAGTTGGTGTTACAGGGTTCGTAGGCTTTTTCTTTTCTTTTCTTTTTTTGGGGGGTTGAGGGGAAGACAGCAATCAGATGTGGCGCATTTTCGCTAATGAAAGCGGCATGCATGTCCGTGCTCGTAGGATTGATTGGCAGGAGTGAAGACTGCCAGCCAGCCCAGGAAGGGTCCTCGCTCCAAGCCACGGTGTGAGAACGGGTTTCGGGTGCTGGTGTGGTGTGGTATCTTCAGCCGCTGCTTCTGCTGCTGCTGCTGCTTCTTCCTTTTTTTTTTTTTTTTTAATCAGGCAGACATTTGGGAAATGACCACAGCAAATTTAATCACAGTTGGGGGGGAGGGGGAGGGAGGTAGAGCAGAGACTGTGATTCACATGTTTTATTTATTTGTTCAGAGTCACGGCCATCCTATTGTGTGTCCCTCATTCTGTCATTTCAGGCCTCTCCGACCCACCCCCTACCCCTGTCCCCATTGTTAATGTAAGAGGCAGAGAATATAACCACATTTTATAATAATAACATATCCAACATTGTAAAAGCAGGAACCTCATCTTGAGAGGGGGCCTTTTTTTATATTGAAATGATAAAAAAAGAAAAGAAAAAGAAATCTTTCTGTCCTAATGACAATGTTGGATGGAGAGATTTGTTCTTTGTGTAAAAATTCAGCGATCTTTGTAGCTAGGGTACATGCCCCATTTCCTCCCCTCCCACACGGCCGCTATTGTACTACTCTATTTTTGTATTTACAGAGCAAGCTCCATGTTACCAAATTGGTTTTAAATTAAACAGAGAGGGAACGAAGGAAAGGAAGAAAGAAAGAAAACCGTACAGTCAAACCTGATAAAAAGAAAGTAATACCTGGTTTAAATTAAATCCTACTTCATTCCTTTTGTTCAAAGTTTAGACTTTCTTCTTCTTAGTCTTTTTTCCTGAAAAAATTCCGTTTCTTTGACTATTTCTTTAGTTCGAGGGACAAGGAACCCTCATCCCCAAAATCAGATCTCTTAAGAGTCTGGTCACTTTTCTTCCTAACCTTAGAACCGGGTTTTTTCCATATCTGGGGACAGTTGGGGAGGGTTCCGGGGGGTGGATAGCCTTTGCCAGCAATCTTGATAGTGAATAGGATTTGATTTCATAATACAGGGTTGACGCTCTGTTCTTTTTATCCAAGCACTAGGTCAAAAATGCCTTATTTAAACCTGAATCAAAAAAGGGACTTGTCCTTAATGGACACAAGCCACGTGTGCCCTGGTGGTGTGTTCTGCTTTCTTCCAGGCTGTGTGGTACCCTGAGGCATTTAGAATTGTTCCACGTCATATTCCCGTAACTCCTATTTCAAAAGAATAGTAAAAAGATAGTTTTCTTGATTTTTTTAAACTTCTGAACATAGACACAATGCCCAACATTACTTTAAAACCACTGACAAACACCTTGATATGCTTCAAGCAGATGAAGATTTACCTAAACTCTGCTTTAGAATATGAAAACTTGCCAGCTCCTATTTTGGTGGCGAGCTCTGTAACCAAACCCACTGTAAGGAGTCTGAATTGTCTTTTGCTAATATGTGTATTTTTTGTTTGGGTCCATCGCTCCTTGATTTTTCTGTCTTTGCTGATGGATAATTTTGTAGTTATCTAAATGTACAAATATAGCCAGAGGAAAAGATTGAGTAAAAGATCCTAAATCAGTTTTCATGGCTGGAGTGCACACGGAATCCATTTTGGCAAAAAGCACTGAAATTCTCAGAATTCCTCTAAATCCTTAAATGCCACACGGCTGTGATATTCCTTTGAAGACAAGCATTGGACCTAATAAACCGAATACTAGAGGCACAGATCTCCTCTTCTTTAGTTCTTGCAATAGCTTTTCACTAAATTCAAAAAGGCCCCTTTGTGCTTAGCTGGGTTTTCATTTCATTGCTTTTAAATTTGTTAAGCTTGACTTTTGACACTTTGGGTGTTTAGCCCTTTTTAATTTTTAAAGTACAATTATATAATAAATATTTGTGCTTTCAGGAAGAAGAACATTAATCTGTTATAAATGCTGGTATATAAAGAATAAAATGTACTTCAATCTTTTTTTATAGATAAGTCACGTAAGTGTGTACATTTTCTAAACATCATCTTTATGTGACTAATATAAACTATTTTTGAAATAATACACAGAAACATCGTATACACAAAGTATTCACTCTGCTAGAAGGTATAAACAAAACAGAAAAAGAAATAATAAAGCTAGGAAAGAAAGATAACTTGTATAAATAGTTATGTAAATAAAATGTGCTTTTGAATTGCAATATAAATAAATGACACATCAAATGATAAAAAGGCACCAGTAAATTATAATTCTTCAAAAAAAAAACTATTTGGCTGTTTTCTCATTGATTTATTTCCCCAATTTACTTCAGCAAATGAAAAAAATATAAGTGGAGACAGCTCTTAGCAGCCCAAAACATGAAAACAGGTGTTTGGTTAGATAAACAATCTAGATGGAATTTTACTTACTTCTCAGAAATTACAAAAGGGACATTTAGAAATTGTTCAAAAGGTGCTGCTCTGAAGTCCAATTTTCTTTTGATACTTTTTCTTTTAAATATTCAAAAGTAATCGTGCCCTGAGATGATGATTATAAGTCTCAATCGAACAGAAATGCTTTTTTACTTTTCTGCCTAAGAGAAAATGATCTTAAAATTATTTTGAGAAGAAATATTACATGGAAATTGATAAGAAAACATAGCATTATCATTAGGAAATGGAACATAATTCTTAAATACTTTAATTCAGTTTTTATCAAGTGTTTCAAAAACATGTAAAATATTTTTCATATTTTTTTATATACCTCACAATTCTTGCTTGGGCATTATTATGGATTTTTTAAGTCATGAAGAAAGCAAGGTTATGATAAGAAGAAAATATTTACATTTTCTATCTTTCTTAGTTTTGTTTCAAATCCTAACAAACAGGAAGGTAAAAAATGGTTTAAATGGTTATTTTCAAACTCTGCAGGGAATCTTCTTTTTTAAAGTATGTGAAGCCTTTTCTAAAGATTTCTCACATCAGTATTATGTTGTTGGTTTTCTTTAGAAAAATACGGCTGCTTCTTACAGAACCTTATAATTTAGATTTATTTCCTATGCATATGGTTTTGTCAAAAATCCCAGTCCAAACACAGAAAACGTCCCGTGTCTCCTAAACACCTACAAAGCCAATGTTTATATGCCAGCTGATGTCTGAGCAGAAAATATTCACCAAAACTCCAGGCCTTTTTTCTTTTTTTTCCTTTCTTTCTCTTTCTGAATCAGTCGACTTTACATCTGATATACAGCCTGATTTTTCTCCCCATCAAAATTACATGAGAAGCGAAAAGCAGGAATCTAAGACTCCAGACAAACTGGGTGGGTCTCCTCATTCTCCCTGTCTCTTCTTGGTGTCAGACTCTATGTGTAGATAAAACAATTTATCTTTATCATTTTCAAGCCGGTCAGACGGGTGAGGGGTGGGAGGTGCGCAGGGTGGAGGGGTGAGGGGAGAGGTGATTGCTTCACTTGTTGTCAGAGGGCATTGATCAGCCCTGCCGTCTGCTGGTCTCGAGGTGAGGCCAGGTCCCCCAGGAGCACTTCCGGGCTGGGCCGTGTCAAAGCAAAGCTGTATTGAGTCATGACCCGAGTGACGGTTCATTGAGGGAAACGGGTATTGGCGTCCAAATCATTCGGAGAGACCCTCAGTAACACTTAAACCAGTCCACTCCGTTAATGTCAGGTCACGGGGGACACATTTAGCCCCCTCTGCTGACCATTAGACCCTTTGATGGAGTGGACGATAAACTTGACGGGACAAGCTGCACCCCGCTGTCGAGCCCGCCTCTGCTGACGGCAGGCGCTGTACCAGGCTGCCTGTTGGAGGACACAGGGGTCCCTGTGGGCTGGTCCCCCAGGGATCGCGTCCTTTTCCACCAGAAAGGACAAAGTAGGACTAAAACTCGCTTTAAGGCGATGGTGTCAAAAGGAGAAAAACAAGGCACCAGGATCCTTCCCAAAGTTTTTCAATAATGAAGGCAGACACGGATTGTGGGTAAAGTGGTCTGGCTCTACCGTTTTGTAATTTTTATTTCTTCCTTTGATTTTTCTCCTTCTTCTAAGCACCGTTTATACAGTGCAGGTATTTTGAAATCCATTTGTTATACCTTCTGTGGCAAAGAACAAAAAGAATTCCTTATTGTTTCCCAGGGAAGAGAAGATTCTTTAAAAAAAAAAAAAATGCATTCCGTTGTGATCACAATGTTTCCCAGGAAGGGAAGTATTTTATTTTGTATTACCAAACATCAAATATATTTTGGGGGGAGGAGGGAGTGGGAGCTAAAGCTAATTGCATTTCACATTGATAGGAGCATTAGCCTAAAACAAACTTGAGCTTGAAAATGAATCTAAAGCACAAACTAACAAAAACCAGGTCTTTGTTAACATTCAAAGAGTGAATTAATAATCATTATTGCTTCTATTTAAACAAATTATACCTAAATCTTCTGTTACATGAGAGACCGCTACTGTTTACTTTTTTTCTGCTTTCCCACCAGCCAAACAGCCTGTGGTTTGACAGAGCAGATTTTCTGGTATTACAATGCTTTTATCCTAGTTTTAACACCTTGTCTGGATTCCTCTTGAGAATTAACTGATATAGCATTACAGGGGGAATTTTTAAATGGCCCCCACCACTGAAAAGTGAATCTAACAGAAACCACCTTGCAGCCTTTGAACAACTGTAGTTCGTAAGTATACAATTAGCCACCAAAATAAATAAATAAATAAATAAAAAGTTAGCATGAATGGACTAATTTGACCAAATTATGCATCTGTTTTATCTTAAAAGTAAAAATCTAATTAAAAGGATAGTGTGGTTCCTGAACTATTAACCACCCTTCTGACAAATACGAAAGCAGCTGTAGGCCGTGAGATATGTTTAACCAAGGGTGAGAGAGGTGGGGCTCCTGTCAGTGTCTCATTGTCTACTTTGCATCATCCAAACGGGAGTGACTTCTCCAGAGTTCATATGCTTTGTCTCCTAATGCAGTTTGAAACCTTTAGAACTTGCTAAAATTTGGGATTTTTTTCTTCTGAAAGGAGTCAGTTTATTAAACCACGCAGGTTCTATCTCATTTTCATATCAATTTAAATACTGTTTCATTCCACATAACTGGGTGCGTTACAACACACACCCACACCACCTGCTTGCTTTATCACATCCTGTTCCTGGAGTTTAAAAGTAAGATTTCTGTGGGTTCCTAGAATTCAAATTATTTAAGGGAGTTTATAGTTTAATATGCTTTTTTGGAAGAGGTGTTATAGTAACTCATCTTTCCTTCCTTCCTTCCTTTCCCTCCCTTTCCCTTCCCTTCCCTTCCCCCATCCTTCCTTCCTTCCTTCCTTCCTTCCTTCCTTCCTTCCTTCCTTCTTTCTCTCTCTCTTTCTTTCTTTCTGTCTTTAGAGATAGGGTCCCACTATGTTGCCCAGGCTGGCTTTGAACTTTGGGGCTCAAGTGGTCCTCTGGGCTCAGCTAACTTGGGGTACCACCACCCATAGGTTTATTTTTCTTCCAACGTACACTTGATATAATGTGTACAAAGTATCTATATCCATGACTGTCATCATTTGCTAACTCCATCCTGATGTTTTATGTTGAGAGGATATAAATAATCCCAGTATAGATGTGTCTGTAGGCATATCTGTGAGTGAATGAGTAGGGAGGTGGGGAAGGGGTGCGTATCTCACACACACACACACACACACACACACACACACGGGAAAGAGAGGGAGCGGGAGGGAAAAAAAGAGAGCACACAGTCATGCATCTTTTACTCATCTCATCCAAATAGACTTCTAACTACAGCCCTAACTCAAGAAATAAATTGCATTGATCTGGTATTTATAATGGGGCAATCTTGAGTTTTTAGCGGGACGAGATACCAAAGGGAAATTACATCATTGCCAGTAACCTTCTCTCTCCACCCTGCTTTCGGTAATTTTTCCCACCTCTTCCTTTCAATTTGCAAAGCCAAGCAAGTGCACAATTAAGAGAAGTATACATCTATTATGTCCTATACATGTTTTTAGCACTTAATAAGTATACCATTAGTAATTGAAAAATTAGCCCTGCAAGCCGTACTAACATTCTGCTGTTTCATTCAGAGATGATTATTCTATCCCGATTCAACTGTAAATTTCCATGGCAGAAGCTAAAAAGATGTAAAATATGGAATCCACTAAGTTAATAAAATTGGCCTGACTTTTTAAATAATTAGAAACTGCAATTCCACATTTACATTCTTCTTTTCTCACTGTAACTAGAATTCCAACCGAAAAGCCAGTAGAGTAGGGATGGGTTCGCGCAACCACAAAATCTTAGGTATTTTTCTGAGAACTAGAAGACTGAATTTTCTCTGAACTCTTTTCTCTGAGGACATGAGTATAAATGAGGGAAAAGAGGCATTTTCTCCGGGAGCAAAAGAACATTAGATACCAGTTTGTCATGGTGCATTTATATTGCTTTTTATACATTAAAAAAAAAAAAACTAAGATTTTCCTGCTCCAAACTGATCCTTCTGCCTGTAAGATTCTTGGAAAATAATGCACCAGTCAACATGCATATCTGACAGTAGCTAATTCTGAATAGAATCCTGTTCTTGAGACCCAGGTCTCCCTGGCAGACACCTCGTTCACATCCACAGTCAGAGGATCTCAGGGAAACTTCACGCCCTCTGCCACAAGCCCTCTGGCACATGCCTTGTTCACCCTCCTAGTGACATGGCCCGTGAATCCGCTCTCAGGGTGACAAGGACTGTGTAGGCCACCAGCTCATTAGCTCCATGAGCAAATCAACCATGGACATTTTCGTCCTAGTAAAACAATGCTTTGAAATGTTTTAAATTGCTACTTGGAAAAGAAGTCTTGTAGCTTTTTTTCTTCAAAATAGTGGCTGGTGAAAATTATCCTTTATAATTTTTTACTTAGTTTTGGCTTTCACTTAACTCTCCATACATTTTCAAATAGCGCGTTGAGCTTCTTTCTCTAAGTGCTAGTTTACTAGAGGTCACAACAGGTCACTAAGTCATTTTTGGAAAGGGTAAAACAATATAAATTGTACACATGCCATAGCTTCAGCAGTACAGGCAGGAACTGGAGCCCCTGTGGCCCTAATACATAACAGCAAACAACTGTCTACCTCGCCCTCATTTTAGGTGACCAAGAAATCCAGTGGTGAAAGTGGCAGAACAACGGAATATCGGAGCCACTCTCCAAACACAGCCCAGTGTGGTCACCTCCCATGTCACTGGCAGTGACTTCTTTACAGTTAACTGACAAATATTAGAGAGCAACCTGTCTTGCGTATGATGGTCATGTTAAGAAGTTAATGATGACTTAAAGGCCACCTAAAGTCCAAAGTAAACTTGAGGACAAGATTGCGACAGTGTGTGAGGTGGAGTGGAGAATCGCACCTGGCCAGCTCCGTCACTGGACAAGCACGGGGAGGGGAAGAAGGGCTCTTGCTGCTTCTAGGGGCAGGCCGAGGGCTTCTCCTCTAGCGCAGAAGGAGGAGAAGATTTCCTCTTTCCGTTCACCATGTTTCATCATTTGATCACTGAAATGCTTAATGCGGTTTTTCAGAAAAACTAGGCCAAGTGATAAATGGGGGGGCTCCGTTTTGCACAATTGTTTATAACAAACTAAGTCTGAACTGCAGCCCCGGGAGTCGCAGTGCAAGGGGGGAAATGTAGGCAGGCAACAGGGAGTTAAGTAAATAAATTTTTTCTTTTCTTTGTCAATGTGTTTAGTTCTCTTCCTGCCAAGATTCATCTCACTCTGCTATCTTGTGAGAGACACATATGGTGCAGCGAAATTGCCATCCAAGAAAGCATGTCCCGGCCTGTTGAGACATCATCAAATAAGATTAAAGCAAAGTAAAAATAAAAAGATAGAACAATTTTTTTTTCTTTTCCTTGTACAGAGAATGTCTGATGAAAGCCACCGAGGTACTTGAATTGCTTCTAAAGGTTTTGTAGCCATTTCTTTACTTTGGATGGTTAAGAAAAGCCGGGAATAACATGACAATATCTTCTTTTCTTTCGCTAAGTTAGTGGGGGGAAATGTGCTTCCTAATAAACCAGATGTATATGAATAAAATACAATATTGCCTTCGGCACTTCTGTTGCTAATCGCACTTAAACACGCTGCAGAAAGACCTCAGTCTTCACACTCCTTCCCTTCAGTCTGGATTCTCTGCATTCAAACTTTTCACCAAGACACAACGTGAAACTTCTATTTTTACATTAGCATTGTATTATAATTCTTTGGTGGTAAAGTATTGTCGATTTCTTGCTTTATAGACATCTAAACAGGAAGGACTGTGTTTCATCTGCACCCTGCTGGTGGCTGTATTTCCGTCCTGTTAAGGCTTAGGAGGTGGGGGTGTAAAGGCAGCTGTCCCAGCCAGCATCCCCCGCAGGAGAGGGGCCTCCAGGAGCAGCGTCCATCTGCAAAGGCACGGGCTCCCCCATTTTCACCAGGTGTGCACCCTAGGGTGCCCTGGGCCCGGAAGTTACACACCCACCCATGCTTTCCAAGAGTGCGCATGGTTCCTGGCCGTACCCTGATGCTGCAGGTGTGAGCTGGCCTGATTAATGCCAAGGCCATCTCCACAAGGCAGATCTTTTTTTAACCCAGGTTCCCCCAGGTGGATATTGACAAGAACATCAAACTTCTTTCCCTGTTTCCTTTAAGAACCTACTGGCTCTGGGAGAATTCATGCCAAGGGCAGAAAAAGGAGGAAATCCACATGCCACTCTCTCAGAGCCTTTCCCCAACACGCAAGGCATTTCTTATTTTTAAGGGGCTTTCTTCATCTCAACTTTCCTCCCTGAGTGGCATTTCAGGGAGTACTGTAACTTCTTTGAAAGGGTGCAGTCAGGAGGTAAACAATACCACACTTCACTTCAGAGGGGGCCCCAAAGCCAGGCTTTGAAATTAAAATAAATTTTCTTTAAGTGTCTGGCAAGGGAGGGTAGAGGGCAGTGAAAGACAAGCATGCCCCTTTCTTAAATGCAAACACTCTGTTCTCTGTGATGTGAAGTCGGTTTGCATCGGGAAGCAGAAATGAAGAAGCGGCGTGTGCATTTGTTTGCAAACTGTTCCAGGTAAGGAGTCCAAGGTTTACAAGGTCTGGTTTCTGATGCTTGGCCTTAATTGGACTTCTGCAAGACAGCCGTGCATCCGAAGAAGAGATTATCACTGGCCTTAATAAGCTGTCGTTGGCTTTCATAACGGCCGAGGCCTAAAACGCGGCACACGGAGCCAAGAGACAATCTTACCGATTGCCCCGAGCAAGGATTAAAGAGACAAGGATCCGAAGGAGAGACGGCAAGGAGGGGAGGGGGGGGGCAACGGAAGAAACAGGGGCTAATGTAAAATCGTTTCCATATTAACCTTCTTCCCTCTGACAATGGTCAAGTTCTGATTCAAAATACAAATTATCTCCAATTACTTCAAAAGAGGCAGTCAGAGAGCTGTCATTTAACCTTCACCATCTGTTTGCCTCAAAAGAAAGTCTGTACAGACTGCCATGGTGACCTCAACTTTCCCTCCAAGCTCTGGACGGGCACCAAAGACGGAAGCTTTATTGTCCTCCGGAGAAAAACCTCTTGCGCCCCAATGAGGGGGGCATGGGGAGGGTGGTTAGGAAAGAGGAGAGATAGCAAGAAAGAAAGGTGATCCACGTGGGGACGAAGGGAGGCGATCCAGGAGGGGGCCTTGTTCAAACTGGTTTGATGTCTAGTGGTGATGAGCCAGGCTTCCCCACCTTCCCGATCTTCTTCATGAACACCCTCTACTGGAGGATTGTTTTAAAATGAGATTGGCTCAAAGAGGGCCTCAGTGACCAGGGACAGCCGATGATCAAGACTGGGCAGGATGAACAAGGGGCCCCGGCATGGGTGCACTGATTGGCCTTCATGAGAAGCCAGTCACCAGGAGCACAAATGTGATGGGGCCGCCCAGAAGGCCCAGAATCCTTGAGAACAAAGGCTGCTTGACACAAAGAAGAAAGCCTGGAGCACCAGATGTGGAGGCGCATACCTGTAATCTCAGCTACTTGGCAGGCTGAGGCAGGAAGTTTGAGAGTTCTAGGCCAGACTGGGCAACTCGGTGAGAATCTGTCTCGAAATTAAAAAGTAAAAAGGGTTGAGGATGTAACCCAGTAGTAAACCATCTGCCTAGCACATGTGAGATCCTGGGTTGAATCCCCAAAGGCAAGACTGTAAAGGACGTGGAACGAGGCTTTGAGAAAACACACTCTGTTAGCCCTCTACTGTCTGTCAGCCCACTGATTGGGCTGGAAAAAGACATCTCCCTGCTGTACCAGAACCCCAAGATCTTACCATTTCAGGATGGCTGCATGGAGACCAAAGCCATTTTGGAGTCTTTCGGTGGAGATGCAACAGCTCAGTGTACATCAAAGCAATTATGGCTAAGAAAACCAAATTTCACGCCTTCACTCATACCCTCCAGTGGTCCTGCATGGCCCTTCCCTCCTTCAGGCAGCTAACAGCTGGGGAAGGGAGTTGTCCCGGAATAAGACCAAAAGGACCAGCCAGGAGCATGAATTCCCTACAGGCCACAGTGCAATAATAGGGTGCAAATTTTTAAACGTCTTACATTTTATGGGAGATTTCTAGTGCTTCTACCCAGGTACATTATATTATTTCCATTCCCTCTGATCTTTATTTTCCATTTTATAGCCCACTGAATAACAGGTTTCTTCAAGAGAGAAAGAAAGAAAACAGACCCCAATAAACAAGGACTACGTTGACTCATAAACAGTCCATGTGCTCCAAGCGCAAAGGCACCTGGAACTTTCTAAAGAGGAGTGCCCCAGACACCAGCGCCTTGTGGTGGTGGTGGTGGTGGGGTGGGTAACTCTTTCCCTTGCCAAACGGTATGGAAGCTTAAGATTTTTCTTTTAAACCACCATACCTGGAGTAACTACCAGGGCCTCTTTTTCTCATTGCAAAAGCAGATGGGGTGAAGGGCAAGTCAACAAAACACAGAAAGCCATGGTGCTACAAATGACAAGCAGCAGAAAGTCAATGGTGGGTGGGTGGATGGTGGGCCGGTGGCCTGAGGGGCCCCTGTGAAGGGGCAAAATCATCCTTAAAGATTTTTTTTAAGGATGAGATCTCTATACACCAACTCTCTGCCTCCATACACAAAAAAGAACACCTCTATTTTTATAGTCTTCCTTCCTTTTTCTGACCCTCACCTCTCTTATCCGTTTCTAGATACAAGTCAAGGGTTCTTTGGCAGCACACTGATGGAAATAAATGCGTGACACGGGGCCTAGAGGAAACGACTCTCCATTGGGTCTTCTCTCACACCTGACATCCCTTCTGAGTTTGGCTTAGGACTCGGTGGGCCATGCAATGAGTTGTCAGAAGACTGAACGACAGAGACAGACAGGCACAGCCTTCTCTCGGGTCTGGATGCTTGTCTGATCTAAGGTGCTACATCTGATATGTGTCTTTTCTCCCATCCATGCGTCCTTGCTGGCCAGACAAATGCTCCACATCTGAAGAAAACACAGAAGGAGAAAGACAACGTGGCAAAGCTTCAGGGCAGACTCAGGCTCTCCCCCGTCCCTCTCTCTGCCACCACCCCCTGCCGGGTGAGGGCTGCAGGGACAGTGAGAAAACTGTAACTTGCGACACCTGGATCTGATTAATCAACTTGCTGGAGCATCGGCAAACTTGTCGGGCCTGAGCCCATGACAAAGTCCTGCAAACAGGTTTGTGTTCTGGAAAGGAATTGGCTGCTGCATTTCATAAGACAAATATTATCTGTTCTTCTTTCCAGGATGCTTGTTATTAAAAGCTGGATTTAATCGAAGAATTAAAAGGGTTTGTTTCACTTGACATTTCATCCACTAAAGACCTGGGTGGGGGGGACTCCAGTGCCTAGCGATCGGGAGCTTGTCTGTCAAGTCTCTTCCCTGTTTTGCTTGCGTTGTTTTCCATTGTCTGGTTTTTGCACCAAGTGTAAGCAAGTTACAAGGTGTTGATGACTTTCCAATTACAGGCATCTTTTGGAGACCTATTTCAGGGAGCACAGATGTGTAAAAGGTTTTAAGGTTGTTATCTCTAAGTAAATACTGCGCTAAAGACACCTTCCTTTGGGCCTCCTGCATGTGGGTGACAGTGGAAAGAAAACTGAACCCATTTTGAGGCCCACCACTATTGGAACAGGCTGCAAAGTTCCTTCAAAAGTCAACGCTATTTTAGTCCAAAGACACTGATGTTTTAAAATGTTTCTTTGATGCCAAGACTGTCATGAGTTCACGCTTGTTCTTCATGTTTATGGCCATGTAGTTCTTTTCTTATGTCACCCCATCAAGCCAGTACTTCATAAAGCCTGAATCATTGTCGCCATCATTTTAATTGCGAGGCGGGTTTGGAGCGGTTCCAGGGCAGGATGATAGAATCCCTGGGGAATTCCAAGGTGCCGTGGGACACGCTCTGGTCGGGGCTTCGGTAGTCTCCAAATTTAGGATCAACAGCACGTGGTACACCTGCGAGCCATGTGTAACTTCAAAAGGTCTCCACAGCCAGGAGATGGGAGGGGGACACACCCGTGTCCAGCGATATGAGCTCTGAAATTTCATTTGTGTAAATTGTTTCTGCTCCAGTGGTTCATCAGATCCAAGACAGGCCCACTTAAAAGACTTCAGGAGACCGAAGGGTGATACTCTGTCCCTTATTTAAAAGACAGAGACCTCCGAAAGTTTAACAAACAGGCAAAATGGTATGAAATCATCAGACAAAAGGAACAAGCATAATCTAAAACTAAATCCCTCCCTAATTAGGGTCACCAGATAACTTCCAAGATTATTATATACATAGATAATACATTAAAATATTTCATACACATATGCGCCATATTTGGGACAATCTTACACTAAAAAATAAAATGCATTGATCACCTGAAATTCCCACCTGACCAGGTGTTCTGTGCTTTTATTTACTAAACTTGACAACCCTATGATAGATTAGAGCTAACCTGACTTACAGAGATAGGTGAGTTCTGGAATTTTCTACAAACAGAAGACCTTAGGCAGGTAACAAGTCTCAGTTTTCACACACGTGCAGATTGGAACTATGCACTAAGATCATTCTTCACGAAACCTTTTGAAACTGAAAATTGTTTTTGTAATAAAAATTCCATTTTTACCACATTTACCATATACATAATTACCTAACCATCCAAAAATACAATAACTCTCTAAGTAGAAGGCCTTAAAAAAAATGTAGATCACAAGTGTTAAATACTTGTGTATCAAAATTAATTAGTCAAAATCCTTAAAAACAGTTTAGTTACTTTAGAAATGTTCTGTTGAATTTTGTCATAGTCTATAGTTAGAGAATTAGGGTAATGATAATAGAAACCTAAAAGTTTTTCGAACCAAATTACCACCGTTGGAATTTCTAAAATTCAAAATAATGAGGATTTATTATTTTTCTATTTTACTTAAGACAACTAATCTTCCCCCAATGATTTCTTTTTCCTTTTCCTTCAGATTACAACAAAATCTCATTTATTCTCAAAAAGTAACCAAAACCACCAAATTCCACGCACCAAGACTAATCGAAAGTCAACTGTACTTGTCTCACACTACCGTAGTGTACTTGGCCTACGCCTGTGTGGGGAAGCAGAATGAATGAATTGCATCATGTGGACAATCTCTAACTCTGGGCCATGTTTCTTTTTGTATGTGTGGTGCTAGGGATTGAACTTGAGGCCCTCACACTGAGCTACATTTTGCCCTTTTTTGGTTTTCTATTTTGAGAGAGGGTCTCAGTAAGTCACTAAGTTGACCAGGCTGAGCTCAAACTTGGAATCCTCCTGCCTCAGCCTCCCAGAATTCTGGGATTACAGGCATGTGCACGCCACCCAGCTACCTGGACTACATTTGGAGTTCAACTCCAAACAGCAAGTGACCTAACTGTATCTGGGCTCCTCTTTTCAGAACAAAGCACCTACATAAATATTTATAAATAATAAATAAACCTACAGAGCAACACTTTTGATAAAAGTGGACACATTTTTAAGCATTCAAATGGGATGTGATCATTAACAGCCTCTTTCAAAGACAATCTAGTAAATTTATTGGCTGAGATAGTATTTGGGATTTGGGGGATATATTTTGGATCTGAATATTTCCTAGGATCTGCCAAGACAGCACCTGTCTTAGGAATTTCTCCATCAGAGTCATCAGTAAAATATTCTAGGATGGAGGCTGACTCTGCAGTTGTGAATTGGAAGGGGTTATGATGGGAGCCACCTCCCAGGAGGCTGTGAGAAGCAAGTCCCTTCACTTGTCTCGCCAGAGAAGATAGAGATGTCTCCCTTTTCTAAGGTGGCTTTAAAGTAACAATGAGAGGGGTCAACAAAACAAAATTGGGGAGGGGAGAGAGCGTGCACAAATCAAATGGTCCTGTTTTTAAAAAGCTTTGCTATGAAACCGGCCCTATTTATTAGTGGTAAAATATAAACCGTGTTATCAAGAATCTTAAGGAAATGGATTGCTGTTAAGTGATACTTCAGAATTCACCCCCTAGCAAAGCTACTGCACCACTGGAGGAAGATAAGCGGAAAATCCTTGCCTCCAATAAAGGAGACCTTGGCTTGAAATACTGTAAACCATTCAGCGGCAGTTCTAATGCCAGTGATTGAAAATATTGCTCTGGAAGATTTCAGTCAACCAGCACCAGCCAGAGTCTTTATAAATGAAGACAAAGACCAAGACTTGGTCGATGGAAAGACATTAAAGAGGGTGATTAGCCCCTAAATGTGCAGTCTTAAAGGTCCAATTTTCACATGCATTAACATCACGCATGGTAATATCCAGTATGGTGGGTTGTGATTGGCTCCTGCCTGGCTCCATGTTGAGTGAAGCAGCTATAATATCAGTGTAATGCCGGCTCCCAACCTCCCTCCATCATCCTGTCCCCCACCCCTGCTCTGCTACCCATCAAAATGTAGAAGGCAATCGACTGCCACCTGGAATGGGTCAAGTACCCAGTTCCTGGGTCCCTGGGAAGTGTGTTTTTAAGTCGTAGGATTCTTTGTTCAAGAGGACAAAAAATTAAAGATAGAGACACTATTCCAAAATGGTTTGTAGTCTAGATGGGAAGACAAAATATTCATGCAGATGAGCAACACGGAGATGAAGATCCCTAAAGCAAAACCACAAGCGACTGGAGCATTGCTTTGGAATTTCTTTATAACAAAGAAGCAAATGGGTGAGGTTATTAGGCGTCACTTACAATCCAAAGCAGGACACCCCCAGGGACAGGCTAACGGCAAAGTCTAACAGACACTGTTCTTCAGTCTGAGCCTGGTTTTGTCCTTCAGGCAGGGCTAGGATGAGGGTAACATGATGACTCTCTCTAGATATCTAGAAGAGTTTCGACCTTCGGGTTTGGTGCAACCTCTCTCTATCCTGACCCTGTGGGAAAAGAACCTAACCATGAACAGCGATCCCATCCTTGGGTCCTGCAAGTAGCCTAGCTTGCCTGGGCCAAGGACTTGGTGCCTACAGCTTCCCTACAACATGCTTCTACCCCACACCCTGGTTTACACCTGCTCTCGCTGCCAAGATGGCAGCCCTGCCCTATCTCCATTAGGCTGACCTTCGGCTCCATCCTTTGAAGGGGCTCTCACTTCCGGTGCCCTCAGATTGTATCAGCTATCCTAACAAGACAGGAGTTCTGATATTACCACATGACCCCATAGTTAATGCCACGATCCCACAGCCCTGGTTCCTCTACTACCTCCTTCTTACCCATCTACTTCCATCCCACCCCAACCAGTCCAAGCTTTGCACAAACAAGAGCGTGGCGCACAGCCACCACACCACTGCAGTCCAGCCAGGCCCTCTTGGCGGCCGCTGACATCAGACCTTTAACTGGCTCTGTTTTTGAGTCTTGCCCACGTAACCAGCATTACGCTGAAGAGTCTCTCTCTCTCCTCACTCCTCTCCCTCCTCTATCTTTCTCATGGCCAGGTCTGCTCAGGTTTTCCCAAAACTGTCAGCTCTGTCATCTCCACATTATGGTTATAAATGCTAGCAGCTAAACAACGTATTCAACTTTAGGTGTCTCTTTGTCCTCTTGAGAAAAGAAATTCTAGAGTTAGTATTTGTTTGGAGATGCTTCTGAGTTGCTATGCTTTCTGAATAGTGGGAAAAAAAATCTACTGTCAAATATTTGTATCTACTGCTAATTCTCAGGGAGTCATGAGGGCCAGAGTTTATTCAATTTTATTCTCTTATTTGCACATTAATGGCATTAGGAGGAGAACACCAATGAATTCTTCAGTGGCCTCTGGTCCATTTTGTACTGTAGGACTCTAAAACTCAGGAGTAGTAATTTGGACACAAGATGGTGCTAAGGAGTAAAAAATTAACTGTGGGTCTTTCTCCCCACAGTTTAGTTCAAATACTTCAGGTATTTATGGAACTTAATAGTTTATATTTTAATACATACTGCCTTATTTACTCCTCTTAACTGAGGGAAGAATAAGCTAGCTCAGTTTTTCTTTTAATAAATGAGGAGAATAAGCTTCTCATAGGTTAAATGACTTGTCCAAGACCACCAGCCAATTTAGGACTCCCTTCCCAGTCTAGGCTTAGCTCTTATTTTGACTCTACTACACAGACCAGTCCTTTTTTAGGTCAAAAAATTCTCATTTGGGGTTTTATAAATATCTGTCAAGCAAGAGTTCTGAATGCATCAGTGCCTGATAGCGTGGGCGTAACTTACATCTTTAGCACAGGAGGATGATGGGTAGTTGGTAAAGTTCTCTGTGTTTACAGGAATCCTCAGCCAATTCTAGGGCATAAAAAGTAACACATACAAAATTTTGTTTGGTCCCTAGGAAAAAAGATCTATTCTCAAGATACTCAGATTTATATCTGTTTGGAGAGCAGACCCTTCATCTGAACTTCCTGCTAAACAGGGAGGCAGGGAGTACTGGGCAGGCCAGAGACCCCAGAGCGCCCCCTCCTGGAGCTGTCTTTCTAATCCCTCCCTGACAGAACTGAAGATTTTGAGGGCTGGGGCCCTGGTCCTGCTAACTAACACTAGGCCACAAAGGCCAGACCAACAGACCTCTGCAGATGGCAAATGGAAATCAGACATCTCCTGTTCGGGTTCTCTCCTGTTTGACTGAAAATACCCCAAACAAGTACTGTACTCCCTGGTGAATTTGTTTCCTGGAGTGGTCAAAACAAATGACCACAAACTTGGTGCTTTGCCTTAAAACAACAGAAATGGATCGTCTTACACTACTGGAAACTAGATGTCTTAAATCACGGTGCCAGAGGTCCTGGCTCCTTTAGAGATTCTGAGGGGGCAACCATTCCACATCATTCTCCTACCTGGGTGGCTCTGGAAATCTGCACGTTGTTCCAATCTCTACTTCTGTCTTCACAGGGCTTTCTTTCATCTGTGTATCTGAATGTTTCGAATCACTTTTTTTTTTTCTTCTCCTTATCAGGACACTAGTCATTAGATTTAAGGCTCACCCTAAATCCAGGATGATTTTATCTCCAAATCCTTAACTAATTACATCCGCAAAGACACTATTTCCAAACAGGCCACATTCTAGGGTTCTAGGTAGAAATGGATGGTGGGCGGCATAATCCATTCCAAGCATTCTAAGCATTAGAGTGAATGCATCATTTGAACTACTTCTCCATGTGAAGTTCAGTCTCAGCCCTTGCCCCGCACTTAAAGAAGATGCAGAATAACTGTTACTGTCGTCCCTAGGAGAGACCCTCATTTACCTTCTTCGGGACACTGTGTGGGTGCTTCTTAAACTGGGATAAAGCCAGTCTCTTCACCTGCATTTTCTCTAAATAGGACATTGCCAGCTCCCAAGGTCATTCCGTGGAGTCAATTATCACTACCTTCTCTTTCCTGAAACCCCACAATACATACTCAACTGCCACGTGAAGATACAGAACCTCTTTTAAAGTTAGAGAGGACATTAACTGGCTCCATCTATTTATTTTATTCCCTTTCCAGGTCGGAATTTGCTTGCATGTCTTCTAGCCTAAGAGCCCTTTTAATTAAGACATGACTCACACATCATTTTCATGGCAACAGGCCTCGATGTTATATGCCTTAGAATTTTGCAGTAACGAGCTTTGAACAGAACAAACTCTTTGTTTCGGTGAGCAAGGCTAATTGAAGGATTCTTTTATTTATTTATTTATTTATTTATTTTCAAAAGGACATTGAATATAAACCAATGTACTAAGCAAAATGCAGATGATGCCTCTCCTCTTGTCTGTTGTTCCTTGAGACAGAAAATAAACTACCCCCCTCAACCCTTGCTACCAAACCAAAAGTTCTGGGAAGAAATAGTCTGAATATTGATGCTCCCCAACAAAGTCCACAGGAAGAGAAGAAAGAGGAACATGGCATACGCCATTCAAAGCACCCTAGAAAACAACCAGCCTGGTTTCTCTCAGGAGCTGGAAGGGGCTGCCTCAGCAGTTCACCCACTTCTTTTAGTTAGAAAATTCCTTTATGTTTCTTTTCTTAGAAAAGTGACTTTATAGGTCATTAAACAACTATTCAAAACATAAGTGAGCAAAATCCAGAGTGTGGGTATTTCTGCTTTGATATTTTTCCCTTAGATTTTAGGAAAAGGGTTTGAGACTTGGAATATTTTTGGTAATGTCTTTGTGGGGATTTAAATAGCTGTTACCTTTGCAACATGCTCTAAATAAGGCTGCTGCGGACACCTGCCTTGCATTAGGACACCTGCTGGGTTAACGCAGGAACACGCATTACCCCAAATGGGACACCTCATTTGCCAACAGACCTGACTCAAAATTACCTGCTTCTTTGGGTTGCTACAGCCGGTTTTCATCAACCTGCACGCAACTGGATTTTCTACCTCTTCTCTTTCTCCCCCGTTTGACAGGAAAGGAGAAAGCTAAGAGAAGGGGAGAGAAGCCCTCTACCAACCTGGGTAAGCTCCTGTGGCTCCCACTCCTTCTGCCTAGCACCAGGCTAAAGCATTGTGTAGCCCTTTCTAGCCAAAGACTGGGCTGGCTTCAGGGTTTAAAGGTCTTGATGTTGATTCACTTGCCAGTTTCTTTGGTGGTGAAGTTTGTCAAAGGAATCTCAAAACAAACTGCATGGTAAATGATGTAAACGTGTCGCTTGTGGTCGACTCCCTACCCCACTGCTGGGTCCAACAGACAGCCCTGGGTGAATGGCGGGTAGAAAATCTGCAGAAGCAGCAGATTACAGAATGTCATGTGCCCTGGGCAACTCTACCCACAGCCCAACTTCTCCAGCCCAGACACTTCATCTGACTCACATGGGTCACAAACTGTCTCAATTAATGCCTCTCTAATGACCCAAATTTGTCCCTCCTGGGGAAGGGTAAGTGACTGGAGTAAGGCCAGGGACCTGAATCATGGTGTCCTCCACCACCCTGCATCTCTGAAAGCTCTTTCCCAAGCTGATTTATAAAAAAGAGAGTAATGCATAGGGGAGGAATACAGAGTTCCTTGCTGACAGAAACCTTTTATGTCACTCTCCTATCATTACCAGTGCAATTCTGGGAGCCTTCAGTGGGCTGTGGATCCTACGACAGTGAATAACCAGCTCTGATATGAAAACGGAATGCAGAAAACAAATTAGCATTTTGAAAATAAAAGGCCTGGCTTTTAATCCTATTAAGATCATGCCTGCTTTTTTTTTTTTAATTTCCCCCTCCCTCTAAAAACTCTGAAAGAGATACTGATGTTGCCATTAACATAAATGCTGAAATCAGCATTTCCTTTCAAAGAAGTTGTTAATATTTGGAAATGGTCGGATTTCCAATCCAAGCTTTGATTGTTATTCTATACTAGCCAGCAAGTGCCAAGGTCACAGGGAGATTCACCTGCAGACGGAGCTAAATGAATCCACTCGGCCACAATGCATGTATAATTTAACATTCTCCTCTCGAGTACTTCCATGCATTCCTAAAAAATATTTTATTACAATAACAAATTGGTTTCAAAATCATGCATTATGTATTCTGAAATTAGGTCTGCCAGTGAATCCTGTATGTACAAATTCTCACCCTCCAAGCAGGGTTGGAAGAGCACCTAGATGTGATTGGTGGCAGGGTGGGGCTTTAGAAGACTGGTTCATTCCACAAGGAATCCACTGTCTCTTTTTATCTTAGTCTGCGTATTTAGAAGAAAAAGAACAAATTGATCATTCGCTATAAATAGCAGTCACGGGGTGTCCTTGCATTGCTTTTTCTGTGTGCTACTGGGCAGAAGTGTATCCTTTCCTAAAAATAGGCTTGCCAGGCAGTTTTCCAAGCTTTGCTTAAAAAACAATTATTCCTTGAATATTACAAGTCGCTTTTTCCTGTGATTTGACACTTTCCACATATACCTTTTACAGGAACTGGACTTCACCAAAGCTTCTTTGAAACATTAAAGATAAAGATATCAAAGCCATCCTTACAAATTTGTGTTCAGAAACACACTTGTGCTACATAAGCTTTCATCACAGAGTTATCCAAAAAAGTTAACATACTCAGAAAGATCCTCAGGATTCTCATCACAAATGCAAACCCATATAATGTTTCCCCAATAGATACTTATTTCTGCTTTGTAACTTTCATCTGAAGTTAAGTCCACACTGATTTAGCATTCTTTTACAACGTCAGTATGGTCTTCTCACACCCAATAAGAAAATGCCTATTTGTGAATTGTTAAGATGAAAATGTAGTTCTGATTCCTTTTGTATTCTTCTGTTTTAGACCTTTACATCATACCACCAAAAGTTTCATCTCACCAAATGGTTTCACTGAATGGTAAGAAAGCAAAGATCCCCAAATAAACAGTAAGTTCCACCATATTAAAAGTGTTTGATCTTAAAAAGGTTAGAAGGAAATTTAGTTGAGTTTTTCTTAAGTTTCAAAAGTTTCTTAGGCATGAGCTTGATCTCTTTATATTAAAAGAAAGAAATATCTAGTTCATTTCAGTAGGGAATTTGTTTTTCATTAACTTGTAAGCTAAACATCATCGGTATGTTTCTTCTAGTCTGCTAACTTTTGAATAAAACAACAAAATTCCTAAGAGATCCACTCACAAATCTCTTTAAATTAAAATCAGTCTAATTTTTATTATAAGGCCAAAATCAGAGAGGCTCTGTATTTTTAAGTAAGGCTCAAGCCTAAAAAGTTTAATTCCCTGACAAGAGCTTTTAATAAGAACAAATTATGAGTAAAATTTGATGCTATAAATTTTCCTTCTCAAAAAGAATCTGCAAACATTGTATTAAGAAATCATTTTTCTTAATTTCATTTTGATGGAGAGATATGACTAGACATATAGCTTTTCTATAGTGAAATTATAAGGAATAATTTTCTCTAATCTAATCAGTAGTATCTAAAAATGGGAAGTGTTAACAGCATAATTTCAGATTTCTTTTGTATTCTAATTTAGGCTGACACATTAAAGCTTTGCTTTTCAGAAGAACAATTAAGAAGTTGTTGATAGAAACTAAATATTACTGACAATTGAAAATGCATTTATTTCTCATTTGCTGCATCTAGAAATACCACTTCCACCTCTCATAAAAGATAATCTAAACTAAAATAGTGTAAAAGTAAAAATGAACCTAAAAGCTTCATTCTTTTGTGCTAAACAAAAAGGTGATTTATCTAAGTAATAAACAAATTCCAGAGTATGAAGAGATATATTTTTTTAATCCTCTAAAAAAAATGCCTTAAGTTGTGATCTGCAGGCAAAATGATTAAACTCTCTCTGGGTTCGTTGGCTACAGAGCTATATCCTTCGTTTTAGCTGTGGGCTATTTTCAGCTGAATGCAAACTGCTTTTTTATTTGTTATTAAAGGCAGTTCACATCTTACGCCACCTTGTATGTATAGTATGCAGGCCACTATACGTTATTAAGGGAAGCATTAAGGTAGAATTAAAAATGGAAAAAATAAAAAGCCTTCGGTCATAATTACATTTCATTCCTGTACACGGCAACAAACAGTTATATTGCCAACTTTTTAAAATACTCACATGAAATACTAAGTGATAATTTACACACAAATGAAAATGCGGCACAGAACTCTTTTGTTGTTTTGTGATTGTGACAGCGGCATTTCCAATTGGGTATAAAAAGATATTCCCATGATCACTCTTTGTTTTTATGGTGAATTATAAATACATAAACCCATACATAATGAAATATATAAACTCACATATGTTAATAATTAAGTCAGTGAAAAAAAATTACAAATAAGATGCCCAGAAGTTCTAAGGGAGGGCATCAGAAGTCAAATGCTTTCTGATTCATCCTAAGCAGAGCAGAAATTTTAACATAAACCTCTCTTAACAGCTACCTAGTCAAGAGTATTTTCCTAACACTACTTAAAAAAAAAAAGTCAAGTCAATGGAGAGCATCAAATAGGTTTTAAATCTAAATATTCTTTAAAAAACAAAGCAAACAAACAAACAAAAAAACAACCAAAACTTTTCCCCAGATTGGAGGCGCAGAGAATCAAACAGATAACATTACAATAAGGTCGGCAGAGTCCACATTGTTTGATTGGTTAGGGGATGTTTTATTAAGGGTGTGCCAGGAATCCCTGTTCTTAGAGTCACAGCCTGAATTCAGCTGTCTCCTGTTCTGTCCCCAGTCTGGCTATCTGCCAGAGAATGACATACTTTGAAGGACAAAGTCTGAACCATTTCTGCAGTCTTTAGACTCAAGCTTCTGGTTTCAGAGTGAAAACTCTTAGGAACCTTAAACTTAGTCACGTTGAGCAGGTCACAGAGGGAAAGGAGCACGGAGAAGGAGACACAAAACTGTCTTGTGCCTCCCCACTCCGTAGGTCTAATGAGGCTTGGTCCACCAAACAATCACAACAATAAACTGCAGCGTGTCCTGGGGTCCCCTCTGAAAAGAATAAAACGGGAAGCCTGTCTATCACGCTGAATGCGGAACCAGGAGCTTGCGCGGCGGGGTTCGATGCCTTGTGCCTGGCTGTATTCACAGCCGACACAGACAGATGTGTGGCCTTTGACAAAGCCAAGAGATGGGCATTTCAAAAATAAAATCATCTCCCAATTACAGGGAGCCCTTCCTCCCTGGGACCCCAAAGCACTCTTATCAACCTAAATTGGAATCCTGTCCACTGAGCTGCTGTCCACGCAGCCACTCCAGTATAAATTGGATCAAATGCTCTCAGATTAATTCCTGGAAACCTATATTCATCTTTGTATATCTTTATTACAAAACTAGCCACAAGACTGCTCTACAATTTTCATTACCAGAACAGCTTTTGGAGCCGGATTACGCCATGGTTTATCCCTCCGTGACCCCAAACCATCTTGTTAGCCCCATTATTGTATATTCATACAACACACCTGAGCCCAAGATAATAAGAACATTATGGTGAACGAGGAGAGGGACGCATTTTATTGCATTTTATGCACTGCTCTTCTGCAAGGATATTCAACCTGCTCGAGGTGCCGCCAGAAGTCCCCACCTCACTGCCATGCTCTGACTTGTACCCTCACACCAAAGACCCTCCTGATTCTGTCAGTTTGAAAAGAAGGGAAGGGAATCTACGGAAAACTGGAACTTCTCAGCAATTTGCACACCTCCTTTCTCCCTGGCTGCTCTGGGTGAGAGGACAGAGGCCCTGCATCCCCACAAGCCACAGCACACTAGAGGGCCCTTGGCCTTTTGCAGAGAAAAAGCAGGATTTCCGCCTGCCGAGGGAAATAGGGCTGTCACACGCAGAGAACAGGAGGAGGAACGAGAGTGGACAGAAGTCTTAGCTGGAGCCATTTGTGATTACAGATGTGGGCTTCGAGTAAGCATTCAGGTGTGGCTCTCAGAATGCTGTCTACCACTGGCAGATATCAAAGGTGATTAACTTTATTATGATGATTGTAATCTATTAGATTACCTATATTAATAATATACCATATGTAATTTAATATTTCTAATTATTAGGTTAGAATTAAATAGTTTACTTCCCACACACTTAGTTCCCCCCATATACATATATTATATTAAGGACAAATGCGTGTATGTATACATGTATGTGGTTATGTATATACATGTGTATACATATACACATATGTATACACACATAAATATGAGTATGTGTGTGTGTGTGTGTGTGTGTGTATATATATATATATATATATATATGATTTTAAGTAGCTTTATATTGTACCTCTTCTCTCTTACAAACAGATATATTCTCCCGCAGTCAAGCAATACCTACAGTGACTTTCAAGACTCCTGGTCTGCTTCCCTCCATCCCTCCCTTCCCTTTTTTCCTATCTTTTCATTCTTCCTTCTTCCTTTTCTTTTAAAATAATGCCAACTTGGTTCTTAAAACGGAAGCTTAACCTAGAAGAATCATTCATTATTCACATATTCCAAGGAAACTTTAAGACGTCTATTTGCTTTAAAAAGAACTCCTCTTTTCTTATCCTTTTCCACTAAATGTGATGCTAAAGTACAATGAGAATGGTTAATAGAGATGCAGAAAAGAAATGCTCTCATTATTTGATGGCAATGTTTGGAACTCTTTTTTCAAAAAAAATCTTCACTGTATTTCCGATCGTTCAGGGAAATAATGTGAACTGCTACCCTGCTGGGCGGCTGCAGCTCCCTCCGTGTGAGCCGGAAGTCCTCTCCCGAACGGGGCAGGCATTCTGGGAGCCTGGCAGGTGCGGGGCCCACCATCCCACCCCAGGCCTTGTTAATGGGAACCTGCTTGTCGATGGAATTCCTGGTCATTTGTGTGGACTTTACATTTCAGAAGCCTTAGATTAGAAGATTTTTAATGACCTATTTCTGGGCCCTACTTCAGATCTGCAAAAGCAAATTCTTTGGAATCAGTGACCGGGAAATTGTGTATTTTTGAATGCCTTAAGTGATCTGGTACCAGCAGTTGAAGACCTGTTCACTTAAGGCTTCACTGTGCGGTCTCTCATGGTGCTACTGAGGACAGGGAAGGAGACAAGTCCCTCACCGTGACCAGCACTGGGTTTAGCCTCCTGCCATCCCTCTGCTGCCATCTCTGGGGAGGTCTACACCACCTCAGTTTTCTGCATCTCAGCCTGATAGTTGAGGTTCTCCATCAAAAGGCCACCTCGCTAAACTTCCTCCTCCCATACCCCATCATCTTCCTGCCTCACCCAAGCCAAACAAACACCCACCACCTCGATTTCTAGGCCTTCTCCTTTGTCATCAGGACAGCGCCCCCTGGTCTCATTGCTTTCCCACTGATACTTGTCAAGGTACTCTGAAGACCCGCAAGCCTGGTGGATCTCTCCCCTGACCACATCCTACCTAACACTCTCCTTCGTGCTCCTCATCTTCCACCTTTACCTGTTTAATTTCAAAGCTGCCACTTTGCATTTACTGCCACTCTTTTAAAGAGTCCTCATGCAGGTTTGTGTGCATCACTTTTTAAAACTAAGCTATAGGCTTATACAATCTTATTTCTTACAAGTTCACGTTCCGTGTTCCACATCACTATACCTGTTATGACGTTCTACCCTCCCCATCGCACATTGTGGCTGAACTAATTTTCAGGGTCCCCTTTGTGATATCTGAGAAAGAAAACTAGAACTTCAAAGGCATCCAAGATTCCAGCTAATTTGTCCTGAAAGAAACCTTGGGGAAGTGATATGTTCCCAGAAGTATTTAAACACCAAGGGTTCATTCTCAGAAGCCGTGTAAAGGGTTGCTGGCTAAGACCTTCTGCAATCTCCCTGTTCTGGGCCATGATGATTTGTCGTCCATTTTATTGTTTCTTCTGTATGCTGATTGCCTTTGATTCATTACACAACACAGAGTCCATGAGAACAAGTCATTTTTCAAGTTAACAGGTGCACAATGAAATTAGATTAAAGTTTTGTAAATTTGCAGGTGGAAAAAAAACATCCCCATGGGACCAATAGAAGAGAGGTGGAGGAAGAGAAATATAGAAGGCAACATACTGAGGCTGGCTTTGTGCGGAATGTGACTCGTTCCCATTCACATGGAAACGCGTGCAGGGGGGAAAGCTGTGCTCTTCCTTCTTCCATCTCGATTTGCGCCAATCCTCCCCTTGAGCTCTGCTTGTCTTGCCCTTTCTCTGGACGAGGGAACGGACGCTGGGTCTTGACACATCTCATTCACGCCGTGGGGCTCTCCAGTTCAGTGGGCAGAGAGCCATGTGATCTGGGGCCAAGTGAGTCTGTCTCCCTGGAGATACTGTGTGCCACTCAATTCCTCACAGCCTTGACCAGTTCAGACCTCGATGATGGCCTTCCTCTCCTGTACCCAGGGCAAGCTATGGCAGGCTTTACCATGGGAGATGTGCACACAAAGCATATTTTCAGGATGAATGGAAGCCAGGCCCCTTCTTTCTTTATACAGCTCTTTTTTGTCTTTCTCTTCTGCCTTTCTTCATTTTTACCTGATATTTTTCTTGACCACTTCCCTCGATTTTTCTAATTCTTTTATACTGACGCAAATACATATCCACCAAAGTGATCATGGCACCCATAGAGAAGAAAACGCTCCATAGCACTATTTTGCTTTTACCTTTATGAAGAAATAGTCCTTACTGAAGCAGTGACAGCCAGGTCTCTATAATCTGTTCATACAATTTAATCCTTTAAAGAATCAGCAGGGCCCACATCAATCAAGAGCCTTCATCAACTTGTAAAAACAATATTTTGATTCAATCAGATTCAAAGCCCTGAAATTCTCAGCTAATTAATGCAGGGTCACTCGAGGGCTGTGCAATGGTGCCTGTAACAGTGGTCAAATATTTACCCTTGGTGCGTGCACACGTTCGCCTCTCCAGAGGACCTGCTCAATGGTCAAGAATAGCTAATGCACCTATGGATTGAGGCAGGTTTCATCTGGCTCAAGTATTTGGATAAATAATTATTACCAAGTGAGGAAAGGAGAGAAATGATTCTTCCATCATCATAGACACACACGGAAGGAAAAGTCTGTTAAACGTAAATGGCCAGGGAGCAGCCAACACCCCGCTGTTGATTCTAACCATCCAAATGTCCCAAGCAGAGAAGTATTCTGGAGAATACTTCCTGTAACACTCAGAATAAGTCATGAGTTCAAAATTTTATAAGTCAGACAACCCATGAGATCTTTTCTTTAGGTCTTGATTTGAATAGATTTGTTTTGGCTTCATCTGGATATGTTTTGAGACTTGATATATTTTGGAGGTCTTTGGAGGGGGGCAGAAACATTTGCAAAAATCACACTTATTTCTAAAGTGGTTGCTGAATATGTTAATGTTTACATACATCTGGGATCCACAATGTCCCAAAGGCTTGTTGTGTGGAAGGCTTGGTTGCCAGCTGATGAGCCTTTGAGGAAGTGATTGGGCCATGAGGATTCTAACTTCAACAAGTGGGTTAATTCACTGATGGATTCATTAACTAAAAGGACTCATTAGGAGGTAGAGCCTAATAGAAGCATGTGACTGGAGGTGTGGCTTTGAAGGGTATTTTTTGTTCCCAGCCCTTCCCCTAAGATTCTCTCACCCTTTCTATTTCCTGGCTACCAGAGGTGAACTGCTTCCTTCCACCACATCTTTGCACCAGGATATTTCTGCTTAACACAGGCCCTGAAGCAACAAAGTCAAGTGACCATTGACTGAAACCTCTAAAACCATGAGCCATTGTCAACCTTTCCTTCTTTGACTTTCTCAAGTATTTTGTCACAGTGACAGAAAGCTAACACACATACATCTGTGCACATGCACACACATGTGATTAACTTATGCAAATGCAGAAAGAAAATGCATCAGTATGCCTTGTTACTGATAAAAATTATAATTTGGACCTTTTAAAAAACATAGGAGATAAATAAGCCGTATAAAAGGAAGTTCATGTAGAAATTTTATTTTGGCCCATTCCTTTTTTCCTTACTTTTGATACCTGTAAACTCTCCAAAAATCATACACTGTGATTCTGTTTGTGATATCATACCAGATAGTTTTGCAAGATGGTATTATTGGTGGACAGTGACCTAGGGCTAGAGGGGAATCTCTTTCCAGTGTTGCTAACCATTTCATGTGAACCTGTAATTATCTTAAGATAAGAAGTTAAATTTAAAAACTCATACTACGTATAACCACACATAGACTAGGCATAGAATTAGTCAGGCCTTTTATTATGTTACTAATCACCTCAATACACTTGCCTTTCCCCTCACTTTCCAATCTCAAAAACTTCAACAAAGAGTAAGCATGAGGAAGCTTGTGACAACAGTGTTCTCTTCCCTTAAGATTACAGAGTATGAAGTATATTTCTTTGGGTCCTTCATTTATCTTCAAGGAAGAAAATCTAAAAATATAAATTTCTTTTAGAAGAAGTTAATTATTTAAATGATGGTCACTCATGGACCTCTGTATATGTTCCACATTTTTATAGTTCTCTATTAATTTTAACAATTGTGTGAAGATTAGCAAAATTATCTGTATGGAGGAAATGTGATTGTTACTAACATGTTCCAGGTCAAATATCAAACCTATTCCAAATTAGATTATGGTGGTCATTTTGGCGTTTCTTGACAATACAGAACTCTTTATTTGTAGTTTCACATTTTGTGGTTTCAATTACTCGCAAACAAACAAAGTTCAACACTGTTACATGAACAATTTCAAATATAAACAATCCAATAAGTTTTGTTGTTGTTGTTGTTGTTGTAGATTTTCAGTATTGGGGATTGAACCCTGGGCCTTCCTTCTAAAGAGGATCTTCTGCTTCAGCCTTCCAGAGTTCTGGGATTATAGGCATGCACCAGTACTCCCAGTTACAATTTATAAATTTTAAATTGCACGTTGTTTTGAACAGTGTGACAAAATCTCACACCGTCCTGCTCCACACCACCTGGAAAGCGAGTCATTCTTTTGTCTAGCATGTCCATACTGTATGTGATACCTGTCTTTGGTCACTGTGATACGGCAACCTGACATGAGTAAGAACCCGCCTAGCAGGTTAGTAAAACGCTGGGAGCATCGTGGGATGACTGACACAAATGGAGAAAGGAAGGCCTATTCTGGATATGGGTGAATACAGGTCTCACCAACCAATAGTCCTGTAGCCTGCACAGAACCAAAAGGGAAAGAAGGAAGTCCTCCTGTCTTTCCTCCTTTGAAGATGGTCTGGTCCTCGCCATTGCCTTTGAATGTTCATCTCCAGTTCCTTGAGGATCCCAGTGCAGACTCCAGCCTTCCACGACCACCCTTGCGTGTTCCAACACGGAGCCACCCCGACGGCTGTTTTGCATTCTGAGACCCGATTCGGCACATGGCCATCGTAAGCCTACCTCGTAACCTTCATATAACTGTAAATAAACAAATAAATCGTGTTCCTCAAGTGAACTCTAACTAATACACCATCCACTGGTCACGTAGAAGCTATCTGGGTTGGCAGATTAACTGTTTCCATGTAACCATTATTTTACTTGATAATGGCCCTGAAGTGCAAGAATAGTAATGCTGGCAATCTTAATATATTACTATAATTGTTTTGCTTTATTCTTAGTCATTTTTGTTAATCTTTTATTTTGCCAAAATTATGAATTCAACTTTATCACAGGCAAGTACATACAGGGAAAATCACACTGTGTATAGATATAGATATAGATATAGATATAGATATAGATATAGATAGCGACAGTATAGCAATATCCTCAGTTTCAGTCATTCATGGGGGTCTTGAGATGCAGCCCCCATGATTGCAGACCATGAATTTTTCTCATGGTGGGTGTTCTGATTGACATCAATCAATGGGGCCAACCGATTGTTGAACAATCAACATTGATCACTGTGATAGACTAAATGAATGTTGTGGCTTTGCTCATGCTCAGCGTTTCACAAATATAACAAAGCTTGGATTCATAGGATGCTGCCAAGATTATTTTTTTCAACACTCAAGCTCGTCTACCTGGGGCTACTTGATAAAACATTTGGACTGAATTAAATAGGCACTTCTGTCAGACAACTGATTTGATTGATTTTTTTTTTCCTACTGTATTAGCTGGTTATTTTCATGCTCTGTAGACATTTAAAAGACTTACAAAATCATAGTTTCTAGAATTTTAGCAAAAAAATAGGTGTGCTTAGATACAATATAGTCCAGGGCTTCCCCCCAACTTTCAACATGTTAAGTAGAAAGAATCAAGGGGAAGGGTATTTACATTAAATATTTTGGGAAACACTAAGCTAAAGAAGTTCAATTATTTGATTACTTCCTTATTTGCTAGAAGTTCCCAAAGGCTTTAAAATGTTAATATGCATTATGATTATAAAAGAGGGAACTATAATATAAAAGGTTCATCCAACCTTACAGAATTCTTCCTTCCTCCCTCACTGGGATCAGAATTATAATTAGCAAATTTGGAAATACCACAGCATAGTATAAACTTTATAGACAGAGAAATAGATATTCAAAGAAGGGATATGTCTTATTAAAACACCTCGCCTTATATGGATTTAAAACTAAAATCTAGGCTTTTAATTTCCACTCTAGTCTTTTGGACTGAACCAAAATGTATTTATTCCAGTTCTGAGTATGAAATAGGCAAACTCCATATTCCCATTACCCAGCTTCTATTCTCTAATTTTACTTTACCTGTACCTTTTTTTCTATTATATATTATATGTAATATTGACTTTAAAAATATACATAAGATATTTTTCTTGTACCATGTATAAAAACTTATATTTTACAAGGATTAAATGAAAATATTCTATCTTTAGCATTATGAAGTACTAATTATCTCAATTAAATGAAAACATTCTGTCTTTATCATTATGAAGAACTAATTATTTCATCAAAAGTTTTAAAATAGTGACGACTGCCAGGTGTGATGGCACATGCCTGTAGTCCCAGCACTTGAGAGGCTGAGGCAGGGAGATTTCTACACATTTGAGGCCAGCCTGGGCTACCCAGTGAGTTCAAGGCCGGCCTGAACTACATAGCGAGACCCTGTCTCAAAAAAAAAAAATAAAAATAAAAAGTAGTGACCATTTAATTTTATAATTTCTTCCCTATGTGTAAGGTGAAATTTCTCTATAAAGAAAGTTTTCACAATAGTCCCATCTAGGACTATTTATTTACCCAGAAGTACAATTCATTTAAGAAAGACCAGATAAATACTTACTTATTGTTTTCTTTTAGTTGCCAGTTTTCAAAGGCATTAATCTAATGGCACCCTCTGAGAGATGATGTGGTTTCTGTTCTCTCTCTGTCTCTGTTCTCTTTTTATTTGCACATCGTTGGATTCATCATGCTTCAGTGAATTTCAGTTCTTATTCTTTCAGATACTCACAGTGTCCTATTTATTGCCAATGGGAGCCCACATATGGTGATTTTGTCTTTGACTTTCTAGCACAGTAAATATCTTGTTATTACCTTAAATATTCCCCAACACAGATCAGAACCAGTCACCCCTATGAAAAGCCTCAGATCCTCTCAGCGAAGAACAGTATTTAGAGATCACCATCTGGACACCAAAGGCACTCACTGCTTTTGAGTCACTGTGGCTTGTTCAAGTAGACAGAGCTAAGACATGTTCTTGTTTTGAAGAAAATATTCTCAGTTCTTCTCAATTCTAAGATTTCCTCAATTAAACAATAGCCAAGCTACTGGCTTTCTCCAGACATTTTCAAGAGGGAGAAAGCGCATAGTGTAGTTGTGGCACAAGTTACCAAGACAGAGTATATGTGTATGATTTCTTGAAACATATTGATGATTGCTAAAGTCCTGTTTATATTAACATTTCCACCACAGCAGTTGGGAACCATGCTTAATTATTTCTACCTTGGCACACTGGAGGTAAGTAGAACAGTTCTTATTTCTTCATTCACTTCTTTTTTTTTTTTTTTTTTTTTTTTGGTGCTGGGGATCGAACTCAGGGCCTTGTGCTTGCAAGGCAAGCACTCTAACCACTGAGCTAAAGCCCCAGCCCCCTTCATTCACTTCTGAAGTCAGTCTTATTGCAGGAACAAAAATTATTTTATGTAAGTCTCCTTGTTACTTTCAAATGGATCTCAAGGATCAAGGTGAAAATGTTTAAGTATCGCAGTGAATTTTTTAAAGTATTATATCTAAACAGTCATTCTAGTATAAGAATTGTAAAACTGCCAAGAGTTAATATTTACATTATCGTCTATGTTACTAATGGGTCATAAAACTTAGGACAAATTTTCTATTCGAAACAGTGGGCATACACATATATCCCCTCTTCCTTTCAGGTTCCCAGGAAAACAACTGAAATGTTCTTTTCAAAACAGTGATCATTGAACTATGAGACAAGCTCTAGATCTAGATAATGAATAAAAGGCCTCTGAAACACAGAAAGTAAATGTGGTCATAGCTTGTTGGAGAAATCAAAGTAGGAAAACTGTCGCACAAAACCCTACAGGTGAGAACCTCCTTCCAAAAGGATTCTGGGAAAGTATCAAGGCCCAGTCAGTATAAAGACTGGGCCACACTGAATTACACGCCCCAGTGAACACTTTCTTCACACTGGCTTTTGCTCACCCACCAGAAGGTTGTGCCTCATCTTCAGATCTCAAAGTTCTCATCTGTTCACTCACACAAAACCCCACATGACTCACATCTTATTCCTACAAACTTCTGGTCTTCCTCACTATTAAAATGAAGGAATTTAAGCCTAAATCTAACGATAACTATTAGTTATCCAGAATTCCCGTCTCGATCCACCTCTTGTCTTGCAGTGACATCAGGTGACATACAGCAGTCATATAAAATCCACATGCTCAGGTTTGAGAATTAGTCCTGGCTACTAACAACTTTGTGAAGTACTGGCTACTATTGTACTATCTTGTCTTAAATAAGTTGTAGCATTGATTAATCCAAATATCAAAGGCTATGTGATTCATTCCAGTGTACCTTGCACTAGTCTTGGGATCCAGATGGATTATAGTTACAGGATTGTGGAAAATGTCTACATACCACTTTGATATGACCTTGGAAAGTATTTCTGAAAATTTCAACATGTAGTGACTGTATTGGATCCAATCAGCCCCTTTCCATCTACTGTCACACCTGCATATCCCTCTCCCTTCAAAAAAGTGAACCTGTGATACCTGTTTCAACTAAAATTTCTCTACTGAAACAAACCTAGAAAATCTTGATAAAACATGACAGTTTCTAAATTTTATAACTAATCTTAGAAAAATAAGAAAGGGAATTTTCAGTACCAGGAAGCAAAAATGGGCTGAAAAACCAAAAAGCTGGTCACATGGGATGACGTTATGGATAGTGTAGTTGGGAAAGAGGCGAGTGTTTCAAATATAGGAGCCCAGTGAATTGGATTTGAATGACCAGGGAGATATGGAAAATAAGATTTATATGCCCTGTGTGCTATAGAGTTAAAGTAACCCTCGCCCAATTTGAGGTCCTCAGAAATCTCATTCTTAGTGACAGCCAGGCTAGAAAGACATTTTGCCATCCCCCAGCAGAGAGATAATAAAATTTCTCTACACTCGAATCAGGTAGGAAAAAAGTTGTACATGTGCAAAAAAATAATCCCAGAAATTTTTGTACTTCAGCATCCTTCTAGATATACATGCTCTAACCCAGGATACTCATATCCCAAAAAAGATAAACTCAATCAAATTTTGCAAAATAAACAACAAAAAACTACCTTGAAGGACAATCAGCAAATCTTGTCAAACAGAATATTAAACCCTCTAGAACTTCAAATAGATTTGGACTCTGATTTGATTCTGATACAGACAGTGACACGAATTGATATAAAATGATTGAAGTCATAATAAAGAAGACTATAAATGTTAGGAAAAGGATAAATCGCTACAAAAAATAGAGAGTAGAAAATTAAATAAAATGCTTCAAAATTCGAAAAAAAAATAACTGACATCAAAAATCTAAAAACTCAACGGGGTGAAGAGTAAGTCAAGTACAGATAAAGACAGAGTTAGTGAACTGGAAGAAAAGTCTGAGGAACTTAATAGTACAGAGAAACCAAAATATAGATAATACAAAAAAGGATTAAGGGAAGTGAAATTTAGATGGAGAAATTGTACATACACCTAACTGGAGTGCCATGAGAAAAAAGAGGAGAAAAGGGAAGGAAAGGTGGGGTTGGGGGAAAAAGAGGGAGAAAGAGAATATGAATGGGGCAGAGGATATATTTGAAATAATAAATAAGTAATAAAAGTCAGATTCACAGAACCTAATAAATCCCAAGCAGGAAAAAATGACAGTCAATCTACATTTAAGCATGTCACAGTGAAATTTCAGAATAACAAAGATAAAGATATTTCCTTCAAACTCACAGTTTACCTTGAGAGAAGTTACATACTGGCAGCTGACTGCTGGTCATCAATGATGGAAGTGAGAAGCCCACAGTATGAAATCATCAATAATTTTAGGTATGAAAAATACTGCTGTTGGCTGTATTTTATGAAGTCCTCAGCTTCTGTGGCTAAATTTAGATAGCTGCAAATGAAAAGATATACATAGAAAGAGAGAGAGATTTTTTTCTTTAAATAATCAGTCTAGGAGGGGACTGGGGGATACTATGAAAACTGAGAGTTTCTAAAGTTGGATGATGGGTACATTAAAGTTCATTATACTATTTTCTCTACTTTCAATATGAAAATTTCCAAATTAAAATGTAAAAAAAGGCATGTATCTTTATCATTTGGAAATATATAAGATTTTTGTGGAATAAATCACATGCTGTCTAGGAAAATGCCCTAAAATAGTCTAAGGACAGGGAAAGAGTGAGTAGAGGTAAACAAGACAGACCAAAGGCCAAAAGCTATTGAAGATAAATGAAGGGTACCTAAGGGTTCTTCTCACTATTCCCTCTACTTTTACATATACTCGAATATTTCCATAATAAAAGAGATTTTTTTTAGAGAAAAGTAGAAAGAAGGAAACAATAAAAGTCAGAGTAGAAACAAATGGAACTTGAAAATAAAGTTGCAGTGAAATAACTCAAGAAAACTCTATTATCTAAATTTTGAAAAGATTAATAAAACTAACAAATCACTGTCAAGACAGATCAAGAAAAAAGGGAAAAGATTTTTTAAAAAGCAGTATTAGTAATGAAAATGGAGATTACTTATTGATGTTGCAGATATGAAAAATAAGGGATCAAGAACAGATTTATATAATAAATTTGAAAATAAATAAAATTGACAAATTGCTAAATAAAAACCTCACAACTTAACAAAGATGGTCCCCAAAGAGAAAGAAAACCTAAGATATTCCCATAAACATTAAAAAAAAAAAACCAAAACTGAATTCGTAATAAAAAATCCTCCTATACAAAAATAAAAACCTAAGCGCTTTCATGGCTTTGCCAATGAGCTTTACCAGATAATCAGGGCACAAATAATACTAATATTATACAAACTATGTTAAAATACAGTGTAAAGTGAACATTGTTCATTATCTCTTGGGGCTAGCAACAACTGGATACCAGACCATGGTAAGGACATACTAAGAGAGAAAAGCAACAGAAAATATCACTCAAAAAATACACATAAAATTCTAGCCAAACTATTAGCAAACCAAGTCCAGCAGTATACAAAAATAATAAAATATCATGATCACACACAACTTATTCCCAAAATAAAGTTTGTTTATCATTAGAAAATTAATACCTTAAGTCATCCTATTAACAGATTAAAGAGAAAAATGTTTGCTTAGTAGATCCAAAAAACAAAGAATTGAACAAAAAATTCAACAGCTGTTTAATAAAAGAACTTTTGCAAACTAGGAATAGAGTTAATGCTCCTTGGCCAATAAGGGGGCATTTAATTCTGGCAAACATCTTATTACTGGCAAAATATTAAAAGCCTTCTATCTGAAATTGTAAGGAGAAATGCTTACTGTCTCTGTTCCTATTCATTATTATTCTGCAATTATTATTGTACCCAGTGCAAAAGACAAATAAAAAGTTGTAGTGACTGGAGAGAAACAAAACAAAAGGCATATAAGATATGACTATGAAGATAAAAAATTAAAAGGCAACCTAAGTAGAAAGAAACTATTAGAACTAATAGGAGAATTAAACCATATTAAGTAGAATCAATATAGAATAAACAATTATATTTCTATTACATTCAAATAAATGTTATCATTCGAGTGCAAGTTTTAAAGGCAGCATTTAAAATAGCATACAGGGGCTGGGGATTTAGCTCGGTGGTTAGAGTGCTTGCCTTGCAAGCGCAACGCCCTGAGTTCGATCCCCAGCACCAAAAAAAAAAAAAAAAAAAAAAAATAGCATACAAATCCAATACCTCCAGTAGTAAACGCAAACATATATTGAAATAATTTAAAAGACCCAAATAAATAGAAAAGCCTGCCACATTCATAGATGGGAAGGCTCAACAGAGAAAAAAAACACCGATTTCTAAGGGATCAACACATTCCAGGCAGTCTCAATGAAAAAAGTGCAAATCAAAAGGGGTTTTATAGGTGGAAATTTACAAAACTAATTCAACCAGAATCAACCAAATTCAACCAGATTTGGAGAAGATAGAACTTGTCTCACCAGAATTTTTATAGAGCCATATTGAGGAGAACAAAGTGATATTAGTAGATAGAAGGTGAGTTGAATGATGGAACAGAATAGAGAGTAGAGGCAGCTTTGGGAATAGAAAGCTCTAGATATATAATAGGATACTGCTCAATTAGTGCAGAAAAGCATAGCCTTACCATGAATAACGGTGGGACACCTACAAGGACA